>VMDO01001942.1:0-184553 GCA_007922755.1 Pedetes capensis
TTCCTTCCACACCAGCATGCACACACCTGAAACCTTCCACCACGACCTCTGGTATCTGAATTCTCAGTCAATGAGCTCTTGTTCTCAGCCTCAAAACAAAGAATAAGACATTTTGCAGACATGACAAGTTTGAATAAAAGTGTTAGGACTCTGTCAAATGCCCAAGCCTCTACCCAGACACCCCTCAGCTGTGCATCCACGGAGACTCTCCCACCCCACCCCTGGGTGAGGCTACCGCCTCAAACAGCAGAAATTTTAGTGTTTTTCTTAAAGAATCCAGAATCTTTCCCTTTTGGGAGGGGGAGGGGCACTGAGGGGTTGAACCTAGGGCCTTGTGCATATTTTGCAAGTGCTGTACCACTGAGCTGCACCCTCAGCCCCTTTTTCATTTTTTATCTTGAGACTGGGTCTCTTTAAGTTACACAGGCTGTCTCTGGCCTTGGACTCTCCTGCCCACTGTGCCCAACTTTCCAATTTATTCTCCCAAGCTATAGATTGTCCCCCAAAACATATATATTTTAAATTTTAAGCAAAATTCAATCGTCTCACTCTGTTTTAGTAAAGGCTGTTTCAGCCTGATATGCCTGCACAATCTGTATTCCAAGAAAGTGACAAGCCAGATAAAACCTTCCATGGTCCCTGAGTGCCACCTAGGGTCTAAGAGTGGAAAGAACATCCTCCGAAGCTACTGACCATTTTTTCTCCAAAAAGCTACCTCAGGGTTCCACAGTCCACGTGTTCCTTTTCTTCTCAGAGTGAGCAGATCAGATGGTCACAGCTTCCACACATATGGTGAATTTTAGAGTCTGGAAAGGCCTGGGAAAGTTAAGGTAGAATAATGAATGATTTAACTCCCTCCTGTGTAGAAGTTGGGAGAGCTGGGAAAAGATACTGAAACAATCCAAGCAGGAGCTGAAGGTAGGTCACACGCGCCTAACAGTGGTGCAATGCTGGATATATTTGTGAAAAGAACTGACAAGATTCACTGAGGGGCCTTATATAAGGTGAAAGAAACCAAGGAGTCAAGAACGACTCCCAAGTTTGTAACCTAAGCAATTAAAAGAATTGTATTGTCATGTAATGAATTGGGATAGACTGGATGATCTCAGTCTGAAGTAATCCTATAATGCAATAAATAAAGTCCCATTTCTGTAGGTTTGAATTGTTGTTGTTAGGTGCCGTGGAGTCAGATCTTACTCATAGCAACCCTATAAATAGAACAGAATGAAACACTCCCTGCCTGGTACTATGTCAGTGCTTCTCTGCTGTTCACAGGGAGTTCAATGACTGATCGTTACAGGATTGCTTCTGGAATAGGCTACAAGGTCTTTCTCCCATTTTTGCGATGCTGGGGATCAAACCCAGGTCCTCAGAGAGCACATAGATGCACTCTACCAATGGAGCTAAATCCCAGCTCACAAGTTTGAATGGCACCATTTAATTCAAGCCACCTCTCACTTAAGGAAAGGCTAATGGTCATAGGGAAAATGGGGAGATTATGCAGATGGATTCATGGAGGCCCATCAGACACAATCAAGAACTTACAAGATATTTTCTTCAGCAATCATACCACAGTGCTCAGAACATGTGAGTTCTTTTACAAAGGTGCACCCAGAAAAATCAGCCTAGTCTATAGCCCAGCAAGTCAGCCTCAGTTCCCCAGGCCACACAAGATTCAAAGGAGAAAACCGACATGCACATCCCAAATCATCCTTAACCTCCCACAGCCTCTGAATGAACTGTATGTGTTATCCATGAGGCTGATTGGTGGCCTGGTGGTTAATGGTTGAGTTTTTGTCAGATTCTCACCCAGGATACTTTGCAACTTCTTAGCACTCCAGATTAATTCAAGGCAATTAAGAGTCCCCTTCCTTGCCATCTGGCCAGGGATCGTGATCTTGCAGCAGAGGAAGTTCAAGCAACAGCAGGCCAGATGAAAAGATGGGGCCCGCCTTTGAAGGTGCATGATTCTGTTTCAAGCTTGACTAATGCCTCTTATACAGACGCACCCAGTCCTGGGTCAGATGGGTGCCTCTCAGAGGAACGGCCTGAACAGCTCACTCACTTCTGTGCATTTGGGGGACCCTGGAGCACCCACCCTGTTTGCAGAGAGGCTAATTCAGATGTTCATTTGTTGTGCCTGTCACGTGCTAGATTTTCAGGTTAAATAGTGACCAGGATAATCCCTCTCCCAAGGAACACAATGAAAGAGAAAGCCACAAAAGAGGAAAATAAATCACTAACACTGAAATAAGATTTATGAGGCAGTACTGTGGCCTGTAGTCCCAGAGTCTCATGAGGCTGAAGTGGGAGGTTCTTTTGAGCCTAGGAATTCAAGACCAGCCTGGGCAATGCAAGAAACATGATTTTTTAGTTTATGGGATGAAATTAAATAATATTTGGTTTATACTCTGCTTAACAGAGCCTGCTGTGCCTCTTCCTGTCTGTATTTGCTGGTTCCTGTCACATCAGTGGCTCCTGTTAGTCTATAAATCAGATGAAATCCTCACCCTGATCAAGGTCACAGGAAAGAGGCACCCTCTCCATTCTCATCACCTGTCTGGGTCCCAAATCTCCCTCCTGCTGTCCTCTCACTTCATTGTGGCCACAAATCCTTTCCTGCCATTTTGGCCAGTAGAGTTTCTCCTCAGATTTAAACATCAGTCTCTTCCATGAAAACTTCTCTTAGTTCCCAAATTGGATGCAGTATTTTTCTTCTTTGAACCTGTCTGGAATTTTCTTGATATGTCTGTTTTGTTATTTCATGCCTTACAGTTATTTAATTAGCGTCATCTCCTCTCCACCAGATTGCAAATTTCTCAAGGACACACACTCCTTTAATGAGAGGAGGTAGAGCAATGATTAACAACATGGGCTCCAGATCCAAATTGACTGAGTTTAAATTTTGGCTCTGCCACTTGCTAGCTGAGTGGAATTTGGCAAGTCATTTAACTTCCTTGTGCCTCATTTCTTCATTTGTAGGTTTTCTATTTTTGAAAGAGTTAATGCATGTAAATCTGAGGTCAGTATCTGGCACACAGAGTAACAGACTATTAAAATAGGCTTTTCCTCTCTCAATTTTGTTTGATACTTAATGACAATAGATGCCATAATTCCAAGTAAAACCACCACACAGGACTTCACAAAAAAAGGAAGTGACAGAAGACCTGTTTTGCAACATCCAGCTGACATCTACCTCCAGCTATAAAAACGTTTGGAGAAATTAAAAAGATAAGGACAGAGTTTTTGCAACGGACAGTTGATGTGCCAAGTGGAGGAAATAGGGACGGCAGTCCTTTTTGCTCACTGTGGAATGCTCCAAAGGACCACTCAGAGAGCTCATGAGCTCCCCACAGTTTGGAAGTGCAGGAGAATAATGGGACAAATGTACATCATCCATCTGGGGAACGGGAAGGCCAGCATTTGGATTTGCCAGGAGCTGACCACAAGTGAATCAAAGGAGAGGAGTTAGCATCTGTCAGCTGGTAGTCTGAGTTTGTGAGGGTATAGAAGGATGTTTCCTTGGAAGAGAAGTGGGTTGGAGTTGGGGGGAGCAACAACCATTCGACTGTCTTAGATCCAGCCTAACAGGGTCACTTGGAGGGGAGGGGTTGAACAGGCCTCAGCAGGGCAAAGCTAAAAGCACCATTGAAGGCCGTGAACTGAGGAAGGCTTATTGTTGTTGTTAGGTGCTGTCAAATCCGCTCCAACTCACAGCAACCCTCATAGGGTTTTCAATGGCTGATTGTTTCAGGGTTGCTTGGAGAGTGGATTGCCACGTCCTTCTCCCATTTTTGCGTGCTGGAGATCTAACCCAGGTCCTCAGAGAGTCCAGAGCAGCACTCTAGCAACTGAGCTAAACCCCAGCCAGAGGAAGGCTTAGCAGCAAGCTAAAAAGAACACACACACACCAACTGAACTGTAAGCAAAATGTCCCAGCTACTGAGGGCAAGACAGTGTGAGGATGTTGTCTACAAAGAATCCACAAAAAATGTTGGTCTACGCATGTGCTTCATACAAGAAGTCCTGCTCAGGATAGCTCTGGCCAGGTAAGAACTTGCCCATTCCCCTCCTTTTTCTGATAAAACCAGCCCAGGAGGGCTCAGGAACTACTGTTAGCAAAATCGCTGAGAAAGGGAAATATTTGATGAGGAAAGGCAGTCACTAATATCCCCTCCTGTAACTGTGTATTCCCTTCTCTCTGTCAAGCCTGAGCAGGCTCAATGTTAAACCAAAGCCAATGCCTTTACTATAACATAAGAATGAATGTCTTAATGATTTGTCTAACCCAAACATAACCAATGACTTAAAAAGACAGAGAGAAGCAAAAGTCAAGGTGAGTCATGCTTACTCATGGTTATAGTTGACCTACAGTTAAAGAAATGGTCAAGAAATATAAAGTGTTCGTGTCATTTTTATTCCCCCTTGTGTTTTATATTATCCTGAATGTAGGAGGTGTTCCTTTATCTACTTATCCATTCTGGTGTGATTGATACACTGCTGTGTGGCAGTATATTAGCCAGGAGCTAGATACTAAAAGATGATATTGACACTAACCCTTGTCTCCATAAACACAAAAGGCTAACAAATTGATAACAGGTAACCAGAAATATGAAAATACATAACATGAAATGCTCTATAGATATACACAAAGTACCACTGGAGCCAGGCTTGGGGGCTCACGCCTGTAATCCCAGCAACTCAGGAGGTAGAGGCAGGAGGATCACAGATTCAAGGCCAGATGCAGCCTGCATAACTTAGTGAGACCCTATCTCAAGATAAAAAAAATGAGATGGGGGTGCAGCCTAGTGTTAGAGCATTGCAAAGTATATGGGAGGCCCTGGGTTCAACCCCCAAGTACTGAAAAACAAACTACCAGTGAAACAGAAAAGACGTGATTAATGCCTGGGAAGGCAAGGAGATAACACAGCATAAGAAAACGTTGTGCTGCTTAAGAGACAGCTGTCAACTTTGAACTATTTGCCTTTTGCTACCTTGAAAACAGTTGAATGGAGAGGGCATGGGAAATCTGGATCATAACCACAGTGGAGGCAAAGGAAATACTGAAGGAAGAATATTGGGTTTTCCAGTGTGCTGGGAAGCCAGGCTGTGGCTCTGTGATATAGAGTCAGGCGTGGGGCTGAGACAACCCATTGGCTCCTAGCAGGGAAGCAGCCTCACTACCAGGAGACTGCCTGTGGGCTGCATGTCATAGGAGACTGGGTAGCACATTCTTTCAGTGACCCAAAAATATTTCCCCACTTCACTCAACCACCAGAAATCTCATGCAGAGCAATTTATTGCTTCCTTCTCTCCTAAAAGGACTGGCCTCATTCAAAATGCAAAGACTTCAGCAGAAGGCATAGATTATTACATTACAGTTTATGCTTACATTTTAGCATGAAAGAATTGTTAGACTATTTCCTGAGGACAAGATCTGATACAGAAAATGGAAATGCATGACTTCACAGGGTACTAGTAGAAGAAAAATTGTATTTGCCCCAGGTTCTCCAGAAAACAGACTCAGAGATTTACATGCAGAAGATTTCTAAGTGATTGCTTTAGAGAACAGGAATTATGAGGAGTGAGAGGAACAAGATTGGCCAGAAATAGCACTGAACTGAAATGCAATAGTGATAAAGGCATCAGTGGATTCCACAGGAAGCTCTAGCACTGGGACAGCCCTTCAGAATTGTCTCAGTGGGACAAGAGCACTAGCATCAACCAGAGCCTCTGATATGAGGGTTCTGGGGATACAACACGGCATCCACTGCAGGCATCATTAAGGCTAGCAGAATAGAGAGAACAGAAATTTTATTTACAGCTCAACACAAACTTCCCCTATTCTATCATTTGTTGTTGTTGTTGTTAGGTGCCGTGGAGTCAGTATCCAACTCACAGCGACTCTCAAAGGGTTTTCAATGGCTGTTTCGGGATTGCCTTGGGAGTGGATTGCCAGGCCCTTCTCCCACTTTTGCAGTGCTGGGAATTGAACTCGGGACCTCAGAGACTGCAGCGCAGCGCTTTACCAACTGAGCTAGATCCCAGCCCATGCTATCATTTAGCCCATCACTATTTCTCTATACATTTGAAATCTTCCCAGCACTATCTATAATTTCTCCTAACTCCCAAATATCCAAGTTTCTCCTCAAGAAACTAGTAAGGAATGTTATGTACCTTTCTTAGAATTTGCCATACTGCCTCAGTTTCTACAATGAGCTCAGGAAACCAAGGAGAAAAATGGCTCCAAGATTTAAGTAAGCATGAAGTTTTTTGTTCCTCTGTGCAGCAGCACCTTACTGTGGACTGACCCAGAGGACAGCAGGTGCTCAACAATGCCTTCATGGACAACACTAGCATAACTTTGAGTTATTATTTCTAATGCAATAGGCCCCTGGATGCAGATAAATCATTTCATGAGCCATAAATTCCCATTTTACACTTTATAGTTCTCTAATGCTAGGAAATCTACTAAGTCCTTGGGCCAAATCTGTTGGGCTTGGAAGAAGCTGATGTCTCAAGCCCCCCTTCATAGGCAAATAACTGTATCTATTTTTTTTCCAAGCAAACATTTCCTTGGTGCTACTTTGCACCAGGAAATGTGCTTGGCTCTGGGAATACAGATAAGCAAGACATAGTACCTGCTTCCTACAGCCTCAGAAGGTTGTCATGGAAAAGGGATGGATGGGGCTTAATGCTATCCAGAAGGGCACCATAGACTTGTTGGACAGGAAATCATTTACCAGGCTAAGGCAATCTGTTCTTCCAACAACTGTCTGAACTTTGCCAAATGATGTTAATACCCATTGCCAAAATCTCAACAGGAAAAATTATCACCAAGCAGTGATGTGGATCCTCTGAAACAGAGCAGTGTTTGACCTTCTATTAGCAGGGAATTCCTTATGAGTTCTACAGTTGGCTTTATGATAGTGGGTTTCCATTCTCCAAACATAAAGTAAATTTTTCCTTTATGCCAGGCTCTTTCTTCTGAGGCCAGACCCACCCAGTGAGATTTGGCATCTTTTGACAGGGAATACTACTGTGTCTCAAACTCTGACTCCCCAGGAGAAGGAATTAGAATGTACAGCAGCCTGTTTACCTTCTCTAATTTTATATCAATAATAATCTGTAACTTCAAATAAGAAAAGCCACAGAAAAAGTAATTTTGCACTATCTAAATCACCAAATTAGACATTCAAATTGTTTTTGTAAAAAAAAAAAAAAAAAAGCTTCATTCTCTATGAAAGATGTTTTAAAGTTTCTTTTTATTTCCAGATTTGTCATTACCGAAATGACTGGGTAGCTTATATAAGTCAAGCCTATCGATGACTGAATTCTCTAAGTATTCATCAAGGGCTACTCTCTACACACACACACACACATACACATATACATATACACACATCCCAATTTTTGTCTTAAGGCCAAAATATGTGCTATTTCCTTTCCTTTCTCTCATTACCCTTTCTTCTTGCCCTCTTCTCTTTTTTTAATTCATTATCTTTCACTGCATGGCCCCTTCTACTTTCATGACCTATATGTTTTAATTGCTATTGTTGTTAACTGCTGTTAAGTTGGTTCAAATTCATGGTGACCCTATTATATACAACATAACAAAACACTCCTGATTCTGTGCCAGGTACATGATCTCATTTATATTTAAGCCCATTATTGGAGACACTGTATCAACCCATCTAGTTGAGGGTTTTCCTCTTTTTCATTGGCCTGCCACCCTCCCAAACATAATATCCTTCTCCAGGAGTTGGTCCCTCCTGACCACATGTCCAAAATACGTAACACACAGTCTAGCCATCCTGCCTTCCAAGGAACACTCTGGTTGCACTTCTTCTAGGACAGATCTGTTGGTTCTTTTGGCAGTCCATTGTATATTCAATAGTCATCTCCAGCACCATAAGTTAAAAGCATTGATTCTGTTCCTGCCTCCCTTGTTCAATGTCGACCTTAGTGACAGGAATGGAGTAAAGCTCCTGGGACCTCCTTTTGCTGATGGGGCACAACTCTAACTGAGAACAAATATAGGGCTCTCAACCATGGGCTCAAATATAAAAAGACTGTGTGCATGGCGCAGTGTTGGGTAGTGTTTTGCTCTGTTTTAAATAAGGTCGCTATGAGTCAGATCGACTTAATGGCATCTAACAACATCCACATATGACAGAAAACATGTGATGTTTGTCTTTCTGGGTCTAGTTTATTTTGCTTAAAATGATTATCTGTAGTTCCATCCATTTTCCAGAAAATGCCACAATTTTGTTCTCTTTTATGACTGAATAAAACTCCATAGTATATACATATCACAATTTCCTTATCCATCCATCTGTGGATGGACACCTAGGTTGATTCCATATCTTTGCTACTGTGAATAATGCCACAATAAACATATATGAGCAGATGTCTCTGGTACATTCACTAATATTCCTTCTGACATATTCCCAGGAATGGTATAGCCAGGTCATATAGTTCTATTTTTACTTTTTTGAAGAACCTCCAAATTCATTTCCATAGTGACTGCACCAATCTTCATTCCCACCAGCAGTGCAATAGGGTTCCTTTCTCCCCACACCCTCACCATCATTTTTGTTGTTTATTTTATTTATGTCAGCCATTCTGATTGGAGAAGATGGTATCTCAATGTAGTTTTGATTTGCATTTCCCTGATGGCTAAGGATGTTGAATATTTTTTCATATGATTGTTGGCCATTTATATTTCTTCCTTTGAAAAGTCACTGTTCAGGTTTTTTGTTGTTGTTGTTGTTGTTGTTGTTTGTTTTGTTTTGTTTTGTTGCTCATTTTTTGACTGGATACTTTGGTTTTTGATGTTTAGGTTTTTGAGCTTTTTATATATTCTATCTATGTGTGTGTGTGTATATATGCATCTTCTGTCTGATGTATAGCTGGCAAAGATTTTCTCCCATTGTGTTGTCTCTTCACAGATATATATATATATATATGATATATATAAGATATATATATATAAGATATATATATATATATATATATATATATATCTTCTGTCTGATGTATAGCTGGCAAAGATTTTCTCCCATTGTGTTGTCTCTTCACTCTGAGAATTGCGTCCTTTGCTGTGCAAAAGCTTTTTAATTTAATGGAATTCCATTTGTCAATTCTTGCTATTTTTTCCTGTGCTTTGGGGATTTTATTCAGAAGATCCTTTCCTATGCCTACATCTTGAAGTGTTTTCCCTATGTTTTCCTCTAGCGGTTTCAAAGTTTAAGGTTTTACATTAATGCCTTTGATCCATTTTGAACAGATTTTTGTACAAGTTGAGAGAGAGTGACCTAACATCAGTCTTCTACATGACAATATCCAGTTCATCCAGCACTATTTATTGAAGAAGATGTCTTTTCTCCAACTTATATTTTTGGCAACTTTGTCAAATATCAGGTGGCTGTAGCTGCATGGATTTATTTCCGGACGCTCTAAGCTGTTCCATTGGTCTACATATCTGTTTTTGTGCCAGTGCCATGCAGTTTTTGTTATTAAGGCTTTGTAACATAATTTGAAATCAGGAATTATCATGTCCTGTGGGAAGAATCTTGATTATAACTTATTTCCAAGGACAAAGATGGTAGTATATAAAAAGGAATAGAAAGCAAAGGTAAAACAAGTGAAGGAATTCAAAGTCAGAAATCCAATGTGCTCAGATTCTAATATTTTTTGCTAAAACTTTCTTGAGCTCCAATCTCTGTTCTACCACTTACTAGCTTGGAGACCTTGAAGAAGTTAATTAGCTTCTCTTAGTCCTCATGGTTTTTTGTCTATAAAACAGGAACACTAATAGTACATACTGCACAGGACTATTGCAATATTGAATGAAGTTAGAGAGAAAGCATACAAGAACTCCTACTATATAGCAAATCCTCCATAAAATATAGCTATTATTATTATTATCATTCTTAGTCACAATACAAGTGAGGTAAACCTAATTTTGTTTTTTTTATAATATTCATCCTCATTTATCATTATATTTTTTTAAACTTCTAGATTGATACTGTAATCAAGCAAATATATTTCTATTTGTAGAACATCTCCAAAAAGTGTACAAGAAAGAGTAATAGTGGTAATCTCATCCCAGGGTAAGGGGAAACAGAGGATTGGAGATCAGAGATGAGAAAGAGACACACCTTCAGTACTGATGGAATATTCTTTACCATGAGCATATTACCTATTCCAGAAAATCATTATTTAAAAGGCATAGTCTGTAGCTACACAGGGAAAGGAATTAATATCAGATATGTAGATGCTTACTTACAGTAAAGTGATAACCATAAAAACAGCAGTTAACCTTCCCTGGGCACTTATCACATGTTTGGCATTGTTTTAAGCTTTTCCGCATGAACTCACCTGATCATTCTCCACAATACCATATGAGGTTAATATGGTTATGTATTATTAGTATTCTCAAGTTACAGAAAAGGCACAAGGTTTAACAACTTGCTAAATTTACCCAGCTAATTAGTAACAGAACCATGACTAGGACTCAGGCAGTTTGGCTCCACAAGTATACAGATTTATATATGCATCACCTGAAAAAAAACATTTTAAAATATCTGTATGGACTTAGGACACATGGTAACCAAATACATATGGGGTCTTGGATTGGATCAAGGAACACAAAAAAGGACAGCTGTGGGAAGCTAAGGAAATCCAAATAAAGTCTATACTTATAAAAGTTATGAGCCTTCTGAAATCTCTACATTTGCCATTTTTCTGTAAATTTTAAATTACTTTGAAATAAGTGGGGGTTTTGCTTGTTTTTTGTTTTGTTTTGTTTTGGAGGTTTATGATGGCAGCTGTGAAGCCTGAGTACAATGTGAGGAAGATGCTTTCATGAAGGGAAATGCTCGCTGGTTTGCTGATCTATCTGATCTGTCTCCATGTTTGATCAGTCCAATTCTATGGCCCAGTGACTGGCCATAGATTGAAGTCATTTTCCAGGAGAAAGTATGAAACCTATCCCATCTTTTAAAAAAAAATCATAAATGTCTCTGGTAACAGAATATTCTGGAACTACTGCTCCTCCTTGTATCCAAATTAAATGTGAGGTTCCCAGAGGTAGTAAACAGTAAGTACTTTCCTTGTTCTTCCAAGATGTTGCAATTGATTTTTAGATGTATCTACTCTGCACCTGCCAAAGGAAATATTGAATTGATGAGAGTGAAGCTAAGCCAGAGCTACTGATCAGTGAAATTGGGTGCAACTGGGTGGAAGAGCTGTGTTGCTGAGAACTGCAGCAAATGGCAACATCACTCAAAGCATGCAGGATTCTGCTGTGAAAACATTACACCATTTGTATGCCTGGGTGCGTATGGCTCAGGGGAAAGGTTATTTTAAGAGTCTCATGAAACTTCTATATGATGTCAGGTCTACTGCTCTCCAATGAAATAAGACTAGAATTTGGAAGAAGTGTGACCTAACTGTGGAACTGGACTTTATTTGTCAAGATGTTTCATCAAAATCCACTTTCTAGAAAATAAAACCTTGAAATATTTTGTTATTTGCCTTTTGAGAACTATCTATTTTCAAATCTTACATTTAACCAACAGCATAAGCAGACTCTAGAGACAAAGCAAACGTCACAAATGAGTGCATAATTCCAGATCAGCAAATTATGTCATCCAGCAGGAGTCAATGAAGTACTGAATGTATAGTGTTTCTCCTAGGCTTCCTATAGCCTGAGGGGCACTCTAGAGATCACAAGCCCCTAGGAAGAAATTTTGATCCAGAACTGCTCATTTTGCTTTCAAATCAAGACACTTAAAGGCACATGTTCAGAGTCTAAGAATACCTTTGAGATCTTCTACAGCACAAGTGCAAATTTTTATTTTTATGAGAAGCTAAAAGCTACTTCCCAGCTGGGATTTAGCTCAGTTGGTAGAGTGCTGCTCTGCAGTCTCTGAGGTCCCAATTTTGATTCCCAGCACCCAGCACTGCAAAAATGGGAGGATGTGGCAATCCACCTCCAAGGTAATCCTTAAACAATCAGCCATTGAAACCCTATGAGGGTCACTACGAGTCAGACATGTCTCTACAGTACCTAACAACAACAACAACAGCTACTTGCTTGTAACCTGCTAGGTCAGCTATGAAAAGGTCTTCAATGAGGTTTCCTAGAGGCAAGGCCTGAAATGAGAACTCAGGTAAAAATAACTCATTGAGGAAATGCTTCCAACAGTAACCAATAAGAGCATGGGAAAACAGGACAGGAAAACAGAAGTCAGGCAAGGATGAGATTTTAGATAGGGTCCCAGAGGGCCGCTTCAGCCTGACTCTGCTGAGTACCTCAGAAGTATAAGCTTTCTCTCACACTGTGTCCTGATTTGAGGCACAGCTGCTGGGCTTTTGAAGTAACTGGGCACCAGTCAGTCATTGGCTAAAGACCACCCTTCATATATGTCAATTCCCAGGATTTCTGCATAAGTGGGCAAAGTAGTGGCAAGTCTTCAAAGAGAATTACAGGCACAGGCAAGTAGAGCAAAAGCACACAGAAGCCTGCGAAGGGATGTACAGAAAGGAAAAAGGACACAAGAGGTTCTCTGCTGAGCTGACAGAGCACCACAATGTCTGCTGCCATTCCAGATTCAGAAATTCCTAAACTGCATGTCTCAAGAGTTTGCTAAAACACATAATTCAGGCTCTCACTAGACACCTGCACGTAGCTTCAGCCCCAAGTTTCTTACCAGAGCTTTATGACATGTTAACAGTATATTGTTTTTGGTTGTTGCTACATTTTTTATTTATAAATTACTGTTAGTTTTATCATCATTATCAGTTTAGTTTGGAGTAGATTGTGTAGTTAACTCTACTGTGCAGTGGTCTCCAATCTTTTTGGCACAAGGGAATAGTGTTATAGGAGTCCATTTTCCCACAGACTGAGCAGGGGGTGGGAGGATGGTTTTGTGATGATTCAAGTGATAGGGAGCTGGCATTAACATAGATGAGGCTTACTCTTTTGCCCGCTACTAACATCCTGCTATGTGACCTGGTTCCTAACCATCCACAGACTAGTACTGGTCTGTGCCCAGGGTTTGGGGACTCCTGCTAATTATATAGTAAAGGATTCTTGCATCAACAGTACTTTGAGCCTATAATTTTCTAATATTGAGACTTTTATACATTATGTATCAGGAAGAAACATATGAATCATATGCCTATTGCTAAAGCATGTGCATAATCCCATTAGGCTTATTTTTCAGTCAAAAATCAGTATCATCTTTTTCAAAACATAGTGTGGTGGCATGATACTAAAGGTAGCTCAGGGTCTCTTGCCCTTTGAAGGTTTTGAATCTACTCCCGAGGACATCACCTCCACCACTGGACACCAGGCTACCAATTTCACATCACTGACCATATGAGAAGAAAGGTTGTCTACTTGATCAAGAACTTCATGGTTTGAAAGGGAAGGACTAGATTTCCATAAAACATCACAGGAAATACATTACCCAAAGAGGAATGATAGACACTTCATTTATCAATGAAAAACTGAGGCTCTGGACAGGTGTGACTTGTCCAAAGTATAGTTTGACCCATCTCCAAAGCAATAATTCCCACATAATACAATAGAAATTAAAGTAGCAATTCCATCTGTCCAAAGTCACAATTAAAATCAAAGAAAAACATATAATATTTAGCAAGTCAACTCAAACACCTTGGTTGTGTCTCCACAAAATACATCTATGACCTTAAAGAACACCATTAATAAGTCCTTAGCATTATAATTCAACTAAATGCCTTACAGAATAGGAATTTTCTAGCATAATTTTCCAGTTGCATTCTCATCATTAGTCTAAATTTACCAATTGCATCTGCTATCTTATTTGCTGTTGGCACATCTTTTAGTTGGAACTATTTCTCCCTTCATTTATTCTTCAGAATTTTTTTTTCAGTAACTCTGGAGAACAAACCAGGGCATTGTGCATGCTAAGTAAGCATTCTACACTGTTCTATATACCCAGGCCTTCTTAGGATTTTTCAATGGAGTAAGAAGTGAAAAGTGCGCACACTTAACTCAGAAAATAAAATTTAAAAATCAGATGTTTGAGTGATTTTTTCCTAATATCTTCCCCTGAGGAAATGCTAGGTTAGGATTTGTATATTTCTGACATATTCTAAGTCATTGTAATCTATTCAAGTAACTTTTACCTATCTGCTACTTAGAGTTTTTTGACCACCACACCAACCCTTGAGCACAACATGACTTAGCAAGAGGCCACAGACACTATATTCATCCCACTCTCCATGACATATGTACTTTGAAGAACTGGTTTTAAATTTAAAGGCTATACTCCTGGATACCCTAGGTATACCCATGTCCTTGAATCATGAAGTCCTAGCAATGCCCAGATAGATGATCAGGACCAACATGAGATCCTGACATCCAGAACTCAAGTATTTCTCTGTTCAAATTTCACTTCAACCAATGAGTTGACACATATCCCTTCTCACCATCAATTTCTTCATCTATAAAATTTCACAAGATTGGGTTAGGATAGAAATAATGATTGAAACTTGCCTTATAAATGTCCAATGTATAGTATACATTCAATAGAAACAGGTCTGTAGAGGAGGTTTAAATGTTAGTGAGCTAGAAAAAGAAAGAGTGGTCAGAGGGTATCAAGATTCATCCCTCACTGTATACTATGGATACATTTGACCAGAAGCCATCATGGTGGATACATGGGTAGTCCCCAGCACAATCACTCCCATTCTACTTTAATTTATCATATTTTGAAAGGAATTAACTCTCTACAGATGAATCTGCTCTTTGATCAGGAGCAGTACCTACTTCAATCTACAAACAATTCTGTTCAAACCAAGAGAAACAAAGCAAAGGACTGTAGTACTACTATAAATCAATGACTAGGAGTGGAACCATGTTATATCCACATTTATATTCTATTTCTATCACTTAGAAAAATATTCCTGAAGTAAGTTCTCAGAAATATTTCTCAGTTAGTAACATAGACACCCAGCACTGTACCAGGGGAAGCAGGGTGCTTCATGGGAAGATCCATCTCACAGAGCTGGATCCTGCGCTCTGGAATAAAACAGAATTTAGTCCAGTCTTAATTTTACTGCTTAGTAACTCTCAAGTTAGTCCAGAGTAACAGACCTATTCTGTACCTGTATACAATGCTGGTCTGTTATTTAGCCAAGTTAGCCACTTAGAAATAGTATACCTCTAGTGCTCAATTAAATATGCTCTCTTACCCTCTATGTCCTTATCTATAAAATGAAGATACCTGCCCCACAGGCTTATTATAAGGATTAAATGAAATCATATATGTAAAACAATTAATATCATATTGGCCTTAAAATAGTAATTCTTATTTTATCTTTACTCACTGTTATAATTCTACCTTCTCTCATATTATGGAGCATTCATTTTTCTCTTTTTTCTAAGTTATTTTCATTAAAAGAATGAGCATACCACTTCACAAATCTGTAAGGCAGAACCATTGCTAATGCAATTCTCCTGGGCAAAATCTAAGAATCACAGACACCTCACACACAAGGCTGGAAATAGGGGAGGCTGACATTAGAAGCATTCTCTTATGGTATGCCACAGCCAAGGAAAATGTGCAAGAAATATACCACAACCAAGAAAAAAAATTCCTGGATCACTTATCAGTCAACATTCCACTAACTCTGTCCAACATTTACAACTAAGTCTATTTAAATGGAAAAAATCAACATCAACATCTTTTTTATATTCTCTACTTTCAGCTAATATCCACCTGACATCAGCAATGATGTCCCTGGTTCCCCAGAAATTCAGTATGTACTGTTATTTATATACTCCAATGATCTAATAAGGCTATGCATATTTCTTGGCTCCCATATCCAGAGTCAAAGACTATTTCATTCTTTATCTCAGGATAAAGATAATTTCTCTAAAAAATCAAGAGCCTGTGTGTGTGTGTGTGTGTGTGTGTGTGTGTGTGTGTGTGTGTATCAGGGTGCCTATGTATATTTTTAAGAAATATAATCTACGTATTACTTTTAGAAGTTAAATTGAATTACATTTTAAAGGATGTAATCTATGTATTACTTTTAGGAGCTAAATTGAATTACAGTAGTAACGTGTAGTATGACCATACACTCTTAAAACAACAAAATGAAAAGTTTTCATTCCAAAATATGTATACATTTTTGGCGCCCTCTGGGTGTGTGTGTGTGTGTGTGTGTGTGTGTGTCTTTCACATTTATTTTACACTAAGTATCTAAAGACAAATATTTCCTAAAGTGTTTTTCTAGGTTTCAGATGGTCCATTAAAAGATATTATGGAAGAGCGTAGAATGGAGAGTGGACATTATTAATGCATGACCTATGTATGTATGGAAATCTCACAGTGAAATTCATTAATTCACATAATTAATATGTGTTAATAGCCATAATAATAAAAAGGAAAAAAGTGCATTTCAGCCTCATCAACATTGGAGATGAATTCAATGTACCAAATTCACATTGGTTAACTAATGGCCATATTAATAATGAAAGACATTTATTCAGTATTTACAATATACTGTGCTCTATTTGCCTGCAGCTGTACCACTGTGGCATCCGATCTCATCAGATCTTGGAAGCTAAGCAGGGTCAGACCTGGTTAGTACTTGGATGGGAGACTGTCTGGGAATACCAAATGCTGTATGCTTGGGAGAAGTCCCTGGCAGCACACTCCCCCTACCCCCCCCCAAAAAAAAGAAACAGAAAAACAAAAAACATCTGCCATTGGAAACCTTATGAATAGCAGAGAAGCACTGACAACACTGGCAATAGTGTTTCATCTGTTGTACATAAGGTCAGACATTGACTTGATGGCACCTAACAACAACATGCTGTATTTGTATTGTAGGGACCACTATGATCTCTACTTTATTGACAAGAAAACTGAAGGAAAGACAGGTTAAGCAACTCACCCAAGGTCACCCAGGTGAGATCTGAACCCTGTCCCCTACTCTATTCCATAGCCTCTCAAATATCACAAAAACAAAATGAGGACAATTCATCTAACCTGTGTATACATGACACTGAAAAGCTGGTTAAAATGCAATACAATGCCATTAATTCCACCTAACAGTCAAAGAATGTTTACTGAGCACATGAACTCTTCCAGGTGCTGCTTACTATTATTTACTTACTATTATTTCTGGTTAATTTTGCATTAAATCCTGGCCCTGCTCACTGAGTAAATGGAGTGCTGCGTAGGCTTACACAATGGCATGCCTTTGTCCATGCCTCCTCCATGGGGCTTCCTCAGCAGTTCATTCCAAACAATACTGCTTTTTTCTAAAGTACATTAAGACACCACCTCTAACCCTCACCAACCTACCCAGAATTCCTAGGAGTATATGAGCTCTGGTCAGACATACCTGTCAAATTCTTTGAATTATGACAAGATTATTGGGATCATGTTGAGACAAAAATTAACAGAAAATCACACATAATACAGGGTAAATCAGCAGATGGCATTAGTAATAAGAAACTACACATCATTATGCCACCAAAAGCTAACTATTCCTTAAATTTTAGCTAGTCTGTTAACTTACAAATGGGAGTATGATGATGATGCCTGGAGAATCACTTCCTCCTGACCAAGGATTACTCCTTTCATGTGAATAGAAAACTAGATCTACAGACTTTAATATCTTCTCTGAACACTGGCTAAACACCTCCACCTTCTGCATCTTTGAAAATCCTCTATTATTTGATTCTTACAATATCTCAAGGTAGGGAGGTCTTCCTGGTTGAGTTACATCCTCTCAGACATAGTCACATCATTCCCTGTGGTTCTTCCATTTATTCATTCGACCAGTAATTGTTGAGAAGCTGCCAGGACCTGTGCTGCTATTGGTAGTATCTGCCTTTGAGGAGCTTACAGTCCATTGGAAGATAGAGGCATTGAACAATATAAGCAAGCACAGAAAGTAGCCATGACTTTCAGTAATTCCAGGAGCCATAGAGAATCTTACCCTTTTTGTTACTATCATAGCTATTGGCTTCACAGATTGTTTTAAACTGCTCCACTCTCTCTTCATGTCCTACATTTTCTCTTCCTAAAACTATTGCAAAATCATCCCTTCTCTACAATGCTATGTGTCTCAGGATGTGTATACAGTATGTCCAAAGGCTCTCTCACCTGTGGCTTCCTATTTTGCTAAACCAAAGGATAGCCCTGACTAGAGATTTTTAAAAAAGAAAGCAAGAGGGAGTAAGGTTGGGGAATTTGTTCACCAAATTGCTCCCTGGGGCTTCACTGTGGGTAGCAACAACCCTCAACTAAAGGCCAAGCTCCTGTCAGACAGCCCTCTCCACGTAGCTTTCTTTCCCTACCCCTTTCCCTTCCTCCCCCACCTCAGATTCTGGTTCCAATGCAGACCTCAGGTATTGTACTATTCCTTGGGTTTTTCATAAGGACCCCCCCGCCTCTGTATCTAGTCCTTTATTAATCACTTCAAATTGCCCATTTTGGATGTGCCATCTGTTTCTTGCAAGGAGCCTGATTGATACAGCTGTTTTGAATTTCTCCTTCATTATGTCTTTTTCCTGTACAGTGAATTATTTTTGACATTTCATGAAGTATTTTGGACCAATCACCAAAACCTTTATTGAGTGGCCACCGTATGCTTCACAAACTCAAAATGCTTAGGATAAAAAGTGACTAAGACACAGGATTTGCCCTGAAGAAACCAAGTCTAATAGTAGAAATGTTGTTGCTATTATGTGCCATCCTAACAACAACTCATATGTATAACAGAACGAAACAGCATTCAATACTGTGCCATGTACATGATCTTTTTATGTTTGAGCCATTGTTGCAGCCATTACATTTCTTCTCATTTTTGAGTCATGCCACATCAGTAAAAGGAGGTCCCAGGAGCTTTAAACCATTCCCATCATTAAGATAGATTCTACTTTACGAAGGCAACTCTTCCCTACTCTCTTTTGAATGCCTTCCAGCCTGGGGGTTCATTTTCCAGCACTATATTTGACAAGGTTTATCTGCTATTCATACAGATTACAATGGCTAATTGTGTCAGGAATGGACTTCTGGGTCCTTCGCCCTAGTCTGTGCTAGTCTGGAAGTTCAGCTAAAACTTGTCAACAAGGGTGGCGCTGCTGGTATCTTAAATAAGAGTGCCATAATTTTGAGCATCACAGTATTATGCAAACCCCCACAGCACTACAAGTTAACAGACATGTGGGGGAATAGTAGAAATAGGTTCGCATACAGGGTGCCACCAAACTTTATTCTTTAAATTTCAACAATTTTTTTAAAAGAAAAGAGTTGCTATTAATAATTACACCAGAATAATAGGCATAAATTGTAATCATCCCAAACTTATCCTACACATAAAGAGATCACTGTATTTCACTACAATGACCACTTGGATTGAGTGCAAATTGCAGGTGAGCAAAGGTGGACTGCCTACCTTGGCCTTGAGAATGGGTCAAGAAAAAGCTTCTCGAAAAAGTCCTAAATCTGCTCCACAATGGCCTCACCTCTCTGTAGTACCCCTACAGCTCATTATCTCCTTCGCTAGAGACTCACCTTCACTAGAGCTGACAGCGAGACAACTCAGGGCTAAACACAGCTTTATTCCAACAAGAAAGAAAAGATTTACTCTATGACCTCCAAGGCTGGGATTTAGCTGAGTTGGTAGAGCACTGCGCTGCAGTCTCTGAGGTCCCAAGTTCAATTCCAGGCACCGCAAAAATGGGAGAAGGGCCTGGCAATCCACTCCCAAGGCAATCCCGAAACAGTCAGCTATTGAAAACCCTATGAGGGTCACTATGAGTCGGATACCGACTCGACGGCACCTAACAACAACAACAATGACCTCCAAAACAAATATTTTTAATGTATGTGTGCAAATATACACATAATGACAAACATTTGTAGTTTGTATATACCTCAGTCCACAAGTTAAGACACACAAGCATTATCGCTGCTTAAATTTTCTTAATTGCACTGAATGGTAGGAATATTATCTGAGTCACTGCAGCTCCTCCTGAGCCCCTTCTCAGGATTTTGGGGTGTGTGTGTGTGTGTGTGTGTGTGTGTGTGTGTGTGTGTGTGCTGGGGAGAGGCACCACAGTACTAAGTATATGGGGCACTGCTGCTTGATACTGTTAGCCATCTGCGTGGTGTTGGTTTCCCATAGGTCACTCATGATTTCTCCCCTTCCTAACGACAGAGCATCTCATGTGCCCTTGCTCAACCTCTCAGCTGTACCTACTCCCCTTTCTGAAACTCTACCTTCCTCTGCAGCTGAATGGGGTGAGGAGAGGCAGGGCACAAGCTGCTTCTCTAGATCTCACTGATTTTGAAGCTACTGGCAATAAATGCCACATTCAGAAGAATATCACACTTGGACTGCTTCTATGTTATATTCTTCTCAATATTTTCTTAAGTATCTGAGCCTATGACATTCAACTTCAAGACTCAAGAATTTTTCCTTTGTTAACATGATCTTCCCCAGCATTTACACAATGAAAAAGACAAACAGCTCCACAGCTCAAAGGAAGAAAGTGTGGCAACAAGAAGTTGCCAGTACGAAAAGGAGAGGCATCCATTTAATACATATAACCTTTTCCCACCCCAGACTTGTTCAGGGTAATCTTCATGACAGGAATTGTACAGAGATGAATATGAGAAAGTGTTTTCCCTCTAGATGTTTAGAACCTACTAGGAATTATAATACTGAAAAAATAATTGTGCAGTAAGGACAGTAAAGTAATAATTGTACTTTCCAGAAACTGAAGAGGAACCTTCAAAAAGTTATTCTTGGATATGTACACATTAAAACTGACTTTTCCTTGCTCATTCCTTTAAACTTTAGCACAGTCCTGGAAACTTAAACCCGTGGATTGCCAGAGTAAATTCTGCCCAATAAACTATTGATGCCCACCATATGCTTTACTATGGTAAGGCTCCATTACTGAAGTGGCAATAATCGAAGTTTCCAGATTTGGCAAAGCTCTAGTATGCAAGGTACTACCAACCCTTCTCGCCTTGGTGATTTAACTGCCTTGCTGTCCTGAAAGCATAGTGTAAATAAGATCCACTGCCCTGGCATCTCTATTGAGAAGCAACAATTCTGCTTCAACAATTACTTTAGGATGTATACTCTACTGTCTAGTGTCTTCAAATAATAGCTCACTTCTAAGAGAGTAGAGATGGAGAAAGCAACCTAAATATCTCTGCTGAGTGAGTTAACAATGAAATTATTGTCAATACATAAGGACAGTGTTAATCAGTCTACTGGATAGGGAGATCAATCTCAGCTTGGTCTATGCCACTGCATTTCTCTTATCAGTTCATTTTTAAACTTAATACAAAAGGAAGAGTCATTAATATATGGTCATTCTCCCTTCCTTTCAAGAAAGCCATTAAGGACTAACATTTTTCTGATATGTTTTGGAAGTTCTCAATACACTCCAGGCTGTAGTAATTTGACATGAAATCTCAGCATTGCACAAGTGGAGATTTGGCTACATTTTCAGATAGAGGACTCCTATTACCCAGGCAATCTTTAGGATTAAATGTCCTACAGTCACCAATTTATATACATAGATAGAATCTGCTCTCAGTCATAAAATGACAGTGGCAGCTCATCACCCACATAATCCCATCGGATCAGTAAACTAGCCAAGAATGAGGGGTCTACAAAGTCTCTGACCTTCAGACAAAATATCTGTATATAAACTCTGAGGAGGCAGTCCCTTACATTTAGAGCTGCAGTTCAATTCAACCTCTATTCTTTTTATAAAAGAAAATCCCATCTTTTTTCCACTGCATGACTTCAATAGCTATCTGGCTAACTAAGAAATCATACTGACAGCTATAGAACAACCAATGTCAGTGTAGCGGTGGAGGAACTGACAAAAAGGAATTGCTACAGTCTTTACTAACAAACAAAATTGCAGAAGTGGTGTCATTGTCTTTGAGAAATTTTATAATTAATCTGCAAGCCTCAGGGATGGGGAAGCTGAGAGGTATTTGCAACTATTGCAAAATAAACAATACTTGGAAAAAGAAAAAATAATTGACCATCTCCTTACTCCCCCTTTGGCTCATTCTATAAGGTTGTGCTACAGCACATGTAGCAAAAATGGTACTCTGAATATTGAGAGTATTTATCTCATGGAGATTAGTTAAAACTCTCTGTTGATGTTATGAAAATATCAACTATTGGATTGTCATAAGCTTGAAATAAACAGGGTCAGTCTCAACTTATTTTTCTGTCTTCTGAGTTGGTGTACAGCATTCTAAACAACCAAAAACTTGATAAGGCACTTAGATTTTATCCACATATCTGAGTAGATTTTGAAATACAGGATACAAAAGCAAATCAGAGTTATAGTTTTTTAAAAAGGGCTGTGGTCAGCCAACCACTGAGACATCTGTGTGTTGTTAAAAGTAACACAAACTGGAAGTATTCTCTAGAAATCAAATCCAGGATAATGGAAAGAACAGGGACAAAAACAAATGATGAATAGCAAAAGCTTTGTAAGAAAATTAAACATTACAGAATTATTTTTTCAAATAAAATTCTAGCAGAATAAACTCAGCACCATGTCAACTCACAGCACCTAACAACAACAGCAATGTCAATAATAGAACTCAGTATAGTATGAAGACAAGGGGAATTCCTTTACATAGCAAAAGTATCTACCAACTATAGTAAACTAAATAATAACCTATCTAGTAGAGGAACTCTTTTTGAGGTCAGTAAGAAAATGAGAGGCCTGCTACTATGCTAGAAAAAAATCAAATGAGAGGTCCTAGGTAATGCAGAAAGAAGAAAGGAAGGTAAAGGGAAAGAAAAAAGGAGTGAAGAAGGAATAATAGAAAGGAAGGAAGGGCAAAGGAAAGGCAAGGGAGAAAGGAAAAAGAATGTAAGAAAGATAAAAAGAACATAAGGATGGGGAGGAAACAGCATCTTTTTTTTTTTTCAAATAGTGTAATTTTCCTTGCAGAAGATTCAGGAGACTCTACAGATCAAAAATTGATACCAAAAGAAAGTGTAAAATATTTGCTAGACATAACATCAATATCAAAAATGTCAATTATATTCTATATAAGAGCCACAATTAGAAAATGTAATTTTTTAAAGATGCTATTTAAGTCATTTGAAGTAACCTAAAAGAAACTCAGAAATAAATCTAGCAAAGGATGTGTCAGAATTTTATTGAGGAAAATGCAAAAACATACTGAAAGATTTAAAACTTAATTTATGGATGGTAGCACTTCATATCTTAAAGATGTCATGTATTATCAAATTAATCCATAAATTAAATGTAATTCCAGTCAAAACCTAACATCATCTTTCCTGCAATTTGACATACTGCTTCTGAAATTTATATGGAAGCAAATAGCCAATTAAAATCAAGACAATTGTGAGGGAAAAGGACAACATAGGTAATTCACTACTATATCATATAGAGAGGCACATTATATAGGAATAATAGTTGCACAATGGAAATGGCAAAAGCCTGATTACTCTGTACCCTATAAACATTTATTAATAAAGAAAAAATAATTAACAATTAAATCAATGGAACAAAATGGCCTAGAAACAAATCCTTGCTTATTAGACACAAGATTATATAACAGAAATGATGTCACATATCAAAGGGAGTAAATGAACTTTCCAATAGATAATGCTGAAGAGGTAGTTAATCTGGTAGACAGTAACAGTCTTAATAATGTCCAATTTTCCTTTCCTTCCAGACAGACTGAGGTCCACATTTTTATTCCACCTTATAGCAAATCAGGTCATGTGATAATTTAGCAAATGACCATGAGCAGAAGTAATGTAAATAGCAGCTGAGACACCATATTCTAAACAGTAAAGCTATGAAACTAAGGAGTCATTTCTGCCTGACTCTTTGAGAGACTTGTGGAGCAGAGAACTATGATCACCTACACCACCAATGTTAGACATTTAAAAGCTAGAATCACATCTTTGTTGTGTAAAGCCATAGCGATTTAGGGGCTGAATTGCTAGTGTATTATAATTAGCTTATCTTGATAATACAGTTATTTTATAGAAAAAAATTACATCCCTACCTCTTCAAGAAATCAAAAGACTCATTGCTCTAGGAAAAGCTGTGGCAAAAGATCTTTTTAGCGTATTTGAAAAGTAAAGATGTCACATTGAAGACAAAGGTGCGTCTGACTCATACCATCATATTTTCAGTTGCATCATATGGTTGTGAAAGCTGGACATTGAACAAGGGAGAGAGAAGAAGAATTGGTGCTTTTGAATTATGGTGCTGGAGACATTTATTGAATATACTGTGGACTACCAAAAGAACTAACAGATCTGTCTTAGAAGAAGTCCAACCAGAGTTCTCCTTGGAAGCAAGAATGCCCAGACTGCATCTGACATATTTCAGACATGTACTCAGGAGAGATCAATCCCTGGAGAAAGACATCATGTTTGGGAGAGTGGAAGGTCAACAAAGAAAAGGAAAACCCTCCACCAGATGGATTGACACAGTGTCTGCAACAATGGGCTTAAACATAAATAAGATCGCATGCCTAGCACAGAATCGGGAAGTGTTTCGATCTACTGTGTATACAGGGTCGCTATGAGCTGGACTTGACTTCATGGCACCTAACAACAACAACAACCTCAAACCATGGTGGACATTAATTTACTTTAGACATAAATATGAAAAAATGAAAAAAATGACAAAACATGCAAGGATATCCCTACAACCTTTGGGCACAGAGCATTGCTTAAATTAATATTATTATTGTTGTTGTTGTTGTTAAGTGCTGTGGAGTCAAGCCTGACTCATAGCAACCCTATGTATAACAGAACAAAACACTACCCAACACTGTGCTATGCACAAGATCTTTTTAATGTTGGAGCCCCTGTGTCTCTCCTCATTTTGAGTCATGCCACATCAGCAAATGGAGATCCCAGGGCCTTTTCTCCATTCCCATAATTAAGGCTGACTCTACTTTGAGGAGGCAAATTTTCCCCAGTCATTTTTTGAATGCCTTGTAGCCTAGGGGGGGTGACAATTTTCTGACACTGTATCTGACAGTGCTTCTCCACTATTTGTAGGGTTTTCAATGGCTGATTGCTTCGGGAGTGGGTTGCCAGGTTCTTCTCCCTAGTCTATCCTAGTCTGGAAGCTCAGCTGAAACCTGTCCACCATGGGCAGCCCTGATGGTATCTGAAACACAGGTGGCATAGCTGTCAGTCTTATAGCAACATGCAAGCCTCCATAGCATGATGAGCTGACAGATGCCCAAAGAATTGCTTAATAAGACACAACAAAACTGGAATTATAAAGGAAAAGACTGATACATCCGGCTACCCTAAATTTTCAAATTTCTCTACAACAAAAGACAGTACAACCAAACTATTTACAACCCATATAACTGAAAAGTGATTAGGATCTAGTGTACATAGAGATCTAAAAACATTAAATGTGGGGAATATGAGCAATATACCTGATATATTGGTATGAAAATATCATAATGAAACTCATTATTTTATATGATTACAAACTTTTTAAAAAAACAGTAAGTATATCACACCCTGAATAAAGAATTTATGACTATTATGACAAATAAGATACAATTACAATTTGTATATTATAGTAAAAATAAAGAAAATAATATTCTAACTGAAGTAGATGCCAATGCTTGTGATCAAGAAAACCACTTGAAAGATGGGGTCCAGGGCTTGCCCAATAATCTCCTCTGCCACTTAGTCCTCTAGCAGGTCCTTTTTATCCAGCCTTTCTTTGTTTCTCTTAGGAATTTTTTCCCCTAATGAGTTTGTAAACTATCAAAGCAAGAGTTGCAATCTTCAATCCACATGACTATTCTACCTGCAGGTATTTGGGGCTTGTCTGGCATGATGCTTTTTCAGAGACTTAATCTGAGTGTTCCTAAGTGAAGCTGTGAAGCTCCTCCATTCACAATAGGCCCTATTATTCTCTATAGTCTTACCATCAGCCCAGGGCACTTATTTGCTACCTGTCTGACCTCTGTATGCATTTGAGTTACGACTTCTGTCTGCAAGCAATGATCAGCTTTCATTTTTTAAATTGACAAATATATAAAGTCTCTAATGGTCTGACAATGTGCTGTTTGCTGGAGCAACACAGATAAACAGTCATTGCCTTCCTTGGAGTTCTCAAGACCTATCAGAGACAAATACATAAATAAATAAATTATAACATTACAGGTGAGCAAGGATTGCTAATCTGAAAATCTGAAATCTGAAAGGCTCCAAAATTTGAAACTTCCTGAGTGCTGACATGACACCATAAGTGGAAAATTCCATATCTGACCACATGTGATGGCTCACAGACAAAATGAAAACAAACTAAATACATTACATAAAATTATCTTCAGTCTATGCAGATAAGGTACATATGAAACAAATCAATTTTGCACTTAAGTCCCCTCCCCAAGATACCTCATTATGTTCCTGCAAATATTCTAAAAGAATTTTTTAAATCCAAAATCCAAACAGTTTTGGCCCCAAGTATTTTGGATAAGAGATACTCAATCCATAGTAAATGTGAGTAGAGGTATATGCAATGTATAACCAATAGCTAGAAGAGAATGAATAAACCTGGGGTTTGGGAAGAAGAGGCTGTTTATAAAGTCCTCCCAGAAGAGGAGATACCTGAGCTACAATGTGAAAATAAATTACCAGGCCAGGCAATCCAAAGGAAAATAGACATTGCTGTCAGAGGAAACCTTATACCTAAAATCACAGAGGCATGAAACAAGTGCATCCAGTATGGGAAGTACACAAAGTGTGAGGATATATCTTAGTCTTTTTGGCCCGCTACAATAAAATATCATTGAACAGATGGCTTATAAGTAATAAACATTTATTTATGACAGTGCTGGAGGCAGGAAAGCCTAAGATCAAGGCCCTGGTAGATTCTGTGCCAGATAAGTGCCCCCATCACTCATAGTAAGGCCTTCTCTCTCTGTCCCCACACCAAAGAAAGGGATAGCTAGCTTTTTGTGGTCTTGTTAATAAGGACACTAATCCCAATCATGAGGGCACCACCCTCATGATCTAATCATTTCCCAAAGCCCCTCCTCCTAAAATTATCACCTTTGAGGTAAGGATTTTAGCATATGAATTTGCAAGGGGAGAAAAGGAGGAACATTTAGATCAGAGTAGAAGATGATAAGAGATAAGGCAACAGGCAAATTAGGAAAGGCTTTGTAAGTTTATATTTAAAACCATGGCTCTATCACTACTTAAATGGGTTACTTTGAACAAATTACTTTACCTTTATGTGTCTCATCTTCCACAAATGTCAGGTATGGATTTTCTTCCAGTGTTCTAATGAGGATTTAATGTGAAAATATTTGGCTAAGGTATCAGCATGGCACCTAGCACATAAGAGATACTATCACAAAGTGTTAGTTTGACCTGACTCATAAAATGACTCCTCAGGCCTTTTGGTCACTTTGATAATCTTTCTATGAAGGTTCCTTACAGTAATTCTTCTTAATATATCCATTTGTTTTTGCTTTGTTTTTATTTGTTTGTTTGGGAGGGTTTTTTGTTTGTTTGTTTTCAGTACTTGGAGTTTGAACCCAGGGCTTCACACGTGCTTTGCAAGCCCTCTGCCATTGAATGGCACCCTTAGCCTCTTTTTTATTTTTTAAGTTGAGACAAGGTCTCGCTAAGTTACACAGGCTGCCTCTATCCTCAAACATGTGATCCTCTTGTCTTTGCCTCCCAAGTAGCTGGGATTGCAGGCATGCACCACCACACCTGGCTCATTTGTATTTTCTAAATTTTCAAAGAATGAACATGTTTGTTTCATGATAGAATTAAATGAGGTCATTTTATAATACATGACCCATATGATAGAGATAGACTAGCTTATTCTAAAATTCATATGAAAAAGAAAGGAACTTAAAATTGGCCTTAAAAGTTGGAAAATATCTTATTGAAAATGTTGCAGTACTCACTCTACTTAATGAAAAAGCTTACTACAGAGCATACACTATTGAGTATGTTATTGGTGAAGGGATAAGCAGATAGATCAATGGCAGAGAACAAAGTACTAGAAATAGAGCCATACAAATATGTCAAACTTACTTTTAACACAGGTGCAAAAGTGTGGGGCGTGTACCTCCCAGTCTGGCCTGGATGTTCGGGCAGGCAGTGCTGCCATGCACAGATACTAAACACAATTCACTTGGTACCCTCAGGTGAGGGGCTCAGACTCCTGTGGCGCTTGGGACACCAGTGGAGATGGGGGAAAGGAAAAGCCTCAGGCAATTTTGCCTTGTGGGGACAAACACAGCTCTTTATTTCTCTGTCCTTATCAGGGGGAAGAGAAACCCAAAGCGTACAGCTTTAAATGCTAGCAGCTCTTATACTGCCTCAAGGGCAGATGCTTCCATGTTGGTGGTCTGGTAGTCAGGAGGAGAGAGTTCTTGCTTCATTGATGTTCAGATGGAGAGAGAGTTCTTTTCTACTCGGTGGTCTGCAACAGAGAGAGAGATGTTTCCTTACCATCCTTACCAAAGGTCTGGGGGAGAGAGAGCGAGCTGCAGCAGTGCAGCTCTTTATATAGCTTGCCCACAGAGTGGCCTGAGCCAATCAGCTTTGAGTCCAACTGTCCAATCAGGTTGGGGGGATTTGTGAAGAGTTTTGTACAAACATCCAATCAAGTTACTTTCATTTTCCCTAGATTTCTAATTTACAAACCAGATCTTCAAAAGCTTTTTCCCCAGTTTTGGGGGTTTTGACAATTTTCTCCCAATTATAGGCAGATAGATCAATGGCAGAGAACAATGAATTAGAAATAGAGCCATACAAATATGTCAAACTTATTTTTAACACAGGTGCAAAAGCAATTCAATTGGGGAAGGATAACCTTTTCAACAAATGATGTTGGAACAGTCAGACATCATTAGTCAAAAAAAAAAATTAAACTAGACCTAAACTTCACACCTTATACAAATCAGTTCAAAATACATGAAAGAATACATAGAATCAAATGTGTTATATATGAAAAACTGGAAAATCCTTAGGAAAAGTATTATATCCAAGATCTTCAGCACTTATGGTTGGGTGAGGAGATTTTATACTTCTAAAAGCACAATTCATAAAAGAAAAATTGTTAAATTGAACTTCATCAACATTTAAAACTTTTGCTTGTCAAAACATCCTGTTAAGAGAGAGTGACGCATAGGCTGAGCAGCAACAACAGTTTACCATGAGTGTGTAGGGTGCCTGGATCAGGATACTAGAAATGGCTACTCCCCAGTCTGTTTTCATCTTTGCAATCTGCATTTTAATGAAAACAGAATTAATCCTGACCTCAAAAAGCTACTATGATATCTTGTTGTTATTGAGTGCCGTCAAATCAGTGTCTGACTCACAGCAACCCTACCTACAACAGGCGAAATGCTATTGCCAGTGCTTCTCTGCTATTCGTAGGGTTTTCAATGGCAGATTGTTTTTTGGGAGTGGGTTGCCAGGTCCTTCTCCCAACCCTATAGCACCTGGTATTCCCAGGCAGTCTCCCATCCAAGTACTAACCAGGCCAACCCTGCTTAGCTTCTGAGGTCTGATGGGATCAGACTCCACAGTGGTACACCTGCAGGCTATGATATCTTGTTGTTGTTGTTGTTAGGTGCCATCAAGTCGGCATCCGACTCATAGCGACCCTCTGTATAACAGGGGAAACACTATTGTCAGTGCTTCTCTGCTGTTCATAGGGTTTTCAATGGCAGACTGATTTTTTTTGGGGGGGAGGGGGTTGCCAGGTCCTTCTCCCAAGCCTACAGCACCTGGTGTTCCCAGGTAGTCTCCCATAGAGGTACTAACCAGGCCCAACCCTGCTTAGCTTCAGAGATCTGAGGGGATCGGATTTCACAGGGCTACGGCTGCAGGCGGTTATGATATCTTAGGTGTGCCAAAATCAGCATCAGAGTGTCAAATCAAGAAGGCCTTTCACAAGTTGGCCATGAAGTACCCACCTTGCAAAAATAAGACCCCTGATGCTGAAGCAAAATTCAGAGATTGTAGAAGCATATGAAACGCTCTCAGATGCTAATAGGTGAAAAGAGTATGACATACTTGGACACAGTGCTTTTACTAATGGTAAAGGACAAAGAGATAGTGGAAGTCCTTTTAAGCAATCATTTAATTTCAATTTGATGACTTATTTAGAGACTTCAATTTTTTTTGGGGGGGAGCCAAAATCAAAACACTCAGTCTAAGAAGCATTTTGAAAATCACTTCCTGACACTCCAGGATGGTTACAGTAAACAAAAGTATCATTTCCAAGAGTTTTCTTTTGGAGGGGGATTATTTGATGACATGTTTGAAGATATGGGGAAAGTGTTTCCTTTTAATGACTTTGATACCAATCGGCACACAGTACAGGCTGAAAATAGATTTCATGGATCTAGCAAGTCCTATAGAACTAATACCCAACAAAGAGGAAATATGGTTACTACATACGCCCACTGTTCAAGATAATAGTTGGTTCCTTTTTGTTCTCACTAAACCCACCTAGTTGACTCTTTCTCAGTGTCTTTGATATAAAACAGTTTTCTGTGAACTATTTTGACAAGTGCATGATTTCACTTCCTTTAAGTAATTTGATATAGCTATTACATATATTTAAATTGTTTTTTGACAAATTCAGCAACATTTAGGTAGCAGAGAAAATCTATTATTAATTTTCCTGATTAGGAAAGGGTCTTTTTAAAAAAGATATAATTCTGCCTGGTCTTTTTCTTTACTTGCCCTTGGGATCATTAATATAACCAGTTTTATTACCAAAAAAAAAAGGAAGAAAGATTGAATTTGCCTAATACATATTTAAAGATTAAACTTTAAAAGTTATTCTAGGCATAAGTGGTGGAAACTTGAATGATATTTGAAGTGAAACTTTCACTCATTTAAAATTGCATGCTTGTAGCATCTGTGACTTGGGTTGCTGAATGTATATGAAAACTGTATCATTGAGTCATTTAGCAAAGGAGAGTAGTGTCTAATGATTTTTGTAGGGTTTACATCATAGCTACTTACACATCCTTTGCCTGCAGCCATACCACTGTCACTTAGCTTCCGTCAGATTTTGGAAGCTAAGTAGGATGGGGCCTGGTTTGTGCTTAGATGGGAGACCGCCTGGGCACACCAGGTGCTGTAGGCTTGGGAGAAGGACCTGGCAACCCCACTCCCAAAAAACAATCTGCCATTGAAAACCCTACGAATAGCAGAGAAGCACTGACAGTACTGTTTCACCTGTTGTACATATGGTCGCTATGAGTCAGACACCGACTCTATGGCATCTAACAACAACATACATATTTCATATTTTTTTCTTAGTTGTTGGCCTTCTAGATCTTAGCATCAATTTTTGTAGTTTTCTATGTGTAGTTCCTCCTCTTTGCATTTATCTTTATCTAGAGATTGACTAATATCTCATTATTTTTGTAAAACTAGCCAGTAGTTTTGTGCAATTTTATGGGCAATATTTTTAAATCCTGAGAAATGTGTGCTTTTGTTTTTAGATAGACTTCTCTTTAGTTCTGCATTTTTCCACATTATACTTCATATGAGTATTAATCCTATAGGTGCATATTAAAACATTTATGTCTCATATAACATTGTATGTGAGTGAGAGAAAAATAAATATTTACAACCTGAAAAAAAATCCTATTAAGAGATGAAAAAACAAGTTATAGAGTAGGAGAAAATATTTGCTTACTAGGTATCTGAAAAAAGATTCATATCTAGAATATATAAGAACTCTCAAAACACACCAACTTAAAAAAAAAAGCCAAGCCAATATGAATAGGCTAAAGGAATGAACAAATATTCACCAAATTAACGCAGAGATGGCAAATAAGCACATGAAAGATAGTGAATTTCATTAGTCACTAGGGAAATGCAAATTAAAACCACAACAATATATAATTATATACCTTTAAAAGTTGCTAACATAAAAATAGTGTTAATTGAAAATACTGATAAAGATGAGGAGGAACTGGCTGGGCACAGTGGTGAACACCCCAATCCTTGCAACTCAGGAGGCTGAGGCAGGAGAATTGTGAGTTCCAGATCAGAGGCAGCCTTAGTAACTTAGCAAGATCCTGTCTCAAGACAAAAAATAAATAAAAATTGGGCTGGGGGTATAGCCTAATGGTAGAGCACTTGCAGAGTATATTCAAGGCCCTGAGTTCAACTTCTAAGCATTGAAAAAAGAAAGAAAGAAAGTAAGAAAGAAAGAAAGAAAGAAAGAAAGAAAGAAAGAAAGAAGGAAAGAAGATAAGGAGAAACTGGATTGGTCTTACAATTGTTCTTACATTACTGGTATATTATGAAATGGTTCATCCACTTTAACACATAGCTAGGCAGGCAGTTTTTTTAAAACATTGGATGTGCACTTACTATATGACCTGGCAACCGCCCTTCTGGGCATCCATCCCAGAAAATGAAAGCTATATTCACATAAAACATGCAAATGAAACTATTTTAGTCAGGGCTCTTCAGGGAAACAGAATCCATCAAATGTGTGAGTAAGGAAGATGAAAGAGAAAGAAAGATTTATTTTAAGGAATTGGCTCATAAAGTCATGGGGGCTGGCAAATCTAAAATCTGCAGGACAGGCTGGCAGGCTAGAGACCCAGGGATGAGCTGATTTCACAGTCTTGAAACTGAAAGTAGTTTAGAGGCAGAATTCCTTCTTCCTGAGAAATTTCAGTCTTTTTTCCTAAAACCTTTCAACTGATTGAGTGGGATGTACCCACATTATAGAAGGTAATACATTTTCTCAAAGTTAACTGATTTCAATGTTAATTACACCTTAAAAATACCTTTACAGCAACATTCAGACTGATATTTGATCAAATAACCCCGCGCCATCCCCTACCGGTTAACACATACAATTAGCCATGATAGCAGCACTTTTTGAGAGCCAAAATAGAAACAACCCAAATGCCAAATGTCCTTCAGCAAACTAATAATTAAATAAAATGTGGTATATTTATACCATGGAATGCTACTCAGCAATAAAAAATACAGTATTCTGCTTCCTGGTTGTCATGACATGAACTGCTCTGTTATGCCATGCCCCTACCATGCCATAATAAACTGTCCCTCTGAAACCATGAGCTAAAATAAATAATTCCTCCCCTTCAGTTGTTTCTGTCAAGGATGTTGGTATTGCAATGAGGAAAGTAACTAACACAGAAAATTGGTACCAAAAAAGTGAGGTCATTGCTTCTGTGTCTAAACCTGGGTGTGGGTTTCTTAAGTCTTTGGAACTGGTTTGCTGGAAGAATTTGGAAGAGTTTAGAAAAGTGAGCAAACGAAAGCCTAGAATACTATAGGCAGGCAATTCTAGTGGGAGCTTAGAAGACCAAAATGCCAACATAAATGTAGACAATGCCAGGTATCATGATGCATGCCTGTAATCTCAGCTACTCAGGAGGCTAAAGTAGGAAGATCACATGTTCAAGGCCAGAAGCCAGACTGCACAATTTAGCAATGCTGTCTCAAAAATAAAAATAAAAAAGAGGCTGGGTGTGTGGCTCCATGGTGGGACACTTGCCTAGCATGTATGAGGCTCTGTGTTCAATGCTCAGTGCCACAAAATTAAGCAGTAAAAACTGCTTTCATGAGATTTAAGATGGGAACAGGGACTCTACTGGGAATTGGATTATATGTAGGCCATTCAACATTCATATTACAGGCTGGCACAGCATTTGTCTACAGTTTGTCCTTTTCCAGATACTATAAGTGAGATTGACTTTAAAAGTAATGGATTAATTAATTTTGCAGGGGAAATTTCAAGCAGCATAGCACTCAGGCTGTGTCATGGTTATTGTTAGCTACTTTTAGCCAGATAGACAGAATCAGAAGCAAAAAGTAGAGAAGAAAGATTTGAAAAACATGTAGTTTGGCCAGAAAAGGAGCATGTTTAAAGTTGTGGAGGAGAGTGTGTTTGTTAAAGACACCAGAGCCATTAAAAGAAAAATCAAGTATTTTGCACTGACACCATAGGAAAGATACCTTGAGGGCATCTTAAAAATTGGCCAGACCCCATCCATTCCAGGCTCCAGGATACAAAATTATAAACTAATTTGAGAGACTTTCCCTTGGTAAGAGGGAGCCAATGGGGAACCTGTTCATACAAAATCACTTAGGGAAGTGTTTTCCCAGTTCCAGCCATCCAGGTACTCAGAAACTGCTGTAGCCATGGTCCAAGCTACTGCTCAAGCTGGTGGCAGATCCTGGCGTCATTCATGTGATGCTGGTTTTGTAGGCATACATATAATGCAAGAGTTACAGGGTCATGGAGGCTTCTACTGAGATTTCAAAGGAAGGTCAAGGGAGCCAAGCCATATGTGTCAGGGCTGTGATCCCTGCAGGCATCCCCTGAGAGGGTGATGAATGAAACTATGAGGGCAAAGCTGAAGTTGCAGGGTGAACTCAAGGATGTTGGAGATGCCAGGAACATGCAACATCTGCTGAAGAAAGTCACAGGCAATAAGTGGAGCCAGCTCAACAGAGAAGCCACGTAAACTGCAAATTGCAAGGCCATAGGAGTGGAGCTGCCCAAGTCCTTTGGAGCTCAGATGACACCACCATGTGCTCTAGATAATGGACATGGAGCCACAGGATTTAATGCTTGCTCTTCTGGGTTTTGGTCTTGCTTTGGTCTCATTCCTTATGTCTACATCTCCTCCCTTTTGGAATGGGGATATTTATTCTGTGCGATTGTGTACTGGAAGTAGATAACTTGGCTTTTTTTTTTTTTTTTTTTTTTTTTTTTTTTTTTTTTTTTTTTTTTTTTTTTTTTTTTTTTTTTTTTTGGACTTGGGGTTGAACCCAGGGCCTCACACCTGCATACTCTGCAAGTCCTGGACCACTGAGCTGCACCCCCCGCCCATTTTTTTTACTTTTTGAGACAGGGTCTCGCTAAATTCCGCAGACTGCCTCTGGTCTCAGACTTGCGATCCTCCTGCCTCTGCCTCCTGAGCCGCAGGGATTACAGCATGCGCCACCATGCCCAGCTTGATAACTTGGCTTTTTATTTTATAAGGGCTCACAACTGAGAGCTTGCCTTGAGTCTCACAGAAGACTTTGAACTTGGGCTTTTGAGCAATGTTGAAACTTTTAAGACTTTGGGGACTCTTAGAGACAGACTAAATGCATTTTACGTTATGAAATAGCCATCAGCCTTTGGGGGATAGAGGTGCAATATTATGGCTTGAATATGAAAATGTCCCACACAGGCTCAGGTTTTTAATGCTTAGTCCCCAGATGATAGCACTATTTTAGGAGGTTCTGGAAACTTTAGGAGGCAGAGCATAGCTAGAGGAAGTAGGTCACTGAGGATGGGACCTTGTGAGTATCTTGTCAGTGGCCTAGCCCTCTCCTTTTACTCTGCATCCTGGCCTCCCTGATGTGAACCGATGTGTGCCACCACACCCTTCCCACCATGATGGACTGAACTCACTGAAACCAGGAGCCAAAATAAATAATACCTTCCCCTTAAAAAGTTATTGATGCATGCAATAATTTAGATGAATCTCAAAGGCACTGTGCCCAGGTTTTTGGGTTTTTTTTTTTTTTTCTTAAATAAAAGCCAGTCTCAAGATGTACTGTTTGATTCCATTTATATAATATCTATAAAATAAAGTTACACAGATGAAAAACAGATAAGTGATTGCCAGGGGTTAGGACTGAGGGGAAGGGTAGGTGCGACCATAAAAGGACAGCAGAAAGCAGTCTTTGGCAAGGGGACAGTCCTATATTGATTGTGGTAGTAGGTACACAAATTTATAGCTATGATAAAATTGCACAGAACTATATATGCACATGCACACACAGGCAACTGCATGCAAAGCTTGCAAAATTTAAGTACTTCTATAGATTAACTTTTAAGGTTGTACCATTGTCACTTTCCTGCTTCTGATATTGTACTATATTTATACAAGATGTTACCACTGGAGGAATTTGGATAAAGTACACAGGAGGCCTTCTACACATTGTTTTTACAAAACCCTGTAAATCTACAGTTATTTCAAATAAAAAAGTCGGGGAAAAAAGTGCATGGGTGGGAAATTGTTTGGTCTTCCTATTTTCAGTTTGTACCAAACCAAATAAATTACTCACCAATATGCCAGGCACGGTGGTGCATCCCTGAAATCCCAGCAACTCAGGAGTTAGAGCCAGGAGAATCACAAGTTCAAAGCCACAGGCAGCCTAAACAACTTAGCAGGACTCTGACTCAAAAATAAAAAATAAAATTAAATGGAATGCAGCCCAGTGGTAAAACGTTTGCAAAGTATGTGGCAGGCCCTGGGATCAACCCTAATGTACAAAAAAAAAAAAAAAAAAAACCATTGCCAAAAATCATCTGGTGTCAATTCTTCCATAATTGTCATATTACACAGTAGGACCTTGCTAAAATGGAAAAATCTTCCTTTGCCAGGGTCTTTTTATAGTCGTTGTTGTTGTTGTTAGGTGCCATCGAGTCGGTATCCGACTCATAGCGAACCTCTGTACAACAGGGGAAACACTATTGTCAGTGCTTCTCTGCTGTTCATAGGGTTTTCAATGGCAGATTGCTTTTTGGGAGGGGTTTGCCAGGTCCTTCTCCCAAGCCTACAGCTTCTGGTGTTCCCAGGCGGTCTCCCATCCAGGTACTAACCAGGCCCGACCCTGCTTAGCTTCCGAGATCTGATGGGATCGGATGCCACAGGGCTACAGCTGCAGGCTTTTTATAGTCATGAAGTACTAATTGGGTCCCTCTCTCACTCCCAGATGATATGTCTACAAAATCCTTATGCTGTCTTTTAAAGGCACTGACCCCATTTCTCATGCTTCCAAATGAAATTGTTTTAGAGCCAGATGAAGCCTAGAAAAAAATTTGCAAGCAACCTTCATTGCCTTGATCCAGTGGGCAAAACAAAATCATTTCCTGTCTCTACTGCTGCATTAATGCCTCATTCAAACCTAGAGCTCCATGGCTGCCTGAGAGCAAAATAGACACTGGAGTGTGGAGGAAGAGTCTGGCCCCATGCACAGCCTTGTAATTGTGCTGTGTAAGGACAGCCCTGTGTTCCTGGCTCCCATATGTGACTGGCCCTGTAAGAGCAGGCCTAAAGTCACTTTAAAATCACTGGTTCCCTGAAAAACAGCCCTCAACAAAAGCTGATAAGTGCAGCTGTGTCATAAGATGGCTGTGCCTGGGAAGGGCTGGATTAAGAAAAAGGTGGTGTCACAAAGTAATCCCGAAACAGCCATTGAATACCCTATGAGGGTTGCTATGAGTCGGACACGACTAGATGGCACCTAACAACAACAACAATTATTTCCTGATGAAAAGATTCCCAAGTTAGATGGAAGCTCCTTAAAATGAACTTCTATAATGTCTAACCTAATTTGCTGCCTGGACTAGCATTCAATAAGTTAGAGAAGAAAACTAACATTTGTTCAGTTTCTTTTTCATGTTCAAATTCATTCAGTTTAAGCCTCACGACAACACCTGTAAAGGGTCACTGAGTGAACAGGACTGACACCATCCCAGGTAGGACACTAGTAGGGATAGAAAATTTTAAACTGCCTGCTCTGCTTCTATCACTTACAAAGGTTGGGTCAGGAATGTGGTTTGTTTACACCTTAAGTCATATGTTAATGTTAACTTTTAACTGTTTCTGTACCAAAAGCTTCCCATCCCTAACATGACCCATGTTACCTTAGGACATGGAAAAGTGCCTAAACTAAAGCCTGCCCCACAGAATGTGGATTTTGCCTTTATAACCCACCCCCACAACTGTTCTTTGTGCCACAGGTGTTAGAGAGACATTAGACCTCCATGGCCACTGGCTCAATAAAGATTCCCTTTTAATTGGCTTTTTACTCCTTTGTTGGGCTTCTTACAGCACACCCTTGACAAAACTTATCAGCATTTTGCAAATATGGAAAAGTGTCTCTAATTCTAAGTGAAAGAGATTCTAAAAGACCCTCCCCACTTCTCCTCTCTCCCACTCCTCCTAGCTCCTTCCATAGTTCCAGCTTTATGAATAATTCATGGACTTTGTTTTCCTAGTTGGTAATTACTTATAGTGCTGCCTCAATGTTTGTTTATGATACTGTTCCTTCTACTTCACAGACTCGTATTTAAACTGTGTCCCTTTCAAATAGATTAGTAAATGTTAGTGACTTATAAATTCCTATATAAATTCCTGTTTCTGTAAGATTGAATCACAAGATTGTTTCTTATGGATGAATTTCTAACTCTTTTCCTACCCCAAAGTCACCTGTAAAAGCCTCCCTTTTGTTCTCCTGCTTACAAAATTGGTTTTTGGAATGTACTCCTTCTGTGTAACCATGGCAACTAGATTACCAGATTACCAGATGAAGTTCTGGCCTCTATATGTGCCATTTGCCCTGAAGGTCCACACTGAGAGGGCCTTCTTTGCCTGTTTTCCCACCTCCCCGCCACCATGAGTCCCCCACTTGTGTATCAGGTTATTTATCAATGCTGTTCTGCTTCTAAAATCTGTTTGGCTAGTTTTTCCGGCCCTTGCAGAGGGACTGCCCCTCTATTGAATTCCTTAAGAGACCCAGCCCTTCTTTGTTCCCTTGCTCTGCTCTCTGGAGATTTCTCAGGCTGGATCATTGCTAGCAATTAATAAATCCTCTCCAAGATTAATAATTGTCTTGGGGTCTCTCCTTTCTCATGGTTCCCACTCCATAAGGTCTATGTTCTCTTAATGCACAAGTTAGTCTCCTAAATATTTAATTTAATTTTGAATGTGTCCAAAAGGCATATGTGGATATGTATATTTTAAATGTATAAGGTAACAAAAAGTAAATATTTACTTGCCAACACACATTGAAGAACGTGTGCAAGTTTGGGAGCTTTTGTTTTGTTTGTATTGCTAGAGATTGAATCCAAGGCCTTGCACATGCTAGGCAAGCACCCTACCACTGAGCACATCTCCAGCCTTTGATAGGTTCTTGATTATACTTTTGATGACACAAAAAGATTAAGTAGTTTCTGAATCAAGCAATAAGTCATGTTCTATATCATTATAGTGGGGCTGGAGTTTAGCTCAGTTGGTAGAGTGCTGCTCCACACTCTCTGAGAACCCAGGTTCAATCCCTAACCCTGCAAAAATTGGAGAAGGTATGGCAGTCCACTCCTGAAGCAACCACCCCCCCCAAAAAAAAAAAAATAATCAACCATTGAAAACCCTCTGAGGGCTATGGATCAAACACAATTTGAAGGCACCTAACAACAACAACATATCACTTTAGTATTAGTTGCAAATGGGCAATCCAGGTACAGTAACTCTTTATAGAGAAGATAACTTGTCTATAGTGCTTTAAATGGTAATATTAGTAACAGGGAGAGAAGAGGGATGAGAGGGAGAAATGGAGAGTAAAAAAAGTAAAGATGATCTTCTGCTTCAGAAAGGAACATAATCTCAGGTTTCAGAGTATTGTGAGGTTGTTTCAAAGTCTGAATTTCAGTAGTTTCCAACTTCAGCAATCTTTTGATACCTGATGGAGGCAGCATCAGGGACTTCATGCTGGAGGACGATACAGGCTGTTTTTGTCAGCAACATAAGTTAAAAGCCCTGCCCTCAGGCAGTAGTCAGCTTTTTGTTGCTATCATAAAATACCTGAGCTGGGCTAACTTTACAAGGTAAATAGAGTTACTTAGTTCACAGCTCTGGAAGCTGGAGCCCAAACAAAACAGTGCAGATTCTGGCCAAGGCCCCTCCTTGGCTGCATCATGCATCCCTGCCTGGCAGACACTAAGGGTGGGAGCACATTTGGGAGGAAGGCTCACATCTCGGGTAGGAAGCCAGAGAGCCTGCTGGGGCTTCTTTGTAACAATTCCCTCCTGAGAGCTAACCAGGTTCTCACAAGAAAATACCTTAAAATCTTCCAAAGGCAGTGCCTCCAAGAACTCAATGACCTCCTAGTACACCCCACCTCTTAAAGATTCCACCACCACCACCACCACCACACTAGGGACAAGCTTCAAACACGTGAACTTTTAGGGGCACCAAACATCCAAACTATTGCATGCCATGCAAAAATTTTATTTTCACTAACAACAAATTCCACAAGCCATTTTTAATACAAAGGAAATATAAAATAAAATGAACAAAAATATCTGATATAGCTTCTTAAATGGCACACCAGCATTAGAGCCTATAGTTAAGAATTATAGGGGAAAAACAACCTCCTTTGGTTCTTAGTTAGAACAGACCTCTGTTACAAAAGACAAATTAACAAAAGAAAAACAAACAGAAGTGTATACACATGTATATTTCATATATACTTGAGCAACCCTTCCCCAGCATAGGCACTCTAAGAGATGGCTTTGAATTCCAGCTTATATAGCATCTTCAACAAAAAACAGGCAACTATTTAAGAGATAACAAGGTAAAGAAAAGGAATTTGGATATATATAGATGGCAATGTGGAGAAAGGCAAATAAATAAAAAGGCTATTTATTAAAGAATATTAGTATATAGTAGTCTAGTGTCTTCTCTAAACCAATAAGGGTCTCAAGTGGTCTTCAATGGCTAAGCTTTATTCTCTCTGTAAAAGAGGGACAGAATATCTTTCATCTTTGTAAGTCTATGCACATTTTTAGGTAAACAGAAGGCACACAGTGAGCTTTCTTAATTGACTCCTTCCTGATTGTCTCTAGATCAATAATTCTTCCTATTTTGGGGCAGTATTTTCTGGTCTCCCACAGAAGAGAGATCTAATGTAAAATATTGTATGAACTGCATAAGCTGCTGGAAACATTGAACTTTACCTGAGCTGTACACTTCTGGAAAAATAGTGATAGTCAAGAAATACCATCACCAAAAATTAAGTTACTAACCACATAATAGAACTTATAGGAGTCCCATAGATAACCCCTTTGTCTACCCATGCCAATACCAGACACAGACTTTCTGAATTCTCATGGTCTTATAAATGACTAGTTGAATTGCTTCTCCCTGCTGACCAATCTGTACAAAATACCCACTCTCATGATCATATTTAGAGCTTTCTTTGCTTCCCCAAGCCCCTGAACTTCGGCCCACCCTTGAGGTTAGGTAAGCAATAGGAATTCAAGCAAGTTTAGGCAAGCTGAACAAAACCATCTAAACAGCCCCTGCTGAGAAGCTGAGAATCAGCAGACCATGTTCAGTTCAGTTGTCCAATCACATCACCTTCTTATCCCATCCCCACACACCTAGTTCTTTCTAGCCTTGTTTACTCCTCCCTATTTAAAAAGAAAAACTGGGCTGGGATTTGGTTACATTGGTAGAGTGCTGCTCTACAGTCTCTGAGATCCTGGGTTCGATTCCCAGCACCACAAAAATGGGAGAATGATGTGGCAATCCACTCCCGAGGCAATTCCAAAACAATCAGCCATTGAAAACCCTATGAGTGTTGCTATGAGTTGGACACAACTCAACGGCACCTAACATTTAAAAAGAAATAGAGAAAAAAAAAGTAAAGCTCTTTCAACCTGACTTTTGCCTGACTTGTAGATATTATGGTCAGAGTACTCTGTTGCAGTAGTTCCTTTTTCCATCACAATAGCCCCGCTTCCCCAATTGTCGTCATCTTTCAAATAAAGTCAATCCTCACTAAATCTGAATTTGGTTTTTTGACACTGCTTGAAGAATTTCTAGAACTATACTTCACCTCTGTCATATTTGTTTTCATTTATAATTCTCTTTTATGGATTTTGAGTACTCATTTCCAAATAAGAAACCACATAGGCAGTGGGATCAAATCCTTTAAGGGTATTAACAAGCCTCCCACATACCTCTTAGGTTAAAATGGAAATGAATAGGTAGGAGGGCCGCCTCAATATGCAAACACTTTCAGATAATCAATTCTATTCTAATATCATGCTGTCTGCAGAATCACAGCTTCTGGGGTCTTTTAATTCACTTCTAGCTAGCACCTGGGGTGCCAGTGCATAACAAAGAAAAAAGAAGAAGTAGATAAAACCAAAATATTTTATTAGATCACAGCAAGTAAAAAGCCTGGCCAACTGCAAGCTTCACAGAGAATCTTTGTCATCTTATTCTTGAACAGGCCCAAATGAAAGCTTGTAAGTGTTTATAAACTACCAACTTTGTATTCTGGCAAACATTTATTTGTTATCCTGTGAGATTCAGTAACAGTATTTTCAAAAACAAAAGTGAGGGTATGTGAACTGGCAAATGTTCTGTCAATGTGAACTTAGTAAAAGGACAAGTTGTATGTTAAATTGAAAATTATAAATCACATTTAATGAATTGCTCACTGAAATCATAGCTCACATAAAATGCCCAGACTATTTTCATGGTGTAAATGCTCACACTGTGTCTGATTCCAAACTATACTATCAATACGAGTGTACTTGGAGCTAAGGAAGAGAGACTTAGTAATAAAAGAGAGGTCAAAAAAATTTATACACATTTTAAGCAATGTTATCTATGTATTACCTTTCAAAGTGAATTGAATTATGATGGTAATCACTTTGAGCACCTCTTATAACTGCAAAAGTCAATTTGACTTGTATTGACCTTTTGCTATCAGTATATATTGAGCATTACATTTTTAATATTTAAAGTGCATATACATTTTTGGCACACTCTGTATATAGCAGGCTAAGGTTTAGCTCAGTTGGTAGAGTGCTGCTCCACACTCTCTGAGGACTCAGGTTGGATCCCCCAGCACCACAAAAACGGGAGAAAGGCATGGTAATCCACTCCTGAACCACCCAGAAACAACCAGCAATTGAAAACTCTAGGAGGGTGACTGTGAGTCAGATCCTGGCACCTAACAACAACAACAACTGTATATAGCATTTCTACCATACAAATACAATAGATTTAAATAAACTTAAGAACACAGATACTAGTAAAATGTAGTAAAACAGTAAGGAAGTAATGAGTACATATTACTTTTGTTTTTAATATGGCTTTTATATTTATAATAGCCTTATCCACAATAACGTTTATAAAAGCTTTAGTCATAATTATCAAAAATGGAAACAACTCAACTATTCTTCATCAGATAAATGTAAAACAAACTGTGATATATCCATAAAATGGAACACCATGGAAGAGCGGCAGCATGGATGAAGGCATTATGCCCAGTAAAAGAAGGCAGTCTCCAAAGTTTACCTCATACATTATGACATTTATGTGACACTTTGGAAAAGGCAAATCCGTGAATAGATCAGTGTTTGCCAGAGGTTGGAGTGGGATAGGAACTTCACTACAAAAGCGAAGCATGCATGAGTATTTCAGGGTGAAGGAACCCTTCTGTGTTCTGACTGCAATTGTCATTGCTGTTGTTAGGTGCTGTCAAGTCAGTATACGACTCATAGCAATGACCCTACGTACAACAGGCGAAACACTATTGTCAGTGCTTCTCTGCTATTTATACGGTTTCCAATGGCGGAATGATTTTTGAGAGTGGGTTGCCAGGTCCTTCTCCCAAGCCTACAGTATCTGGGGTTCCTGGGTGGTCTCCCATCCAAGTACTAACCAGGCCCGACTGTGCTTAGCTTCTGAGATCAGACAGGATCAGACACCACAGTGCTATGGCTGCAGGCTGACTGTAATTAGAGTTACATAAAGCTACATATGTATCAAAACTCATAAAACTGAAAAAAATTATGGTGTTTTTAAGTTAAATGCATATACTATATACACACATAACATGTAATCTCCCAACTATGCATACGTATATTTGTATATTTATACATATATGTGTGTTTATACACCCAAATAAATTTCTCTCAAAAAAGTACTTTTAAAGAAATTTTCTATCTGGATTTCTGCCAGAAAAGCTGCTTTGAGAGGCTCTGACACATAAGTGTTCTCTGGACCTGGCTTTCTATCTGCAGAACAAGATCAGTCTAAAGCAGTGATGTTTCATGCATACACCTGTCCACAAATTGTGCCCCTGAGCACTCTATCTGTGTACACAGATATGTTTGAAGAGAAAGGGCCTTCAGCCTCCACTGGGCTCTCCACCCACAGCTTTGCCTCAACCAGAGCATTTGTGCTTTTGTGTATCTTGTATGTGGATTTCTGCAGAGCTCCACATTAGAATAACTGGTCCCCAGCTGGATCTCCAGGCACCTGGGGAGTTAGAACAACCTCTAGCTCCAGAGCCCACTGCCAAGGCCAACCTGTTTATCCCTTAGGCAATCACCCCTAGAGATCCCAGAGGTCAGACAGATCAGGGACCAGGCTGTCATGGACAGTGAGTCTATACAAGACACTGAGGGGCAGCTGGCTTCCTGCTCCTGGCTTTCCAACCTTTGGGAACCCTTACAGGCTAAGAAGTTTTATCCTCTCTGAAACAGGGTCTGAAGTGATCTTAGCCTTTCCCCCACTCCCACAGGAGGACATTTTTTAGAAGAGCACTTTGCAAGCAATAAAGGGCTGTGCACAGATGGGGAGATTGCTGTTATAAGTACGCTGACCCAGGACCAGCAGAGCAGAAGAGTCTCATTAACAGCAGGAGCTGCGCTCTAAGTATGTACTACATGCTGGGCACACTGCTACTGATCCTTTAATCCTCACAACCCTGTGAAAGAAGAGATGTCATTGCTTTGACAGGAGAGGGAACTGAACCTCCAAAGGCCCCAGGTCACACAGAGGTGACAACCCAGGGCCCTAGCCCAGCACTCCAACCTTCCTAGCCAAGGCCTTAAGGGGAAACCCTGAAGACAGACACCAGGCTTGCTCTCTCTCTCTGCATGCCTCAGAGAAGGAGACCATGCCACCTTTCCTCAAAGGCTGGTAGGAGGTAGCCAAAGGCATCCGGAGACTTTGCAGCTTGGAATAGGACTCAAAAAAATTTTTTTTAATTTTTTTATAGTGGAAGGCTTTCTCTGAAAGCTCTCTTATGCTTAAGTCTAATCTAAAAACCTCAAATTAGACATCCCTGGTTGAAGATGGGAGTAACAGTGGCCTGAGTTTACTAAGTTTCTTGGAGTGCCATTTGAAGGCCGCTTACCCCCTTATTTAGTGCCTACCCATGTATGTGGGGCTAGGATTTAGTTCAGTTGGTAGAACACTGCTCTGCAGTCTCTGAGGTCTCAAGTTTGATTCCAAGCACCACAAAAGTGGGAGAAAGATGTGGCAATCCACTCCCAAGGCAATCCCGAAACAGCCGTGGAAAACTCTCTGAGGTTCATTATGAGTTAGATACGACCTGAGGGCACCTAACAGCAGCAGCAGCAGCCAGTGTGTATATGTGTGCGTTGGCAGTGAGGGGGTGTTTGGTTTGATTTAGTTTGGTTTGGGGTTTTTTGAGACAGTCTCACTATGTAGCCTAGGCTGTCCTCAAATTCCTGATCTTCCTGCCTCTACCTCCCAAGTACTGGGACTATAGCATGTGCCACCATGCTTGGCTCCATCTAGCACTTAACGTTACAAAGGGTACCATGGTGCCTAAGTCTCTAGCTTTGGATTCTAAAGAATGAGGAAGGATTCTGGCTGACTTGCTCTTGGTAGCCAGCCTGTGGAAGACCTGTAGGATTCCAGGCCTGCCATATGCCTTAGACTCTGCCATCAGGTCCATTTGAGTGGGTACCTAAGGTTTCACCTCCTATTTGGCCAGGCCCCAGGAGTCATGGCCTGGCACTCCCAGGGTAGGAAACTTATTTTCACCACCTCACATTTAGTAAGATTTATTATTTATGAATTATCAGGTAAAAATTTACAGTAACCCTCTTCTTTTTTATCCTGCTCTTGTACAAGACATAAATTGATTTTCTGTATCAACAAGAGTAGAATGTTCAAGTTCAGACCTTGGTGTAGACCCCCACTGCTGACCCTAGCAGAAGGGGTTGACCAGGTTGCCTCACAGGTTTTCTGTAATCAAACTGACCTCTTTCTCACCAGACATCAAGATCACAGTCCTGAAGGAGCTGATCGTGTTCTCAGGGTTCAGAACTCATAGTGGATGGGAGGCTTCCAAAAGCCATCGTCGGGCAGGATGATGGGCGTCCAGCAGAGATGTGGCTGGTACTTTCTGAGACAGGCAAGGCAGAGGGCGCAGTGCAGTGGGGTGCAGTCCTGAGTCATCTGGGCAGGGTGGGTCCAAACAAGTGGTGAGGGAGCAGGTGAGTGCATTGGCCACAGACACCTGCATATAATGGGTGTCCTTGTGACAGACATTGATGACTGTGATGATCTGGAGACTGGGCAGCATGAGCTCGCTGGTGGAAGCACCCTGTTGCCAACATACAAGCCCCTGGCAATCTGTGAGAGGCCTTAGCCAAAAGACTGAACCAGACGGACAGAGGCCAGGGAAGAACAAGGGAAGCTTCCTTCCACTGGGCTGAGTCTGTGATAAACTCTCAGCCACCAGATGGCTGGTTCATAAGGCAGCCCGTCATGAAGTCTCTGGTAGAGTCAGAGGAAAAGACAGGTCATATAGGGAATTATGGAATAACCCCAGGGGATAGAGGAAGCATGTGGTAATCAAGGATCTCCCCTTGATTGCCCAAGGAGTGACATCTGATTTCACTCTTTCTTTGAATATCACTCCTAAGTGGTTGCCCCCTTGTGTCCCCACCCATTGCTATCTTGAGGCAGTTAAGGCAGTTACCCAAGGACTACATAAACAAAGCTCACTCTGCATGTGAGGCTGCTGATGGTGATGCTGCGAGCTGCTGGCTGCTAGCTTCCTGTTGGGGAGTTGCTTGCTGCTGCTCTGTTCTGCCACTCCAACACAGATGGGCCACACTATCACCAAATCAAGAGAGGACACTGCCTGCCATCACAGAGGCCATCCCATCACCATCTGCCCTGCCCTACCACCACACGGTCCTGCCGCCCCATCACTACAGAGGTCAAGCTCACCAGACCAAAAGAGAAGTCTGCCTGTCCTCACAGAAACCACTCGATTGCTGGACCAAGACGGACAACTTTGGGAACCAACAGCAGCAGAGAAGAAACCAGCCTTTGAGGAGGACATCTGGAGAGCCCCTGGCCCACTGCTGAAGATGAAGAGCCTCTAGACCCATTGCCGGAGGCGGAGCTGCAACACTTAAGGGCTATGACACTTCTGTTATCCCAAAGGGTGGGCTTTAGGGCTTTATTTCTTTAACAGGTTGTTAGGTGCCATCAAGTCCTGTCCAACACATAGTGATCCTTATAGGGTTTTCAGTGGCTAATTGTTTCAGGATTGCCTTGGGAGTGGATTGCCACGTCCTTCTCCCATTTTTGCAGTGCTGGGAATTGAACTTGGGACCTCAGAGACTGCAGAGTAGTGCTCTATGAACTGAGCTAAATCCCAGCCCTCTTTAACGGAGCTGTACAATAAAATCCATACTAAAGGCATCCCGAAGCTGTCTGTCCTTGACTCCAAAGGTCAGTCCTGCTCGCCAGTGCCCTCCCTGCCCGCCCCCCCATGTGGCTGTCCTGATCCTGGTCGGGGAGGAGAGCTAGTCCGGTTCCACTGGGGAGGGGTGGCCCACAAGGTTACAGCCTCACAGCCTCAGAGTTACAATCCCTGTCACCCCTCCCTATTAGTGCTCTCGTTTCTCTGATTGGCGATGCCTGGTCTTTGTAGAAACACACAGCCTCACCTTGCCAGCTGGTGGGAGGTAGGGGCTCACTATCTCCTCTAAGCACAAACAGAAGAAAATCTTTTAGTCTGCCATTGTTGTTGTTGTTAGGTGCCATCGAGTTGGTGTCCAACTCGTAGCGATCCGATGTACAATAGGCAAAACACTATTGTCAGTGTTTCTCTGCTATTCATAGGGTTTTCAATGGCAGGTTGATTTTGAGGAGTGGGTTGCCAGGTCCTTCTCCCTACTCCACCATATTAGATATTAAATTCAGAACAAAACTATTGAGTGGGAATTTGGGGCATATCAGTGGATCCCTTGTTTTGTGGGGGAATATTTTGAGGGAGATGTTTTGATTTTTGGTTGATTTTTGTTTTGTTTTCAGTTTTTGTTTTGCAATACTAGGGGGTTGAACCAGGGCCTGACACATGCTGGGCAAGCATTCCACTATGTGAGCTACACCCCCAACCCCCCACCCCCTTTTTTTATTTAGTTTTTATTTTGAGACAGGTTCTAGCTGAGTTGTGCAGGGTACCTCTGGCCTCAAGCTCATGATCCTCCTGCCTTTGTCTCCCAAGTCACTAGGATTATAGGTGTGCACCATCGCATCTGGCTAGGAGTGGATCTTAAAGGAAATACTCTCCCTACTGGAAAACTTTAAGGAAGGGTACATCCAGGTTACCCAAATCATCTACATAAGAACTACCCCAATAGACTCTAAGAAATTTAAGCCCCAAAGGGCAAAGAAAGGACTCCTGAAAATCCAATCTTGAAGTCAGAAAAGATAGTATCCTCAATTACCTGGAAGGCTTTACTGACTTTTCAAGACACATCAATGTCTCTTTAAATACTAATACGCACATTAACTATTCACTTGCCATTAATGTCACCTTGTATAGGATTCGTGATTCTTCAAACCCCATCCAGGAGGCTTCTCAGGGAATATGCCCTTGCCAACACCTCAATGTTGGAATTCTAGCCTTCAGATCACTGAGAGAATAAAGTTGTATTGCTTTTCCCCCTTTATTGGTAATTGTTGGTGGGGTACAGAGTAATACAGCATTTGCTTTTTCCATTATGCAACTATTACATCACTTTTGGTTACACTTTCATTAATTTACACGGCTTATGGAAACTTTTGACTAATAAATTCTATTGTTTTAAGCCACTCAGTCTGGGTACTTTTTTACAGCAACATTAGGTAACTTGATACATTTCTCTAGTCTTTTACTCAGGAAAGCATACTTTGTGTGTGTGTGTGTGTGTGTGTGTGTGTGTGTGTGTGTGTGTGTGTGTGGTACTGGGGGTTGAACCCAGGGCCTCACACTTGCTTGCTTTGCAAGTGCTGTACCAGTGAGCTGCACCCCCAGCCCTTTTTTTTTTTTTTTTTTTTACTTTTTGAGACAAGGTCTCGCTAAATTACACAGACTACCTCTGGTCTCAAACTTGTAATCCTCCTGCTTCCACCTCCTGAGTTGCTGGGATTACAGGTGTGAGCCGCCACACCCAGCTGGAAAGCATACTTTAATATATGGAAATGAGAGGAGCAATATGTAGGGACAGCCTTGAATTCACTCTGAGGAAGCAGAATTATTTCCCAAACCTCACCATTTTCAATGGAATTTGTGGCAAACAACTTGCAACACACTTCTTGACCGATCATGCAACCTCAAGCCATCTACTGCCAGAACTGTTGTTGATGTTGTTAGATGCTGCTAGGAACTGTTAATCCTACCCAGCACTTTCATTTTCCTCAGAAAATGGAGATCTAATATGCCAAATGGCTCACCAAAGTTGACAGAGCAACTTAACTGTGCATTTGTCCACATATCCATCCCAGTTCGTTCCTGCCAAATCCTTTGAGCACAAGGAGAAAGCATCAACTTGATTGCTTATATCAGCCCTCAAACTTTTCCCTCTGACTCCAGTTTAAATCACTTTGTAGCCGGGTACAGTGGCATGTACCTTTAGTCCCAGCTGCTTGGGAGGCTAAGGTAGAGGATCAATGGAGCCCAGAAGCTTGAGAACAGCCTAGGCAATGTGATGAGACATCATCTCTAAAATAAACAAACAAACAAACAAATAAATAAATAAATAAATAAATTTATGTAGAGTGACTGAAGGCTGAATCTTCTATAAGGAGTTCTGCTCATAACTCCGACTTTGAAAACTGATAAAGTGATTCATTCAGCCTTCTGGACAAATTGAATGACTATTCAGTGTGCTGATGCAGAATATCTGCATCAGGGCATAGATCTTGAGCAGGAGAAGAAGAGCATCAGCACTTTGATATTGCTGTTAAAAGACTCGGATTGATTATTCAACCCTCCTTGGATAGAAAGACTGACGGTGGAAAATCAAGAAGCCTGCAATATAACTTTGAAATGAGCAGTTTCTCTGCACTTCAAACAACAGCCGTACAAAGTCCTCAAAGGTAGCCAAGATAAAATGTCAAAAATTGGAACATGAGGAACTCATAAGTGCAATTAGCTAATATCTTTAGTCTGTACAGATGTCCCCCTGGGTAAAATGCCCTTCCAACAAGATGACTTGGCTGACCTAGATTTTTCAGCATTTTCCAGTCCCAGTTGCTTCCTACCCATGTGATTGCTAATTTAATTTTCATTCATGCTCTTGAAAATAATAAATCTCTAACTTTTTAGACATAACCCAGAAAGTTATATGAAAAAAAAAACTCTTCTGCCAGTAAAAAGTTCCTAATAACTCTTCTTAGAAATTGGAGACTCACATAAGATAAACTTTCAAACAACACCTTATAAAGGCCCAAATACTCACCAAGTTAACCTAGTACTAGACTTTAGGTCTAAAATCCTGAGTTACAACAGGGAAACCTGAGACACTAGAAGAAGAAATAATGAGAGAGGGGCACTGGGAGATGCCAAGGGGCCAGCAAGGCCCACAGATTAGAGTTCTAGCCTAGCGGGGCACCATGGTGCACATGTGTAATCCCAGCAACTTGAATTCAACCCTGAGTACTGGGGGGGGGGGGGGGGCGGGGGGAGGGGGAATTGTTTAGGACCTTGCTTTCCTCAAAGTCTATTCCTAAATTTCTCTCTGTGTGGCTCCTGGCCCTCACATTTTTCTCTCATATGGACCCTATTGCAGCCCCTTAATCTAAAAATCATTTTCAGTACTAGGGTTTGAATCCAGGGCATGGCACATGCTAGGTAGCACTCACCATTGAGCTGCACCTTCAACCCCAATTTTACTTTTCATTTTGAAACAGGGTCTTACTAAGTTGCACAGGCTGCCTCTGACCTTGAATTTGCAAACCTCTTGCCTCAGCCTCCCAAATTGCTGGATTAAAGCTAAAGAGTCACCACTAATCTATACTCCCAGCCCCTTTTTTATTTTTTATTTTGAGACAGGGCCTCACTAAGTTACACAGGCTGTCTCTGGTCTAGAACTCAGGATCCTCATGTCTCATGGAACTCTCCAGAGTTGCTGGGATCACAGGCATGTGCCATGACATCTGGCAACAACTACTGTCAATGAAACAAAATATTAGTGAGTTAATCTAAAGATATGATCAGGTATTTTTCTTAATGTGCACAATTAACTTTACAGATGAAACCAGAAGGGTGACTTGAGGTCTGTCAAAAAATGTCTTCTCAAAACCACCTACCTCGTTAGCCAGTCACAGTCCCTATTCTTCTATTTTTCTAGTCTGTCAATGTGCATGTTGTTGTTGTTAGGTGCCATGGAGTCAGGTCTGACTCATAGCAACTCTCAGAGGGTTTTCAATGGCTAATTGTTTCAGAATTGTTTGGGGAGTGGGCTGCTGTGTTCTTCTTCCATTTTTGAGGTGCTGGGGATGGAAGCCAGGGCCTCTGAGAGTGAAAAGCAGCAATCTCCCAACAGAGTTAAATCCCAGCCCATCAATGTGCATAGCCTCCCACAACTCTGTAAGAAGCAGCCTATGTGCACATTACCCACTTCATTTCTATGATTGATGGGATCAATAGAGGACACTTGACCCAAGGAGGCAACCCATTGTCTAGGCAGCACCCAATCAAAACCATCTTCAAGAATTTAAACTACAAGATGTCCCAGCTGTACACAGTGGGTAAAATGTAACCAAACTCCCCAAGTGGACTTTGACAGAACTCACCCTTTTGGGGGAGACAAATGTGTAAATGGAGGATTGACCCTACAGAGAAAGGGAATGGAGTGGCATAAAGAAAGAGGTAGGTACCTGAGACCTCATGGTCCCGGAAAGAGTGAGAGTGAGATGGGAGAGTAGCTGCCTTAGGAAACTGCTGGTGTAGCAACTCTGAGTCACAGTCTGCATGAAATACCCATAAGTTCCCTCTTTCAGTGAGGTTTCTGGATTCTTTGTCAAGTATCTTTTGTCAAATTTTGGCTAGAACAGCATGATTAGTTACTCCCCTACATTATTCCTACTGTCTCAGAAGTCCCCTAGGTGGGCAAAGCTGTCTCTGGGAAGAGAGAGTATGCTAAGAACAAATTATTAAAAATTGTACTGTAAAATAAAATGCATGTCCAAATACACATCTGCATATAAAACAGTATAAAATGTTATACATTCATTGGCTTTAAATGGGACAAGTTTAATTGCCACCTTTGGGAGAGTGCAGTTAGTTTCACCCACAGATAGCAATTGTTCATAATGATCACAAATTCTACAAATAAAAATGTCCCTTTTTACCTCTTCTCCTTGTCCCTCAAGAAAGCGAAGAATATTCTAAATTTTACATAAGGGAAAAGTGGTGATATTTATCCATTTCTGCAAGATGAATTCTAGATGAGAAAAGTTGAGCAGGCAAAGTAAAAAAAAAAAAAAGAGGGGGGAAATTTCATCATTTTCACAAAATACAAAGAAAAGTAGATCATTTTGTCCCTCAACTTCCTATAGAGGCAAGATTCAAAAAGAAGAAATACACAGCAAAAAGAACATTTTTGATATTTTTGGGCTTCAATGTGCAAAATTACAAATAAAATTTTAAAAAACACAGAAGCATAACTAGAAACAAATTATCAGACAAGCATCTCAAAGTTTGACATGAAGTCCTGGAGATAATCACTAATAAAATCATACTTAAATGGCGTATTTCAAACCACACTCAAAATACAATCATGCCAACAAACCAAACAGTAAGAATTTGCTTTTTGTTATGCAGTGGAGGAAAAGTATCTAGAAGAAAATGAAGATTAAAAAGGCAGCAATAGCATTCTACATAGAAGACAGCACTCTGGCAGGCTCTCGTGGGTGATACAGCACAAACCCTACTATCAGCGCAGGTTAACGCAAAGCAGTTCTTTCCAGAGAAACCAGGATACTGTAATGACAATTCAAACCAGCTAATAAAAAACAAACTAGGAATTAGAAAGTGATGAAGATTTTCAGTGTATTCTCACTTTTTTAATACATTTCTACTGTTTCAACAGAAGAGATGGCATTGTGGTTGATTTTGTTTCCTTGCCTTAGTACTTTATTTTGTGTATGGAAATGGGCTTCAAACTACTATAACAAAGACTGTAATTACAGCATGTCCAGAAAGAATAAAGTATGTAAACAGATCATTCTGTAAAAGAGACTGTTTATATCAACTTTGGTTGAGTTCAATGAGCAGAAAAGGTCCATTCATTATGGGAATATACACTTGGGTGGCATATTTAACTCTGAAACAGAACATGACAAAAGATTTGTTGGGGAGGAGAAGTCCAAATGCTGAGATGGAAACTATATCTAGTATTTACTGGCCAAGCCCATGTAGTGTGATGATGAAGATCTTAAAGCAAAACAAAGTCTAGCTGTGAAATTTCTTCACTACATTCTAGCTATATAATCTTTGGTAGTTAACCTTCCCAGGTTCCCTCTCTATAAAGTCAACATATGACCTATCTTGGGCTAGGGCTAAAGCTCAGAGGTTGAGCATGTGCTTAGCATGCACAAGGCCCTGGATTCAATTCTGAGCATCAACAAAAACAGATGACCTATCTCATACAGTCACCTAGAAAATTAAGTACACTAAGGTGCATAAAACATTTATCACACAGACAATAAGTACTAGATCAATATGGTGTGGTGATGATGATAATGACATCAATTTCAAATGTCTCCTTTTTGTGAATCTAATAATGATCTAGTGTGTGTCTCTACTCAAGTGCAGTCCATAATTTATTATCACCATGCTGTCATTAAACTCATTATCTCTAAGTCTTTTCCAAAGGTGTTTGGTATGAGGAGACCATTTTCCTCTATCAGGTTTCTTATAATTCTTTGTGTATAGTTTTTGCTCTTTGAACCTACAAATGCATAAAGTTTTCTTTAAACAAGGTTCCCCAAAATACTTTTCCTTCCCCTATTATGCCCTGTAAATGTGACCTGCTTACTTTATTTGATAGTATTGGAATAACCTGTGTTTGTCTCTCTGAAGCTGCAGTTCTTCCAACTCAATACAGCTTTTTGTGTTCTTTAGTATCTCATTACTTTTGTGGGTAGTCACATCCAAAATGGGGTTCAACTGAAAATAAATTCCCTGCTCATGCCAAAAAACATGATACTTCCTGGGCAACACCATTAAACATCACTCCTGACCATCAAACTGTAGCATGGTTACTGTTGCTTATCCTATACAGCCAAGTATTAGACTCAAGCAGTGGATAGGTAGGTAGTTCTAATTGTACCAAACTAAATCATACTATAAAAATAACATGGAAGAGTGATGTTGCAGAGAAGCTTTCGGCAATCTCTTTCAGCTTACTTAGACCATGGCAGATGCTACAGGATGAAATGTCCTTCCTCTGGGAGCAGTTAGACATGAAAATGTTCAGTAGAAGAATATGACACCACATGTTTTAGTCTGATCTATTCCCACCATCTATGGAAAATAGAAGAAACAAAAACATGAGCATTTCTTCAGTCTTACACTTACTCTCTCTACTATCACATGAAGTTTTTACATGCTTACTGTCCTATAATTAATCTACTCATGAAAAATTAAGCCCCTCTCTCTACTCAGATGAGAAATGTTTTCATATAATGTCATCGTTTTAGATCCTCTTGGCTTCATGGATATGGTACCCACTACTCTGATGTGTGAGTTATTCAAGGGATGGAAACTTATCAGATGATAGCTAAAAAAAAAAACAATTTAGGTAAAAATCCCATTATTCCTTAAGATTATCCTAGATAGAAAATAAAACAGAATTTATTGGGGAGGGGAAAAACTACCTATTTTGTCAAGGTTTTTGACAGCCAATCATTTACCTTTATATAACAGTACAGGTTAAAATGCATATAAATAATAGCCAATTTATTGCTACAATGAAGAACATAGGAAAGTGCAACATCTTTAAAGTGATAAATAAAAAATACTCAACAGAAAACTTTATATCAAAAGAATATGTCCTTTAAAAAGGAAAGTAAAGCCTGCACTATAAAAAATACTTTAAAAAGTTCTTCAGGGCCAGGCACCATTGCACATTACGAGGTTAGCAGGTTCAATGCCAGAGGCAGCCTGTGCAACTTAGTGAGAACCTGTCTCAAAATAAAAAACAAAAGACGTGCTCAGTGCTGGAGGACTTGTCTAGCATGTGTTAGGCCCTGGGTTCCACTCCCAGTACAGTCAAAAAAAAAAAAAAAAAAAGGAGCCAAACTTACATAAGCCTTTCAGAAAATATAGGAAGGAATGTATCTCAATTGGATTATCAAAGCCTGAAAAGACTATGACAAGAAAGCCATTGACAAGCTGGGCATGGTGGTGCACTCCTGTAAGCCCAGCAACTCAGGAGGCAGAGGCAGGAGGATTGCAGGCTGTAGACCAGAGGCATCCTCGGTAATTTAACAAGGCACTGTCCCAATTTAAAAAATAAAAGGAGTTGGGGGTGCAGCTCAGTGGCAGAGCACTTACAAAGTATGTGTGAGGCCCTGGGTTCAACCCCTAAGTACCAAGAAAGAAAGAAAGGGAAGAAAAGAGAAAAAGCTACTGACCAATATTCATCATGAAGACAGAAGTCACAATGAAAACAAGAAAAACATGAATATGAGGATCACAAGGTAACAGGACCCATTGGAGCTATAAACTGGTAGGGACATTTAAACCATAACCTTCCCTTTTCTAGCTTCTAAGCTGTTTTCCTTGGCTCAAGGTCACCTTCTCTACCTTTGAAACCAGCAGAGAAGCACTTTGAAATTTCTGTGTCCTTCCATCATTATCTCTTCTTCCACCTGCTGTGCCAAGTCTCTCTATTCTGTTATCAAATCCTCCTCTCCCTTCTTCTTATAAGGAATCTTGTGTTTACAGTAATTTAGACCCACTTGGATAACTCAGAATAACCACTCCCCATCTCAAGAGCCTTAATTTCAACACATCTAGAGAATGTTTTTTGCACAAGGTAATATTCATATGTTCCAATGATTAGGACCTAGATATCTTTGTGCCAATATTCCTCCTTTCATAGGAACCACTGGAAACAGGGACACATTTCTTCTTAGAATTTGTATGGGGAAAGTTAGAACAAAGTAGAATTATTTTTTTAATCGCGCCTAAGATAATAGCACCAGATAAGACATTTTCAACATTTTAGAGAGTAAAGTGTTTTTCCTGCTCATTCTGCTTCCACATGAGATTTATTTGTTGAAATTTACCAAATAATTTTTAACAGCCCCTCTTACTCAAGAGGGTTTTGCATCTCCAACTTACATGCAGCCTAGGAATTATCACAGAAATGGAACTATTCTGTGAAAATTAAATATGTTTTTCCCTTAAAATGCACTCTGAAAGATTTGCCCATGGAGTTCTGCCCAAAGAAACAATTGTTTTAAGGATGAAATGGAATGTTAACATTCTCAAGATGAACAAGTTCTCTGTTTCTGTTAATCTTTATGAGAAGAGATGTTTCCTAAAAGCCACAAAACTATAAATTTTAGTTGTTTATAATGCTTTCTATTACTTTCTTTTGCTTCATATTTATTTTGGAATATTTCAAACAAGTACAAAAGCAAAAATAAAAATATGTAACTCCATGTCCCCATCACCAGCTTCTGGTTAACAACACTTGGACACTGTTCTTCTATATACCTACCACCAATTCTTTTTTTTTTTTTTTCTGGATTGTTTTAAAGTAAATTCATACATAAAAACTTCTCCCTAAATGTTAGCTTATATTACTAAAAGAGAGGTTTTTTCAAAATATTTGATTTGGTATATAACATATCAACAACACACGCAGCACAATTAACAGTAATTCATTAATAGCTTTCAATACTAGTTGGGCTTCAGTTACCTTCACTTGTCTGAAAAATGCCTTTGCACATTGTAAAAGAAATTCTGCTTTATTCTAACTTCCCACACAAGTCCTAAGAAGAAAGTGTCCCTGTTTCTATTTGCATTTTTTGTAGGCTGAGTAATGACCCCAAAGATATTTAGTTTGTCTGTCTGTTTGTTTGTTTGTTTGTTGGGTTTTGTTCTATTTTGCTTGAGACCAGGATTTGCTATGTATACAGTCTGGTTTCAGACTCAAGATCTTCTTGCCTCAGCCTCCCAAGTGGTGGGATTACAGGTATACAGCACTGCACCCAGCTGATACCTAAGTATTAACCACTGGAACATAAATATTGTCTCATATGGAATAGATGGCAGGTTCAAGTAAGAATCCAAACAGGATTATCATTTTTTTAAAGTTCTAGTGTATCATTTTGAGGGTGGGTTTTTTTTTTTTTTTTTGGTTTTTTGTTTGTTTGTTTGTTTTATCTTTTCAATCCTTTTTCCTGATTAGTTTTGCCAAATACCTACCAGTTTCAATTTTGTTAATATTCTCTATTATTTCCTTTGGCTACTGTCATGACTTTTTATTGTGGTAAAATATTATTATGATGATATGAGTATGAAATGTTTCTCATAGGCCCATGTTTTGAATACCTGTTACCCAGCTACTGGTGCTATTGAGAGATTGTAAAAACTTGAGAGGTAGGGCCTGGGTAGGTTACTGAAGGCATGGTTTTGGAGGTTATACTCAGTCCCTACTCCCTTTCTTTTCTCTGCTTCTTGTCTTCCAACAAGTGAAGAACAGCTCTTGCCTTCTGTATCACTGCTGTCATTTTCTTTCCAAGAGCATGAAGCCAAGCAACCATGGACTGAACCATCTAAAACCATGAGCCAAAATAAATATGTCCTCCTGTAAGTTGATTTTGAAGATGAAGGTGCATCTGACTCATGCCATGGTATTTTCAGTGGCATCATATGGTTATGAAAACTGGACACTGAATAAAGGAGACAGGAGAAGAAGTGATGCTTTTGAATTATGGTACTGGAGATGAATATTGAATATACCATGGACTGCCAAAAGAATCAACACATCTGTCCTACAAGTGCAACCAGGGTGCTCCTTGGAAGCAAGGATGGCTAGACTGCCTCTTCTGTATTTTGGACAAGTTGTCAAGAGAAACCAATCCCTAGAGAAGGACATAATGTTTGAGAGAGTAGTGGGTCAATGAAAAAAAGGACGACCCTCAACTAGAAGGATTGACATAATGTCTGCAACAATAGGCTTAAACATAAAAAGGACCATGTGCCTGGCACAGAATCTGGGAGTGTTTTATTCTGTTATACATAGGATTGCTGAGTCAGATCCAACTCGCCAGCACCTAAAAACAACAACATTTGTTGCTTAAGGGCTGGAGTTTAGCTCAGGTGACAGAGTACTGCTCTGTGCTCTCTGAGGCCCTAGGTCCAACCCCAGACACTGCAAAAATGGGAGAAGGATGTGGCAGCCCACTCATGAATCACAAAATAATCAACCATTGAAAACCCTATGAATAGCAGAAAAGCACTGACAATGTGCAGGGCATGGCACAGTGTTGGGGAATGTTTCATTCTGTTGTACATAAGGTAGCTATGAGTCAGACTCAACTTGACAGCACCTAACAACAACAACAAATTATTTAAGTCAGGCATTCAGTCACAGTGACAGTGAAACTGATGTATATATAGATATATAGATATATCACAAAATGTGCCATTTAAACCATTTTAAGTGTACAACTTCATGGCATTAAGTATCTTCACAGTGTTGTGCAACCATCACTAGCCTCCATTTCCAGAAGTTAGAAATAAATAATTTTATAAGAAGACCAAAAGAGTGACTTTAGGTCTTCAAGACAAATTCTCTTCACAGGATAAATGGATATTTCAAAAATAGTTATTTACAAAGACATTAGAAGTTTCTGAACATCATGACAATTTTTAAATCTATGACCTTTTCACAGTTGGGTAGCCTTAACTGGAATTTAATAAATGAGTCAGACCCAGCTCAACAGCATCTAACAATAACAACAAATTTACAAGAAAGATGCAAAACTGCATTAAATCCTCATCCAAATAAATATCAGGGTCCCACCCTGGGATAGAATCCTATTAGGTATTGATCTTTTATACTCAACAGCCCACTAAACAGCATTACATAGTAAATGAAATTGCTGGTTTCGGCCCATGGCTCAACTGAACTATAAATCTGTTTATAAAGATTAACTCACTAATGAATGGCATCTCAATTTCTAAGGACTGGTTTACTCCCTGAAATGTTTGCCTCCCATCAATAGTCACAACCTCATTTAGCCATTTTCCTTGCTATTGTTACTAATTAGGAGAGAAGTGATCAATTCTTAAGACTGTAACTAGCAGGCTGTTGGCATTCTTCCTTGAAAATGTAATGAGACATGGAAAGCACCATGTGGAGGCACAAGTGTGGTCTGGAGGGTTCAAAAGTCAAGTGCAGTATGGAAGAACCCAACTAAGGAACTTAGGGCACCTCTGACACAGGGTTATATGAGAAAAGGGAACTCTCACCCTACACAAGAACATATTCAGCATTAAAACAAAAAGATATGGATTGTCATTCAGCCCAGAAGTTCTGGAGGCACACATATAAAAATAACAACATATTTACTTTGCCTTTCTATAGCACTTTAAATAAAACTTATAAAAAATTTTTATAAAAGTGACCTTCTACAATGGATATTTTGCATGAATCAATAAAACAAGACATGTTCTTCCAAAAAAAAGAAAGAAAATGTAGTGAGACAAAAACAACTAGCAAAAAATGTAACTTAATTAAAACAATTGGTAAACTGAAAAGAATCTCAATATAGATTGCCCCTCTAGTTCTACTGTGAAATAAAATGTCATACATAATATTTTTTAACTAAGAATTTTTTCAAGTAAATCAAGAGGATAAGAAACCAGACATCCTAAACACTACATAGACTAATCCACATGAGATTTGGTTTCTAGCATCACAATTCACCATCATAGAAAATGTGAGCAACCCGGTGTGATGGGCAGGCCATTACACAGTTGATAAATGGGTCTCCCTGAAAATGAGATCTTTCTTTTTCTGATTGAAAAAATAAATTCATAGGATTGAGAAGAAAGGGAAAGAGAAGTGATCCTCTTTTTATATCTCATCCAAATATGAAGATAACATTGGAAGACCTGCATAGGGAATAAAGTATGAAATGGTATATGAACATCAGGGTCACTGCCGGTATCCGACTCATAGCGGCCCTCATGGGGTTTTCAATGGCTGACAGTTTCGGGATTGCATTGGGAGTGGATTGCCAGGCCCTTCTCCCATACGGTCACTGCTAGTGTGTCATAATATTCTTTAAGGGATGCTTTATTCCAGTACTTTAGATTTTAGCTCCTGATTGATAGCAACCTACAAAAGATCAGTATGAATTAAACATGGAAGAATCACAAAACCCTGAGTGAAATAAGTGGTCGATGAAGTTTGTTTGGCTTCAAGTGGACAATTAAAATGAAACATGATTTTAAAAATCTTTCTCAAAGTCAAAATAAGCAGCCTTGCAGAGAAGCAAACAAAGATGCTTCAAATAAGCAGTAACGGATGGTTGAACAATCTTCTGCAACTAATTTTCTTAATTTGTAGAAGGAACAAACAAGCCAGCTCTACAGCCAACGCCTTAATCATTCATTCATAAAAGATGAATATCTACCATATGCTGACATTATGCTAGAAGCTTAAGATAAAATGGGAGGAAAGACAAATATGTTCCCTTCCTTGCAGAAGAGACAGATGATAGGTAAGTAGTTGTTTTTAAAACACTGCCCACAACCAAGTTTGGCAGAAGCACATAAAACAAATAATTACCACAATGTTGGCTGAAGCAAGGGCAATTCCCCATAGGAGACATGAATGCTGACTGCCTGATCACTAAATTCTATGTATATATTTTCATTTGATGGAAGGTGTTTTTTCACAACAGTGATCCAGAGCCCCACAGAATTACATTTCATTGGTGGTGCAAGTTATGGATGAAAACCAAAATAAAAGAATAATCACGTATGCCAAGCACTTAAGAAGTTGAGCCTCTCAACTAATTCCAGAATTTACAAAGAACTGAAGAAAGTAAATCCAAAGACAACAAATTAGCCAATATACAAGTGGGCAAAGGAACTGAATAGACAGTTCTCAAATGAGGTTTGTATGGCCGTGAAACACATGATAAAATGCTCAATATTCCTAGCCATTAGGGAAATGCAAATCAAAACAATGCTGAGATTCCACCTAACTCCAGTAAGAATGGCCAAGATCAACAAAACAAATAACAACAAATGCTGGCGAGGTTGTGGAGAAAAGGGAACCCTCTTAAACTGTTGGTGGAACTGTAAATTGGTTCAACCACTTTGGAAATCAATATGGAGATACCTCAGAAAACTAAAAATAGAATTACCATAGGACCCAGTTATACCACTACTGGGAATATACCCAAAGGAAGATGAATCATCATACCACCAAGACATCTGCATCTCCATATGCAACACAGCACTTTTCACAACAGCAAGCATATGGAGTTAACCAAGGTGCCCATCAACAGAAGAATAGATAAAAAATTATGGTATATATGCACAATGGAATACTACTCAGCAATTTAAAAAATGAAATAATGTCATTTGCAGCAAAATGGATGGAAGTGAAGAACACCATCTTAAGCAAATGAACACAAGCCCAAAAAGAGAAATACTATATGTTCTCATTCTTATGTGGGTGCTGAATCATACTAAAAGGAAATTTAAAAATCCCTATACATAAATTGAAATATAAAAAATGCACACTTAAACTTAGTGTAGAAGGGACAATTTAAGGAGTGGAAAGAAGAAGGGAGGGATCTAGCAGAGGGAAGTGAAGATTGGAGAAGATGGGAGGAGGAGGAGGATCAGTAAGGAAGGATGAAGGGGGAAAGGTCAAGCTCAATGTAAACAGCACAAGTTCAAATAAGTATCAGAGTTTTACTATATACTAGCCATAGTCTCCACAAACTTTGTGGGTTGATGAAAATATTGCTAGAAGTGATATAAAGGATGCATAATGGAAAAAGTCAGTGCTGTATCACTTTGTATCCCATCATCATTTACTAATAAAGGGAAAAAAGAGGTACAATAAAGAGTCACATAAAAGTTTTTATTATGCAAGAGGTTTATATTTTCGAAGAGTAGAGATTATTAGTTTTTTTAAAGGTATGTCTTTATAAATTACTGTATAGATACTCTGGTACAAATTTTTAATAAATCAGGCCACTGTTTGTTCATTGGCCTTATAAAAAGAAAGAAAGAAAGAGAGAGAGAAAGAAAGAAAGACAAGAAGTTGATCCTCTCTGGAACACTCTTTGGTTATGGAGGAATCTGTCAAAGCCATTTCTAACCATATTGTCTGACAAGGTCTGGATATGGGGAAGAGGGGTTCAAGGAACTCATCTTCCAAGAAATGGATGGGTATGGGGAAAAGGAATATGTGCTTTTTGCCTTCTGGGAATAGGATTACTGCTTCTTATTATTATGTACATATTACTTCATGTTTAGGATTAATGCTCATAACTAATATTGTATTAAATTCTAATGAAACATGATGAAAGAATGGCATGACTAGGGAAATTAGTAAATGAATCAGAGGTAACAACCACCAGTTGTAAGGGTTGCGTGGACAATATTCTGGTTAAAGTTGGTCAGCAATTTCCACCCTGGAACTCAAGCATTAAGCAATTTATGCTTCAATTACTACAAGCTGAGTTACTAGCCCCCACCTGGACTGAAGTGCCGCCTGTATAAGCTAAAGAAATTAGTGCAGCAATCTAAAAGAACACATAGGCCTGTTCCCACAGTACAAGGGCCTCCTTATGTTGCTTATCTGATTAGAGAAAGATTATGGTATCCAACTTGGGGCCAAGGTATGCAGAGAGTACCTGATCCTCCCTACGATACACTAGAGCATGTAATGAAAATGATGTCAGGATGGTGAATAAGGATGGAGTACATGTTCCATACAACATCTTAATGTTTATGGAATGCTTAGCAAGATCAGGGACACCATGATGCATTAAGTCCTAGGAGGAAAAGAAAGCCATTCTACGGGGTATCAATAGATAGTATAAAAAATGTTGCCCACTTAAAATTATAGCTCTTAGGTTTTAAATTCTTAAAGTAGATCGTCTAGCTCTTGTTTAAAATAAAACACCTGGGCAATTAACCCAGGACAATCAAAAGTTCATGCTGACCTTTCTAAGGAAACTGCTGTCTTATCATAATCATTTATCTGTGTGACTCTTAACACATTCTACTCTTGTAACCATAAAGCATAATGTTAGTTAAAAAAGAAAGTATAAAAACTCTTTACTGTTGTTCAATAAACGGAACAGAATCACACTGCCTTTGAGTTGCTGTGTTTCTGTCTCCCATTGCCAACTCTCTGCCTGCCTTCAGGGTACCCTGGATCCTATGGCAGCTGAACTGCGGCAGGAATCTATTCTTACAAGTACACACACATAGACATGTTGAGAAAAGACAAGGCAATGCAATATATGCAGCAATAACCCTGTTAGCATGGACATGGCAGAATGAAACACCTTCACTCCTTACTTGGCCAGTCACTGCTCTCCATTTTCTTCTTAACCTCATTAGAGAACAAAGGGGACCTAAAAGAAAGAATCAACTTTCCATCCACAGAATTTCCTGACCACCCCCGTTGGTATGGATTAAGGAAGCCCTCATTCCTCATCCCTCAGCCCATTCCCTCAGCCTGTGGATGCTTTTCCTGAAGACAGAAAGTCTCAGCCACAGTCCTCCTTTGCACATAGAGTATAAGAGCCTCAGTTTATATCAAAAGATGGAACATGGGACCCCTTGAGCCATTGTTGTAGTGGTCCTTAGCTCTGGCTGCACATGAGAACCGCCAGAAAGGCTATTAAAATTTTGGATATCTGGGTATCATCCCTACAGATTTTGTTTTGATTGGGTGGGGTAGGGATCAGTGTAGATAATTTTTAAAAACTATCCAGATGTTTCTAATGTTGCAGCCGAGGCTAAGAACTGCTGCACTGGTGCACTGGTATGCATTAAATAACACTGACATGTCTGAGAGAAGACGACTCATTTCACCAGGAAGGGAAAAACAGATGGGGAGACACAGTCTCCTGCAGCAGGCACAAGAATGCAGAGCCTTGGTGAGCCAAGGCTTATGAAAAGATACAGGGAGCCAGGCGTGGTGACACAGGCCTGTTATCACAGAGACTAGGGAGGCATAGTCAAGAGCACGGTGTGTTCAAGGCCAGAGGCAGCCAGAGTAACTTAGTGAAACCCTGTCTCAAGATAAAAAACTTTAAAAAGTGGACTAGGATGCAGCTCAGTGGGAGAGTACCTGCAAAGTATGTGTAAAGCCCTGGGCTCACCCCCGAAGTACCTCAAGAAAAAGAAATGAAAAGAAAATATACAAGGAACACTGGCAAAGGCACATACTGTGGTATCCCCTAAACAGGACCCTAATGAAATAGGATGGTCTTAATATCTGGCACTTGGATGATGGGACAAAGAGGGATGGTCCTTGGGCCAAGGAGGAAGAATAGCATTTCCAATGCTGAGAGGAATCAGGAAGAAATAAAGCAAAATTAAATGGCTTACATTGAGATTGTGGTACATAAGAGAGCACATGCTCAGTATAAAAGGGACAGCTGAGATCAGCTCAAGCTAGTTGTTCCCAAATAGAACACATGGACCCAGTGAGTCTGAGTACCACTATACTCAACATAATCCTCAACAGATATTAATCTTTGGTATTCAATAAAGAGAAATTAGAATCAAAATTAAAAATTATTTTATATTTTCCTTAATACTTTATTTATATATTTAAATAATAAGTGACCAGAGTAGTAAAAAGTGGATCATTCTTTATGGTTGTTGTTAGGTACCATGGAGTCAGGTCTGACTCACAGCAACCCTCGTAGGTTTTCAATGGCTGGATTGTTTGGGGATTGCTTCAGGAGTGCATTGCCATATCCTTCTCCCATTTTTGTGGTGCTCGGGATCAAACCTGGGTCCTTAGAGAATGAAGAGCAGCACTCTACCAACTGGGCTAAAACTCAGCCCCATTCAATATGGTAGTGTTTTTCTAAAAGTTTATAGAGTTTTTCTACAAAAATAAGGACATAGGACTGGGAATGTAGCTCAATTGGTAGCATGCATACCTAGCCTGCATAAGCCCTGGGTTTGATCCCCAGCACTACAGCAAAAAAAAAAAAAAAAAAAAGAAAAAAATTTTAAAAAACATAAGAACAGTTGTAATAAGTGCATGGTTTACTATTACTATGGACCAATGTGCTGTGATAAGATTATATCTCTCAAAAACATAACAAACTGTCAAATAAAATATTTACAAACTAAATGATGGTAATACTTATTTAAATATATGTAATATTTTAAAAGATATCATTCTTAAAATGAAATCTAAAGTAGAAAAGGCATTAATTGCCCTATTTGATAGTCTTGATCTTTGTTTGATAACAAGTATTTCAAATTTTTTCCACTGAGATTGTTGAATCAATGACTTCAGAGAGTCATTGGGGTGGGTATATCTAAAAACATCTTTTTACTGGATGTTAACATATATATTGCTTCAAAAAGCTCATTTTCACATATGCTTTTGTTTTGATTTTGACATGAAAATTTATATTTCTTTAGCTAAGTACATATTTTAGATTAGTTTGTGATTTCATATCAGAGTAGTCCATAAAAATGTACATCTTTCTTTCATATTTCTTTGTATTTGCAAAGATAGTAAATACTGTATTTAGAGAGCAAATAGGATCTAGCAAACATCAGAAATCATTATTGGATAATATTCCATTAACATAAAATTCAGATTTCTAGCAACGTTCACAGCACTGTTTAGAATCACATGCTAAAATTACCAACTTAGGGACTTATTTTGCCTATAAAACTTATTTATTGATATGCCATTTAGAGGATTTACATATAGTAAACAATGTACATAAACTTGTTAATATTGATATGTTGGTCTAGGAGAATGATCAGTGGCAGAGCATTTGCAGAGCAGGTGCAAAGCCCTGAGCTCATTCCATAGCCCTGCAAAAAAGAAAAAAATAATAATATCTCCTTATTTATAAAGATGACTGACTGTGAGAACCAGATGGGACAATGAAGACCCATCTACATTACTATGGCAACAGCAACAATCAAGATTGAGTGGCTATATCACAACTTTTTCCCTATGTGCCACTGTCCCAATACTTAGAAATATCATACTTAACCTTTGCCACACGTATCATCTTCCCTATTCTTCCTTTTGACTTAACTGACTTCCATGGATTTCTTCAAAGCAGTAACAGCTCTATGTCAATAGCTAAGTGTTAGTTCTTTCTGGAGAATTACACTTTTTCCCCATATTTCTGACTCCTGTGGTTTTTTTCCTGAAATCCAGAAATTGAAAAATAATTCAGTTCCCAAGAGTTACAATGGAAAAATCCTGGATGAAAATACTAAGGCTTATTGATAATTTATTATTAAACACAACAATTAAAACACTACACCTGTGTTCAAGATTCCCCACCAAGGACACCATGTTCTAGTAAAGTACTTACTCCAGGTCCACATGGATGAGCTAAAGTAGAGTTGCACATCAGCATTCCTTATTTCTGAGACTAATGAAGAGCAGGAGCTTCACACCAGGGTAACAGATTCCTCAAGATCATCAAGTTTTGAAGATGACTTGGAGACCATGCAGGGAAATCAGGAAAAGTTAGGGAAAACTTGGATCTACTATTGTCTGGTCTTCAGCATAAGATAATAGCTGTGGGGGGGAAACTTTTTGAAAATATGAAAATTTATATGGGAACACTAAGCACAGTAGTCCTTCCAAAAGCAACATCCTGGCCTTATCACTTCACCTTGAAAATACTTCAGAGAGTCATTGGGGTGGATCTGCTCCCCCTCCTCAATCCTCCAAGCAACACACAAATACATTACGTTTCTTCCTTTTGAAATCCCATTTCATTTCTAATAAAGCTGTGAGTGCTCAGTTTGCTTCCATTACTACACTTTTGACCATTTTGCAAGACCCAACTAAGCAGCCACAGGGTCTAAAGGGCTATGGAGAGAATGGAAAGATCATGCCAATTCAGCTCTATTACCTCCATGCCCAATTGTGCAATTAAAACTTGGCAGCTGACCTAGGCTACACCAATGAGGAATTCACAGCCAACAAAGATGAAAACAGAGAAAATTTTACAGCTGGCCCTTCTTTCCACAGCTTTCCCCCATCCATCTCTTTTTGTTATCCTCCAATTTCACCATTTGGTTCTTTTTTTCCTCTTTCTTCTCCTTTTCTCCTGTATCTTCTTTCTTCTCTTCTCCATTTGCTCCTCAGCCTAAATTTTTCCCCCAAAACTTGGCATAGACAAATGAAGCAGCATAAATCTGAAGTCAAGTGAAAGACAATAAATGCTGAAAAGTTGAAAGCACACACACCTTAAATCATTTCAGTTGTTAGCTTTGGATTATGTGTCTAACTTCACTTAACCTTTGCAAAAAGAAGATAATAATATTTATTTCATAAGGTTATGAGAATTAAATGGGAATAATATATAAAAAGCACATCTCTGGTATCTGTCAAAAATTTTATTCAATAAATGTTATTTATTATCATCAGCTACATAATTTGTTTTCTACAGCGACACCAATATGGCATCTGATCCCTTCTGATTCTGGAAGCTAAGCAGGGTTGGGCCTGGTTAGTACTTGGATGGGAAGCCACCTGGGAATACTGGCTGCTGCAGGCTAGGGAGAAGGACCCGGCAGCCCACTCCCCAACCAATCAGCCATTGACAACCCTATAAATGGCAAAGAAGAATTGACAATTGTGCCATGCATGGCACAGTGTTCATTCTGTTTACATAGGGTCACTATGAGTCAGAACCAACTTAATGGCACCTATCAACAATAACAAACAATAATAACAACATAATTTGTTGTCTTACAGGCTTCTTGCTTTTCCCCCATACTCTGTTCCTTTGAATCCTTCTTTGCTTCCCATTATTTTGCATCCTCCAGAGATGATGATGTTGGATGGATGGATGAATGGATGGATGGATGGATGAATAGGTAGATGGATGAAAGGATTTATGGACGAATGATGATGATGGAGAAGGAAAGCAGAAGAGGAGTGACTTACAGCTAATTCAGTGCTCATGATGTGCTATACCCTGTGCTAAGATGTTTACCATACATCATCTGATTAATTCTCATAATGCTGTTATTAGGTAGGTATTAGCATTATCATCATCCCATTCCACAGATGACAAATGGAGAGTTGGAGAATTTAATTAACCAGACTAAGCTTCACACAGGTAATAAGTTGCAGCTACAGAATCTGAAGTCAGTGTCTATGTCTGTAGGCACTACAAAACTTGCCTACACAATCTCTCCACAGTCAGAAACAGGATAGCATTAGTAGCACATCTTACCTTACATTTATAAGTAAGGGTATTTACATAAAGATAAGGATGGAGATAATCATGAAGTAAAATATTGAGATGAAAGAGACTGCTGAACAACAAAGTAGGTAGTGAATGAGCTTTTCCACTCATCTCTAAATTTTCAGTGATGGCTGGGCTCAGGATCTATGTTGTACTCTGAGGCTTAATTAGGAAAAGTTCATGGCTCCTTTATGTTCCCTTCAACTACACCTTACTTCATCCCAGACTAAGGAATGTTGTTGGAGATGGTCAAGTTAAGAAGTACACTAAGGGGTGGAGCTTCCAAAGGGCTGTATTTGGAGAGAGAATTTGAAGTTCAAATGCACACATCATGGTCATTCTTTAAATATACTTTATTCCTAAAGGCTAAAGAAACAGTTTGGATCTGCTCAAAGAAGGCTTGACTAAATCCTTCACTTCCCTGAGAAAGCAAAAGTGGCTTTAAGCACTTGGTGTTAAACAATGAACAGGGCCATAAACAAAAGAAAACACAAGGAAAAAACACAGTGTGCAAGCTGGAGAAATAGAAGTAGAAAGCAAATTAGTAGAAATATATTAAGGGAAGAAGAATGATTCTTTTCCATGACAAATTCCTCTCAGACCTAAGGAACTCCTGATTTAAAAGTACTGTGATATAGTAATAGTACAGGATCAGGAAAGCCCTGCTAGGGCTTTTGTGCTAAGACAAAAATAAGAAAGCATGCAGAAGTAATAAATTATTCTTAGGGAAGTGCCTATTATAATGCAACATATCCTGCTATAAGACAGAATACACACTATATCCCTAGAGAGAGTCCACATTGTTATACACCGAATTGTGTCCCTCCCAAAGTTTGTATGTTGAGGCTATAAGCTATAATTACCTATATGATTGTATTTGTAGAGGGAATCCTTAGGGAAGTTGTTGATGAGTGCTGTCAAGTTGGATCTGACTAGAGAGACCCTATGTACAACAGAAAGAAACACTGCTCAACACTGTGCCATGCACATGAACTTTGTATGTTTGAGCCTATCACTGCAGCCACTATGTTTCTTCTCATTTTAATTGGTGCCACATCAGCAACTAGAGGTCTTAGGGGCTTTACTCCATTCCCATCATTAAGATCAACCCTACTTTGAGAAGGCAACTCTTCCCCAGTTGTTTTCTGAATGCCTTCCAGCCTAGAGAGGCTCATTTTCCAGCACTATATTGACAGTGCATCTCTACTATTGATAGGGTTTTAAATAGCTAATTGTTTCGGGAATGGGCTATCAGTTCCTCTCCCTACACTTAGTCTGGAAGCTCAGCTGCAACCTATCTACCATGGGTGAGCCTGCTGGTATCTGAAAGCTAAGGTGACTTAGCTTTCAGCTTCACAACAACATCCAAGATCCCTCAGCACAAAAAGCTGACAGACACATGGGGGTTAAGGAAGTTATTGAGGTTAAATGAGGTCATCCAGAAAGAACCCTAATCTGATGGGACTATATCATTATAAGAAGATAAAGAGAAGCCAGAAATCTTTCTCTTTGTGTACATACAGAAGAAAAGCCACATGAGGACACAGAAAAAAGTCGCTATCTACAAGTTGGAAAGAGACTCCTCACCAGAAACTGAATCTGCCAGTGCCTTCATCTGGGACTCCTAACCTCTAAAATTGTGAGAAAATAAATTCTGTTGTTTATACCATTTGGTCTGCAGTATCTTATTATGTCAGCCTGCACTGACTAATACATACACAAACTTAGCAATGGAGTGCAAGAATGTGCAAGGTCAAAAGGGAGATGGAAAGAAAATTTAGAGGTTTTAAGCAACAAAACAGGCATCAAAAGGAAAATGGCTTTTCCAAATGGTATGGTGCATGCCTGTAATCCCACTGATTTTGGAGGCAGAGCCAGGAGGATGATGAATTCCAGGCCAGAAGCAACCAGCATAATTTAGCAAGACTGACGCAAAATTTAAAAAATGAATAAATAAATGGGCTGGAGGGTGCAGCCCAGAAGCAGAGCCCTTGAAAAGTATGTGCAAGGCCTTGGGTTCAACCCCTAAGTACCACAGAAAAAAAAGGAAGGTGAAGACCACAGGAAAAATGTGAGGGTGGACAATACAATTTAGTAGGTTGCTAAATTTTGCAAAAGGACAGGAGTTTTAGATGTCACCATTGGAGAAAAGACAACTTGAACAGTAGTGGATTTGCCCCTAGGGTACAGAGCTGTTATATCACAATTAACCTCCTGGTAGGAGATTCCTCCCTACAAAATTGTGAGTTCATGTGTCCTTCACTCTGGAAAACTGGCATAGATTGATTACCATCTGGCAAAGCCACAACCAAGAAAAGTTTGTCTTTCATTCTTTTCTGTTTACTCTATCAATCAGCTTCTTTCAGATAAATCTAGCATAGTTTATGGTCCATATCAACAGTGTAGATCTAGAATACAATATACTGGGGGTGCCCAAAAATGTATAAGCACTTTAAGAGGTATTATGTATGTATTTATTTTCAAAATGGAATTGAATTATGGTAGCAATGTGTGGTATGATATTCATTCATGTCTAGTTTTTGAAATATATTACTTATAAAATGAGTTATATAATGATACTAGCCATCTCAGAGTGTTAATATGAGAATCAAGTTAAATAATACCTTAAAAGTGCCTAGCATACAATCATTGCTCGGTGTTATATAATAGTATCACCATTATTTTTATCTGGACATTGGTGCAAATAATAAAAACTACCTGGTAAGGTGTGTTGGAGAGGTATAATGGGAGAGGAAGAACGTCTAACACTTAGTGATTTACTATGTGCTAGCTACTGTATGGTTTAGCTCAGTTCATAGAGTGCTGCTCTGCACACTCTAAGGGCCTGGGTTTGATCCCTAGCTCACAAAAATGGGAGAAGGACCTGGCAACCCACTCCTGAAACAATCCCAAAACAATCAGCCATTGAAAACCCTATCAGAAGCACTGACATAGTGCCAGGCATGGCACAGTGTCAGGGAGTGTTTCTGTTGTACATAGGAACTCTATGAGTCAGACCCAACTCAGTGACACCTAGTAACAACAGCATACTACTTCTATGTATTTATTATATGTATATGTTATGTACCATAACTTTATGAAGTAGATACAATCACTTTACAGGTGATAAAATTAATTTTAAAAGAGTTCAGAAAAACAAAATATTTTTACTAAGGTCGAAACAGTTAGTAATTAATGACTTTATGATGCAAATGATTTGACTCCCAGATGACTTGACTCCAGGGTCAATAATCTTAATGAAGATTAAATAAAAATATTTCAACAATATTCAAGTCAAAAATAGAAAGAAGTTGACTCCTCAGGTAATATACACAGGGATCTCAGGGATCACCTCAAAAAGTGTTCTAGTGCAATATCAGAGGCATTCATAAAAGCCTTAAGAGACTGAACTGCCCATCTGATGATCATGCATAAAAGTAGGATAGGGATTCCTATTTTCCTAACCTTCAAACATCTTGTTCAACTCATAAGGTCAAGGAGTTTGCCTCTGGATTGACACTTGTCCTTAGAGATATATTTTTTCGAGGAACTTAAAGACCATATGATAAATTTACATTCTTTCATTGTAGTTCCATGATTCCTGGAAGCTGGAGAAGAATGACAGGAACAAGGACTGCCACCTTCTGGAGAAAAAAATCTGTCTATCTCTGTTCCACTTTAGTCAACTTCTCTCTTTTTAGACCTTCTTCATCCCAACCAATGGTGAGAAATGACCACGGAAATGACTCCTCCCTCAGAGCTTCTAGAGTTTCTTTTTCTTTCATTCACTGTTTCTGGGGTTGTTCTGCCCCTTGCCATTGGAACAGAAAGATTTGCAACTTAGGGGTACACAGAGTGGGAAGGAAACAGAAGACACTGTGATTAACCTTGATTACACATTAGAATGTGTGTTATAAGGTTTTTAAAATTATGTTGGCTAAACCATTCCCTGTCACAATTTCACCAGTATATCTGGTGGCAAAGGAGAGAAGAGCCCAAGCAACAGTATTTTTTAAATTGAAATTCCAACAGGCAACTAGTAAAATGGACCACTATTTTGTTTCTAGACCTCTGAATTGCAAAAGTAAATTCTCCTTATGGTTCAGTGTACACCATTAAAGTTCTACAGTAGATTCTAAGACCAGAGCCAAAACATAATAAAGAATGTTCCTTGATTCCACAAGTTTATTTCACCAATATATATTCCCCTTGGACATTTTTCATCCCTAAACTGGAATAACATTCCAAGGTTTTGAGTCAAACACAATTGGCATGCTCTTACGCCAAAACATTTCTCCCAAATTGCAGAGCCCACATATCTCTCCAATTACAGTAGCGTTCTTTCCCTTCCCATTTCCCTCAAGACTTTAACAACATTTGAACTAAAACTTACAGCCAAACTAATTATTATATGATTCCTGAAACTTCAGGAATTATTTTTGAATATCATCAAAACACTTCTATTCCAAGGGAAAATGTATCTGACAGAAACACCATAGGTCAGACAAAACTTCTATTTGTCTGTATAATGAAATGAAAATTGTGGTTCTATTTGTCCTATAACCATAAAAATCATGTTATCTTTACCAAGGAAGAAAATTTTAAAACAACAAAACTGAATATGTGCAGAGGAAGAGGTTAATAGCGATATCAGAATGAAATGACCATGGCCTCAGACAGGCGCTGTCAATTTAGTTCAGATATTACAATCTCATAGCGAGACTTTTAAAGAAAAATTGAACCAGAATTTTTAGAGGTAAGACCTGTTCATCATTTGTTTTGTTTCTTAAGCTCCCCAGGTGATTCAAATACTCAGCCAAAATTGAGAACAAGTGCTTTGAAAAACCAGTGTTTCAGGACCTTGGAGAGCTATATACTGCCTAAACAGTAAGGGAAAAAAGGAATAATAAAGTGAAACTTTTTTCTGGGATAATTACCTTTTACTAAACAGACAAACAAATGGAAGGAATCAGGAAGAAAGAAAAATCACAAACCATCCAAAGAGAATAAAATTCTTGTTTAGAATATTGTTCTGAGAAGGGCATTGTGGTATATGCCTGTAACCCCAACGATTCAGGAATCTGAGGCAGGAAGATTGTGAGTTCCAGGCCAGAGGCAGCCTGCACAACTTAGCAAGACCCTGTCTCAAAATAAAAAATTTAAATAAAAATAAAATATTGTTCCCAAACCAAAATGACTTACAGGATTCAGGTAGAAATTGTTTACAAGAGAAACAGAACATATTTCTTTTATCATTGTGATTTATGTTGATTCTTTTGACAAAGATATCTTTTGCATGTAGACTACTCTTTAGTCCCACCAGAAAAAAATGCTCTTTGATTTTTCTAGAAAAGCCATTGTTAGGGTTTTAGCTCTAGCCCGGCTTAAGATTAGAGCCAAACCTACAACATAACAAGTTGGCTGGTGGCGTAAATGAAGGACTTCGGGAGATCTTCAGATGGTAAAACAGGGTAGGTAAGGTTTATTGGGTGCTCCCCTGATGGAGAGCAAGGAGCAAGCAGCCCCTATAGAGCAGAGCTCTAGTGCCCTCTAAGTGCTGGCTCTAAGCCTGCAGCATGGAATGCTGCAGGCTGAGTGCTGGTACAGTTCAGCCTTAAAGGCACAGCCACAGCCGCCGCTGTTCCGTGGAGGTCAGTTGGTCTTTCCTCTGTCAGCTCGCGTTCTCTACCTCCCTCTTTCCCAAGGATGGGAGGAATTGGGAGGCTCTTCATGGCTTGCTTGGATCCTTTGGCTCTTCGGGGCCCCTGGGCTTGATCTCACCGGCTTGCTAGGAGATCTTGCTGGAGTAGGGAGCGCTGGTCCAGGTGATGGGGTTCAGGTGGCAGTTGAGGGGTGGTCAGAGAGGTGAGGGTGAAGGGGGTCTGGGAGCCCTGCTTATATAGAGTCCCAGAGGGGTCAAATGTTGGGATTCAGCCAATCAGGGCACACACCTGACAGGTACAGCGGGTAAACTGACACACCTACCAGGTGGGGACAGTTATTACCTGAAAATGCTGAGGGGAGCCAATCAAAATTAGGGTGGTTAAGGCAGGTCAGCCTGGCCAGGGGCCATCTTTGCTCACTTGATGGGAGGGGCTGGTTTGAGTGAGTGAGATGAGCCCTGGGGTCAATTAGGGATTAGCCCCTCAGGCTGTCATGAGGGACCCTGGTTGTGGAAAATGATTTTAAAAATCCCCAACAAGCCATAACCTTCTAAGTCTGGATTTTTCTCTTCTATTTTTTATAGAAAAATATTTACAAGACATAATTGCATTTTCCTTTTCATTCTGCTATGAGAAAAGCAAGATTATAACAAGTGGAAAATTTTTGAGACAAGAAGAAGAAGGCTAAATGGAATACATCTCTAGGACAGTTTGGCATATACAACAACTTGCAACTAGACAAAATTAATAAAAAAAACTTAAAAGATAAGAAATTTTCTTTCTGGCTCATATCAAAACTAAGCTTGAATTAACTGTCAGGACATAACATGCTGTGACTTATGGAGTATTTAAAGGAGAGCAATCCTGTCACTATTTATCATCAGTCTTCCTATTTCTCACATTATATTAGCTAATTTCCATTTTGAAAAGCTCCTGTTGGCCTGATCACTATAGCTCACACAATGCAAAGAATTATTGTAATTACCTGGATAATTCATGATGAGCAGAGGAATCTCATGGCATGCAGGATGCTCCATTGTCATTTTCATCACATGTAAGCAATTAATTTCTTGGAAAACCAGATAAAGCAGTTCACATTTATCAGGTAAAACCATAGCAGTACTATGCAAATGCCTCAGCCTTTCCTGTCAAGTGTGATATTTCAGTCAGTTAATCATTGAAAGCATTTTTCATTAACCAAAGGAGTCTAATTGTGAAGGCCTAAAGCCAAGCAAAACTCTTTTTATCCAATTAATCATGATAAAAAAGAAAATGGTGACATCATCTAATTTGTTTATAACCGATAAGGTACTGAAAACCAAAAACAGGAGAGAAATTGTTTCTCCATTAATAAAACAAATCATATGAAATACAACTTCTGAAAGTGGAGGTCTTTTTTTCTTCAAAGCATACCAGTGCCACTCTTGCAGCATCCAGTGAGCTTTGGGTAATGCTCTTTCCAAAAAGAATTGTTAAGTACTGGGCTGCACTTCTTGTGACTTTGAAAAGGAAAACTATTGAGGCATAAGGTTGAAAATATTTACAATTGTCAACAAACTCATCTCTGAAGTAATTGTAAATACTTGACTAAATTCCAATGGAATATTTATGAATTTTTCCCCTTGACAAATAATTGCAATCTCTAACAATGTCTGTGACTGAAAAAAAAAAAAAAAACAAGTTTGGAAAATGCTTATTTATTTCTGGTTTCATGGGACTTTAGAATCTGTGGGATGGCAGGCCCTGGGGTTCATCTCTCCAGCCCTGGGTGCCATATGCAAAAATGTAGAGGCTTGGGCAGCTCTAAGTGCTGGATTAACTGCTTTGATTAAAGGCCTTCCTCTTAGATCTTGCCCCTTTTTTGTGGTTAATCGTGCCCATTAATTTGGAACTGGAATGTGATCACAGTAAACATTGGAAGGCTAAGCAAATTGGTTCCAAAAGCATTTATTTCTAAGATTGATTAACCATATGGGCAACCAGAGAATAACAAATGTCACCAGCACACAGCCCATTATATATCCTGAATTCTATCTTTGCTTGTCTATTGTGTAATAAAGTATGTGTTACTAAAGTATATAATAGATAAAAGCTCCAATGATGTGCAACAAAAACTAATGGGATATATGGTTAATTCAGAATCGATAGTAGGTAGATAGGTTTCCTCTGAGTAGAAAGTTTTGCTTTCTAGTTATTTTCACCTTTTTTTAATTGATGAAAAATTCACATATCACAAAATAAAAAGCCTAAGAGATTTCTTTTTTAAAAGGAGCAAAGTAAAAATGATACTAAAAGTATTGTTATTAGTTGCCATCAAATTAGATCTGACACCCAACAACCTTATGTACAACAGAAACACTACCTGACATTTTGCCATGTATACAATCTTTTATATGTTTAAGCCCATTGTTGTAGTCATTGGGTCAATCCATCTAGTTGAGGATCTTTCTTTTTTGCTGTTGTTCTTGACCTACCACTCTCCCAAACATGATGTCCTCCTCGAGGGATTGGACTCTCCTGACACATTGTCTGAAATATGTAAGACACAATCTAGCCATCCTTGCTTCAAAAGAACATTCTGGTTGCACTTCTTCTTGAATGAATCTGTTGGTTCTTTTGGCAATCCATGGTATATTCATTATTAGTCTCTAGCACAATAATTCAAATGCATCAATTCTTCTCCTGTCTCCCTTATTCAATGTCCAGCTTTCATAAGCATATGATAAGAATGAAAATACCATGGCATGAGTCAGGCCCACCTTCATCTTCAATGTGACATCTTTATTTTTCAACACTTTAAAGAAGTATTTTGCAACAGCTTTTCCCAATGCAATGTGTCTTTTGATTTCTTGACGGCTACTTCTGTGGGTGATTGTAAAACCAAGTAAATCAAAATCTTGGACAACATCAATCTTTTCTCTATGTATCATGAAGTTGCCTACCAACTCAGCTGTAAGGATTTCTGTTTTCTTCATGTTGAGGCACAATCCATACTGAAGGCTATATGCTTTGATCTTTATCAGTTAATGTTTCAAATCCTCTTCACTTTCAGCAAGCACAGTTATGTTATCTGGACAACACAGATTGTTAATGAGTCTTCCTCCCATTCTGATGCTATGCTCTTCTTCATAAAGTCCGGCTTCTCAGATTATTTGCTCAGCATAGTGATTGAAGAGGTATGGTGGAAAGATACAGCCCTCCCTGACACACTTTTCCTGACTTTAAACCAACCAATGTGTCTTTGTTCTGTTTGAATGACTGCCTCCTGGTCCATGTACAGATTCCTCATGAGGACAATTAAGTGCTCTGGTATTTCTATTATTTGCAATGTTATTCATAATTTGTTGTGATCCACACAGTCAAATCCCTTGTTGTTGTTGTTGTTAGGTGCCGTTGAGTCGGTATCCGACTCATAGCGACCCTCATAGGGTTTTCAATGGCTGAGTGCTTTGGGATTGCCTTGGGAGTGGATTGCCAGGCCCTTCTCCCATTTTTGTGGTGCTGGGAATTGAACTCGTGTCCTCAGAGACTGCAGCGCAGCGCTCTACCCACTGAGCTAAATCCCAGCCCTCAAATGCCTTAGCATAGTCAATAAAATATAGACAGACACCTTTTGGGTATTCTCTGCTTTCAGCTAATACCCACCTGACATTGGCAATGATGTCCCTAGTTCCACACCTTCCTTCGAATCTGGCTTAATTTTCATCAGCTCCCTGTTTATATACTGCTGCAGTCACTTTTGAATAATCTTTAGCAAAATTTTACTTGCATGAAATATTAATGATATTGTTCAATAATTTCCACATTTGGTTGGATCTCCTTTCTTGGGAATATGTTGGGGGTTCCTAAAAAGGACCCCCTGACCAGGGTCTTTCTGGCCAGCCTGGGGGACAGACCTCTGTTTTCCAGGGCCAATGACCCTTGGCTGACCCCTGGCCTACATTCTAGTCACTCACTCCTCCCCCTCCCATTGAGTGGCCAAAGATGGCACCTGACCAGCTAGACCCTGTCCTAACCACCTCTATCTTGATTGGGCAGCCCAAGCCTCCTGATTGGCTCCCAAAGGAACATCTGTGATTGGTCCACTCTACACCTTACCCTCCTATCCAAGGTGCACCCCAAAATCACCCTTTTTACATAACTACCTTACCTGGCAGGTATAACAGGTAAACTGTCATACCTGTCAGAGAATGTGCCCTGATTGGCTGCTCCCAGTACACACCCACTTCCAGGAGCCTATATAAACAGGCCCCTATATAAGAGGCACCATCACCAGCCTCTTGTCTTCATCTGCTATCTGAACCCCATTACCTTGACCCAGTGCTCTCTAATCCTGTGGCAGACTACAATCAAGCCGATGTGTCAAGTTCAGGAGCCCCGCAAAGCCAAAAGCACCTAGCAAGACACAAAGTGCCCTCCAATTCCTCCCAATCTTGGGCAGAGGGAGGGTAGAGAAGGTGAGCTGTGAGAGGCAAGACCAGTGGACCTCCAATGTCTTCTAGGAAACATCAGAGCTGTGTAGCATAAGGGCTGTAACATCACTGAGGCAGCAGCATCCCCTGCTGCTGGCTTTGAGCTGCCATTTATAGAGGGCTGCCTGTTGGTTGTTCCTCCCATTGGAAGCAACCTAATAAAAGTTCCTGTTCCCTTTTGGTTAGAAGGTCTCCTGAAATCCTTCTTTGGCACTTCTGGCCAAGCTCCCATCCCAGTCCTGAGGGTTCCTGACATTCACCTGGTGTCAGGGCATCTATAGTATCAGCATCTTGAGAGGCTGAGGCAGGAAGATTTTAAGCCCCAGTCCAGTGGTAGCCTGCTCAACTCAATGAGACTATGTCTCAAACAAAAATAAGAAAAGTGCCAGGAGAACTGCATAGTGGTGCAGCACTTGCCCCATGCAAAGCCTTAGGTTCAATCTATAGCACAGTGTTGGAGACCAGCGTCTATCCTCCAGGGCAAGATGGCACCTGCCCAATGTCCTGCCCCTCATGCCTCCAGCTGATTAGCTGATGGCCATCCTAAGACAGTTACTGACAGTTGTTAACAGTTGCCAAGGAGACTATATAAACTGAGAGCACCCTTTGCTCAGGGGTAGCCACTGAGAGTCCCCACCATCAACCAGCAGCTGCAGCACCATCAGCAGCAGATCCTGGAGTCACCATCATCCTGGGATCATCAAGAGAGCTACTGCCTAACATCACAGAGGCCACTCCCATCGCCGGACCAGGATGGAGTTCATCAGAAGCAGCCAGTCTTCATAGGACATCCAGGGGCCTGGCAGGCCTGGATTACTGTCTCCATCATGGTGGGACATCCAGGAAGTGTACCCAGACTACCACCAGAGCTGCAGCTGTGCTATCTTCACCCTTCCCATGGGGGGTGGACCTGGGAGGGGGGCGGGCCTGGGCGTAACCTCTTTGCAGGAGCTGCATAATAAAGTACATCTGAAGGCATCCCAAGGCCATCATCCCTCACTCCACCCCTCAGTCCCTGCTCACCAGGGGTTGATGGTCCCTATCCCGACTGGAGAGCTAGCCAATGAAGCTGGACGAGGAGAGGGGCACGCCAACAGCACAGCAGACAAACAAACAAACAAAGATAAAGTACTGGAGTGCCTTCTATGTCCTCTAATGTTGAAGTCTGTGAGATGGAGGTGCTGGTCAGTTGAAGATGGAGTATTTTATCTGACCTCTGCTCAGAGTTGCCAGGCTCCAAAGTTCCCCTCAGGAGATAGAGTCTTCTCCTCTCCCTACGCCTGCAGCTGTAGCCCTGTGGCATCTGATCCCGTCAGATCTTGGAAGCTAAGCAGGGTCGGGTCTGGTTAGTACCTGGATGGGAGACCGCCTGGGAACACCAGAAGCTGTAGGCTTGGGAGAAGAACCTGGTAACCCCCTCCCAAAATCAATCTGCCATTGAAAACCCTATGAAAAGCAGAGAAGCACTGACAATAGTGTTTCCCCTGTTGTACAGAGGGTCGCTATGAGTCGGATACCGACTCGACGGCAACTAACAACAACAACAACCTCTCCCTGTGGGATGGAGCTACCATCCAGCTTGCCCAAGCCACCTGCCACCCAAACCTCTCCATGTGTCAGTACCCCACCTTCCCCCTCACTATAACTGCCTGCTGTGGCTGTGTCACACTCTGGGGTTGTGTCAGGTTACCCCCAGTCTCCCTGATCAGTGGTTATTCTTTGTTTTCAGGTCCCCAGTGTAGCTCAATCTTACATAGTAGGTTCCCTCTCACAAGAGTGCTTGGTCAGATCCTCCAAGATATGGAGTGTGGCAAAGTGAATCTCTTCTCCAGTGCTGACTGCGGCAGTGAGGAAGAGCCAGTGTCTCACCAAATCCCCTGGAAGGATCCAAGGGTTTTGAGGACTGTGGGGTTGTCCTGTGGGACTGCCAGTCTTCCCTTTGAGGCTATCTCGCTTACATTTTTGGGTGAGGGTTCCTATTCCCCTCTCCTGCCAGGGAGCCATGGTTGGAGATGTATCCTGCTCATTCATTCTCAGTGCTCAGCTCCATTCTGCTCTCTGAGACTATCCTATAACTTCTTTTGTGATTTCTATGCTTTTGCAGTCTCTCTCTCTCTCTCTCTCTCTCTCTCTCTCTCTCTCTCTTTCTCTCCCTCTCTCCCTCTCTCCCTCTCCCTCTCCCTTTCCCTCTCTCTCTCTCTCTGGAATACAGTCCACTCCTTCCTATTCTGAATTCTTTGTTTTACCACATCACAAAGAGGCTGTCTCTAATCTGCTATTTTATAATGGAAGCCCCTAACTCTTTTCTAGATATTTTAAAGCCTACACTGACTAACAATACTATAATGATGCTAAAAGTGAAAGCTATAATCAATCAAGGCCTGCAGCCATACCACTGTGACATCCAATCCCATCAGATCTCAGAAGCTAAGCAGGTACACATGCAGTTAGAACTTGGATGGAAGACCACCTGGGAATACTAGGTGCTGTAGGCTTGGGAGAAGCCTCCTCCCAAAACACATTCAGCCACTGAAAACCCTATGAATAGCAGAGAAGCACTGACAATATTACCGGGCACTGTACAGTATCAGGTAGTGTTTTGTTCTGTTGTACATGGGGTCTCTATGAGTAGGTGCCAACTCAATGGCACCCAACAAAAACAATATAATCAATCAAAATATTTCTGCACTTTGTCTTTGTATTATATTTATACACAATGAAAGGTTCAACTGATTTTTTTCCCCACTAAACTGACTAGTTTTGAATACAACAGAATCAAGTTGATTAATGATTTTTGATATGCTTATATAAACTCTTAAGTAACCAAAAAGAGATAAACCAAAGAAGAAATAATCCAATAGATTATGTTCTCACATATTTGGCTGAGGAACAAAATTTACTTTCTAATCTACCTTTGTGGTATCTTGGAAACATCACTCAGCAGTAACTTTGTTGAACCCTAAGACTTCTACATAGAGAAGCCCTGTGCTCACATTCAGGAGACCTGAGCTCATCTCCACCACTCCCCAGAGATGACAGCATGCCTTTGACCACACTGGATTCAGCTTCTGCCATCTTACCTAGAGGAGAATTATGCCATTGTGCTCGACTCTTCTACACTAAGCAGTCAGCCTAGATAATGAATGACAAACTCAGTGCCTTATTGATTGCTTTTGAGAATATAATAAACAACTCAGAACCATAGTAAAAAATTATGGATGTTACTCCAAGAACAGAGCTTTCATTTCAGAATCACCTGGGCAGCTTTTCAAATGAAAACCACCATGCCTATGACCTCCACTAATGTTGCCTCTAGCATCCAGACACCCATCCTCTTTGAAAGGACCAGGTGAGTTTCAGCCCCAGCCAAGGCTGAGTCTCCCTTGAAGAGATTCTAGTCATCAGATGAGTACTGAGGCCCAAACTAAAGTTCTATGTTGTACAATGAAGCATTTCTCCCTCCACAATAGTGAGAGAAAATTACATCTCATGGTCTGTTCTGTTTGTTTCTTCTAGGGCCCCAAGGCAAACTTAACACTAAATGTGACATCAGGATTTTATACCTAAAGTTCGTCTACCTCCTAATATTCATCATTGAAGAATGAGAGGTGAGGATCCTAGTGACTCCCTTCCATTACCGAGATGAATTGAAAGGCTTCACAGAATCATCCCCAGCCAAGCCATCAATAATGTGGAAACATGTTCCCCATGGATTACAAAACAGACATCTATTTCAATGGGGACATCCTGTGTGGCCTTTGTATGTGGGGGGTGACTATTTAATTAAGAGAGCTCATCTTTCCCTGTTAGGGCAAAGTTGCTCTCCAAATTTGCTTACCAAATCCTAACAAGAGCAAGTCTGCCACCCAGTGTCCAAAGCCAGCATAAAATTCTGTCCACATTCAGAAAAGCAGCCTATTTCAGTTTTCCTTCCCATGTCGTTGTTGTCGTTAGGTGCCATCAAGCTGAGCCCAATTTATGGCAACTTTCATAGAGCTTTCAATGGCTGATTGCTTTGGGATTGCCACATTCTTCTCCTGTTTTTTGTGGTGCTGGGGGTCAAACCCAGGTCTGCCAATCACTCATTTGTTCACTCAATGAAGACATAAAAATCAATCTAGCAAGGTGTGCTAGTGCACACTTATAATTCCAGCAATCAGAAGGCCGAGGCAGGATTATGAGTTCAAGACCAGCCTAGGCTACACAGAGAGAACCTCTCTTAAAGAAAACTTAAAAATCAATCCAAAGCCATGATCCATCTTCCTGACTCTCATTCTCACTAAATTGGCTCCACAAAATTGGCAGCCAGAACTACACTTTTGCAAGAGACACAGAATTGCTTTAAGCAGTCATGTGGTTTCTACATGAATGTTTATAAGCCTGAGAGATTTTGCAACTCATTGCCTGGCAGTAATTTAAACTTCACCAAGAACTTAACAGTGAAGAGTACTATATTTGGGTGTTAAAATTCACATTTCACAAAACACAATTCACATCAGAACGTACTGTCCTTGTGAAATACCTTGTGCTCACAGCTCACTGGACTAGCGACTGCTCTTTCTCCCCAGGTGATAATGATAAAGACATTTAATCTCTCACCCAGGGTTCCTCAACTTGGAAAATAAGCCGGAATTTATCATAAGGAAGTGTTGAGGAACAGCTGTTACCTACAAGGGTAAGGCTTTGTAGAAGCAAAGACCCAGATACACCTTTGTGGCATAATGTCCTTTCCCCCAGCCAGAGTAAGATCATGCCCTAGCTAATGGGACTAGGGATGGATCACCAGGTGATAGATCCAGAGGGAGGAGCCTACAGGGATAACCAGCATTTTGTTTCTCATATCTCCACCTCTACAATGCACTCTATCCTCTTTATAGCTTCCAAGGTTAAATATGAAATATATATAACCCACTGGGAATAAATCAAAGACCAAGGGGCAGCATGGGAAGTTGTCTGGCCACTACTGTGAAAGTGGTCTAAACCTGACCCTTACCCTAGTCACTGTATTTGACCACATAGGGAACTAGCAAGCATCAACCAAGCACTTACTGCAGACTATGATCTGTGTTTTGCTCATACATGCTCCCATTTTACTCACAAGGTAGCACTAGCTGTCTGGCATTAAAGCCGTGCTGCTCCCCATAGCCTGCACCATCAGGTTGGAGGGATCTAGAGGTCCTCCAGACATCCTGGGAGTGCCAGCCTTCTGTTTATCCTTCCTCCCATAAGCCATCTTAGCTATAAACACTGGGGACAAAAGGTTCTAAGAACTCCAAGCCAATATGCTTCACACACTTCTTGTTGTTGTTGTTAAGTGTCATTGAGTTGGGTTCAATTCATAGCAGCCCTGTGTACAATAGAACAAAACACTCCCTGACACTGTGCCATGCCCAGCACTATGTCAGTGCTTCTCTGTTATTCATAGAGTTTCAATAGCTGACTGTTTCATGATTGTTTAAGGAGTGGGATGTCAGGTCCTTCTCCCATTTTTGCAGTGCTGGGGATCAAACCCGGGGCCTCAGAGAGCACAAAGCAGCATTCTACCAAACATTACACTTATTTAGTCTTTGTATAGTCTGGTACCAATAGTTTCATGATATATATCCTTATGAATAAGAAATCACTCAAGATCCTATCACCTCAGTCGAGAATTTTAATAGTAGTCTCCTAACCCACACCCAGCAGTTCATAAGTCTTCCCAATCCCTATGTTCTAAATTCACTTTTCTACATACCAACTTCATCATAACAGTCTTTCCTGTGACATAGGACAAAATCCATATGACATTTGAAACTTTCTTCATTCTCACCTCAATCTACAAATTCAGCCTTTTCTGATTCTCTGTTTCACCAGTCTTCCTTATTATAATCAGTCACTCATGTGTCTACTTACTAAAAAAAAGTCCTTGCTTACATTTATCTGCTCCTTCACCTACTTTATTCCACAAATCTGGAGTGACCTTGCAATCCTTCCTGTTTGTCCAAGTGTTCTCCATATTTTTCCAGTCTCACTTTAGTCTGACATTCTTTAGGAGAACTTCATCACGTCAGCTCTCAGTGATGACTGTGCCCATAGACCTCCTCCAGCCCTTACCACCAGCATCACTTGGTCAAACGGGACATGTGTGTGCACACAAGAGTGTGTTCCCACTTCCTTGAAACTCCTTTGAGGCATAAACTATGTTTCCAAATCAATAATATATTTGTTAAGGATCTAGTCTGTGCCAAGTACAACGCTCCAAACTATACCAGGTGTGATCCAAAAAATACAGTGAATGTTTACATTTTAAAAATTCATTACAGTAAAAGACACATTGTCATTAATCCCCCTCAAAATACTTTCCCTGCCTTCAAACACACTTATCCCATTGTTCTTGCTGCTAAGGCAGTTCTGGAGGTTCTATGTCCTGAGTGTCTCTAGTTTCATCCTCCATCACAACAAAGCTTTTTGTCATGCATCACTCCTGGTATGGCAATTTCTGTCAAATAAAGATGTTATAGTGTGTCCCTATCCACGTTACTCACCAGATCTGCCACCCTACAATGTCTGGCTCTTCTCCAAAGTCAAAATGACCATGAAAGGTAAGTGTTTCAGATTGATTCAGGACATTGAGGCAGCACAACTAAAGACACTCATGAAAGAGGACTTCCAGAACAGCTTCAGAAAGTGGAGAGAACAATGGGATAATTGTGTTTGTAGGGGGAGTATTGTGAGGGCGACTAATGGCAAAGTGTCTTTTGCAATAATAATTTTTTATTTAAATATTCACCATATCTTTTGACCACATCTCATACAACTTTTAACCCCCAACATAACACTTGACACCCAGGTGGGCTTAAAGTAGGTGTTCAAAAAATATTTCTTAAAGAAACAAAATAACACGATTTGAAGGCATGCCCTGAGCCAAGCCCTGTATTAGCTATTTCTATGTTCACTAGTTTGGTAAATGTTACTCTCTCATTTTTTGATGATGAGAAACTGATATTCTAAGACCTTAAACAATTTTTCATGTCTTCTGAAATATGGTGAAGGTCAAACCAAAGCCAGTGAGTGGTTCCTGTCTCCAAAATATATCTTGTTGTAGAGTTGCCCTGTATTTTTCACAGCTAAATATTTCCTCTGACTTATTTTTGTGCCAATATAAGCATTTAAATAAATTGGTAAGAGATTTCATTTAAAAAAATCTTTCTTTGGGGAAAAACTGACTCTTTCAAATAAATGCCATCTTATTTTTCTAGTACTGAGGGGGTGTTGAACCTAGTATCTCACACATGCACAGTGAGTGCTCTACCAAGAACTGCACCCCAGTCTATTTTTTGTTTTTATTTTGAGAGACAGTCTTTCTAAGTTGTGCAGGCTGCCTTTGGCCCCAGTCTTACTATCTGCCTGCCTCAGCCTCTCAAGTCTCTGGGATTATGAGTGCGTGCCTTGGTCCCCAGCAATCAGCAATTTTTTTGTTGTTATTTTCATTTCAGTACTGGGAATTGAACCTAGGGCCTCACACACACAAGGCAACCACTCTACCACTGAGCTACACCTCCAGCCCAATAAATGGCATTTTCTCCCTTTGTCACCAGTTAAACTGTCCCCTAAATTAGTTGATGCAACTGAACACAAGTTATAAACTAGATCATGCAAACTCATCATAATAATTAGAATTTAGGCACTAATACTACATCTGAATTTTTAAGAATATGCTAATATGAAGAATTCTTTTCTAAACATTAAGCCTCTAGATTTAACTACCAGTTTTCAGAAAATTCAAAGGTCTAGAGACAAGGCAAGCAATGCTATGGAGAATGAGTGAGATAAATCCAGAATACAAAGCAGTTTATTTGACAGAATAACCCAGTTTGGGCAATGGATCACTTGCACAGCAGTCATAAGCTAAGCAAGGACTGAGCACAGGTCGGCAGTTGGCTCTATAATCTGGGCCTCCACACTGTACTTCCCTACAGTACCATACCACATTTCTCCTTCAACTGTTGTATTATCTCCAGCCCATTAAAAACAGAAAACTATGTAATACCATTTTAACTTGTCAGAAATGTAACTTTCCTCTTTCTCAAAAAAAAAAAAGAAAGAAAGAAAGAAAAAGAAAAAAAAAGCATCTTAAATGCCTTATTCTTTCCCTGTGGTATAAATATTCCTGACAGCTGGTTTCTGAAAGCATGGCTCAGTGCTGTGATGAGAAATGAAACACAAAACCACTTCTGGTCCACCTCTGACATCAGCGAGCCTGGGATGTTGCCACAACTCTAGTGTGTACACTGCTGTCTCACAACCACAGTCCTCCTGGTTACTCAACCGGACTGTTATAGAATAATTGAAATTCCTTTCAGCAAGCTACAACAGAATTGGGAAATAATGTGTTTGGATGTTGATTTCCACATCTGCAAAAACTTAAAATTTATCAAGCAATTTAAGTCAATCTCATTTAAAAAGACTATTTAAATTAGTGACTAACCATTTCCTATGATTCTTGTATTGGTTTTTAATTTTAATCATATGGGTTCAACTCTTTCCTCCCAGCAGATAAAATATATTTCTGTCATGTGAAGCCTTTGAGAAACTTTGGGAAGACAAAGTTCTCAGAGTTTAAGTCAGTGGTTCCCAAACCTGACAGCATCAGAACCTTGAGGCCAGATTTTCAAAACTACAAGCTCCTCCTTAGAACATTAGAGTCCGATTCTGGTGAGGCCCAAGAATTTTTGACTTTTTCAGACTCACAGTGATGTTGATGGTCAGCCAAGGTTGAGACATTCTGCTTCAGAAGCAGGAGTCCTTTCCTTTCTTTCTCTTTGTTCCTGCATTGGCTCATGAAAAAGGTACTTCCATCTCGAACTTTACCCTAAGAATCAGGGAAGATTCTGCCAGCAATCCATTCCTCTTCCTCTCACTTGCTCCCACACAAGAGAAGGAGGAGTTGATCAGATGGAGGCAGCTTGGAAAGGTCACTGAGCATGCATGGCCTGTCCTCTGAGCTCAGGCTATTACTGTCTCCCAGCTGGGCTGCTTCCAAGTGGAAGATCTTGTCCAGTAGGCTCCTGCTTCCAAACTAAAAGTCCTCCTGGAGTTGATCTGTCATCTAGGCTTCTCTTGTGGCCCTCTGACTCTCTTCTATCTAAACTAGAACTGTTTTGAGCAGGCTGTGATCCTGAAATTGCTGCATAAGAAGGATCCACCTTACACCTTACAATCCTAACTCCTCCCGCATGCAATTCCCAAGGTCTAGACTTGAGTGCAGATAAAAGGACTGTCCTATCTGGGCAACAAAATAGATCCTTGAAATGATGTTAATGGGGGTGTGTCCCCCAAATTAATTGCTGATATCTAATTTCTAAATTGTGAGGACATGTGGAGGTGATTGGGTTATAAAGGCAGTGCCTTTATGAATGAGATTAGATTCCTAATAAAAGAAGTCCCAGAGAGTCCTCTCACCTCTTTCACCACGTGAAGACACAGCAAGAAGGAGCCATCTATAAATCAAAAAAGGTGGCCTTCACTAAACGCTAAATATGCCAGTGCCTTGATGTTGGACTTCCCAGCCTCCTGATCTGTGAGACATAAACTTTAGTTGTTTATAAGTCATTCAGTTATTTTGCTATAGCAGCACAATTGGACTAACACAATCCTGCATTTTAATTTCCACCTGGTGGGGCTGAGGATGCAATTCAGTGATAAAGCACGTGTCTCACATGTATGACACCTTGGGTATGATCCCCAGCACCATAAAAATAAATAAATAAATAAAATAATTTCCACCTGGTCCCTATAACTACTTTTTTTTTTCAGTACTTTGAGGTTGAACCCAGGCCCTCGTTCATGCTTTGCAAATGCTCTACCACAGGGCTGCACCCCTAACCCATTTTTTACTTTTAATTTTGACTCAGGGTCTTGCTAAATTGCACAGGCTGCCTCTGGCCTCGAACTCATGATCCTGCTGCCTCATCCTTCCAAGTCACTGGGATTAGAATCACGTGCCACCACACCTGGCTTATAAATACTTCTCAACTGACTCCTCCAGAACTTCTAATCAGACCACCTGGCATTGAGCCAAATACATGTGAGAAATGTCACATTGCACTTGCTATTAGCCAGAAAGTAGCCCAAAAGCAAATAAAAAGTTGGAGTCTAGAAGCAGGCAAGAATTTTATGAAAGATGATCTTTTGGAGTGTATTCAATAAAATTTCTCCTGTGGCATCAGCAAGTCCAGATTAGGGGATGGATTAAAGGAGAAATATGAAAATAAAGGGATCACAGAGCACAAGGAGAAAAAGACTTTTCTTCTGTTACCTCTCCTTAACGGAGTCAGAGTCAACAGAATTAGAGGGCGATCTTCCTCATTCTCTCCCCTTTCCTCTCTTCCTAACATATATAAGCACACAGCACTGCATACCATACACCTCTCATTTTTGAGGTTACATCTATGGCTGGGTCAACTTACCCAGCAAAAAAAAAAAAAAAAGTGTTAATTTTGTCAAATGTCCTTCAGTGGATATTTTATATGTAATTATTGTACAAAAGAGAAATCTTTTTTCCAAAATGATTGCTACAACATATGCTCTTCACTCTAATTTCCTGTCATCTTTCTTTATGCAAGCTCCATTTCACTGCAGGTAGAAATAAAGGGACACTTTTGATGTCACTTAAAAAAAAAAGTGCCTAGATTTTTTTCAGTTTAAAGCTCCTTACAGAACTAGGTAGGTTTTTCAGAGAGAAGTAAATGTGCTTTTCGAAGCTTTTTGAACTTAATCTTGTCAGTGTTTTTATGAAGCATTTCAGAATTTCAGCCAAGGGAGAAAAAGATAACCATTACACCAAGAAGCAATTCTGATGCCAAAAGATAGAAACCTTCCCTGTGCTGCAAATTATCTCCCATCAGAATTTAACATTCGTACAATCAACATTCATCATGCTTCACTTTGCCAACTTGAAATTGATTACAATTCACATGGTGGTTCCTTTTTTTAATTTTATTGCCTACGAGGAAAAAAGGTCTATGAAGAAAATCAATAGTATTGATAGTACCTATGGAGGAGTGATTCTTAACTTTAAAAATAAAAAATGTTCAAGTGCTTTTTAGGATTTTTTGCAAAAAGTAATATTCCCTTATGAAGGAAACATTATTGTCTCATTCCATATATAAATACTCACAGGATATTCTTCAACAATAAAAACTAAGGAAAATATTGATGTGCCATCAAAGGAGTTTCTCCAAGCATAGTGAATATTCTCTGATCGATTCTCTCTTACGTCTATAAAGCACCTACTGACTACCTGCATTCATCCATAAGGACAAATGACCCTGACACAGAGTAAAATCAATTGACCTACGTGGAGATGGTCCTGAGCTGGTGAGAACTGCATCCTGATCTGGAAGGTATACCGTCCTACTCGAAACTAGAACGCTGTTGTGACAAACCTTACTGTGTCTACTTACGGTATTTATATTAACAAGTGCACCTATATTTGTTGTTAGATGCTGTGGAGTCAGTAGCCAACTCAGAGCGACACAACAGTATTGTTGTTGTCTCTCTGCTATTTATAGGGTTTTCAATGGCAGATTGTTTTATTTGGAGTGGGTTGCCGGGTCCTTCTCCTAAGACTACAGCCCCTGGTGTACACTGGCAGTCTCCCATCGAAGTACTAACCAGGCACGACCCTGCTTAGCTTCCGAGATCTGGTGGGATCTGATGCCAGAGCAGTATGGCTGCAGGCTATAATATACTCAGCCTGGTGGTATAATGACCTTTCATGGTTTCATAAACATATGTAGTCCTTAGAGTAAGAATTCTAGGAGGCTACCTTTACAATTTTTTTTTTTTTTTTTGGTACTGGGGGTTGAACTCAGGGCCTCACGTTTGCATACTTTGCAAGTGCTGGACCACTGAGCTGCACCCCCAGCCCATTTTTTTACTTTCTGAGACAGGGTCTCGCTAAATTACACGGACTGCCTCTGGTCTCGAACTTGCAATCCTCCTGCCTCCACCTCCCAAGCCGCTGGGATTACAGGCATGTACCACTGTGCCCGGCTACAATTTTTATTTCAAATTTATTCCATGTACATAGACATTACCACTAATTTAAAACCTAAATTAGTGACATTGGGCTAATGTGTTGAGAAATGAAGAATTCACTCTATAAAACACTTTTAAACAATGAGATAGATTACAACTTCACTGTACTTTAACTGACAGCAATTATATATTCTCTACCTTGCAACTAATATTTAAAAATAAACGTTGCTTCGCTGCTGCTGCTGCTGCTGCTGCTGCTGCTGCTGCTGCTGCTGCTGCTGCTGCTGCTGCTTCTTCTTCTTCTTCTTCTTCTTCTTCTTCTTCTTCTTCTTCTTCTTCTTCTTCACTCTCTTGATATAAAAGTGGACAAAGCACAACTTACAACTATGGGTAACTAACCATGTGTTCCTGAAGACTCATTCTTAGGCTGTATTTTAGATAACTGGGGACATTTTGGGACAGATGATATTAGGGAAAAATTAATTTTCTATTGCAAGGAGGTCTGGGCCCTATACAGACTAGGAAAAGGAAAGTATTGGCCCCAAAATTGAACTTTAAACTATAATAGAATACTACAATTAGATCAATTCTGCAAAAAGGAAGGTAAATGATTTGAGGTCCCTTACATTTAAGTATTCATATCATTGTGTCAGAATCCAGAATTGCAAAGAAACTGAAAAATTTGCTATCCTTTAGAAGGTACATTATTAAGTGCCTCTAGCAGACCACTAAGGAACTTCATGGAGCAATTGAACTCCAAGGCAATGCCTCCAGCCCAAAATCCAAAGAAAGATTTCTTTCAGCAGAACAGCTTAGCTCAACAGGAGTAACCAGGATTGGGACTTGCCACCCTAATGCCAAGAACACTCTGAGGATAAGATTGTTTCCACTTGCAAACCGCCAGAAGACCTAAAGCTTCCCTTCAGATGAGAACAGTTTGACTTCTTCCCAACAATACAGTCCTCCAGTCTTCAAGCTTAAACTTTTTATGTTCCCCTCAGGATCAGACAGGTTGAGACTTTTGATCCCTGGATAGGTAGAGTCTATGCCCCTACTGCCTCCAGCCATACCACTGTGGCATCAGATCTCATCAGATCTCAGAAGCTAAGCAGGGTTGGACCTGGTTAGTACTTCTATGGGAAACTGCCTGGGAACACCAGGTGCTTTAGGCTAGGGAAAAGAACCTGACACCCAACTCCCAAAAAAATCAGCCAAACACCAGGTGCTGATTAGTACTTGGATGGGAGACTGCCTGGGAACACCAGGTGCTGTAGGCTTGGGAGAAGGACCCAGCAACCCATTCCCAAAAAACAATCAGCCATTGAAAACCCTATGAATAGCAGAGAAGCACTAACAATAGTGCTTTGCCTGTTGTACATAGGGTCACTATGAGTTGGACAGACTCAACAACACCTAACAATAACAACAATGCCCCTACTAAGCCTGAAAAAGATTCAGAAGCCAGAGCTTTGGCCTTCATCACCACTTAAGATTAAGGGATCAAAGTCTCAGAGCAGGAAAATGAGGCAGGATAAAAAGACAGGAAAATGTGAAGGATATGGAAAGGGAAAGAGCTTTCATCCCAGAATCTGGTTTGAATCTCATCAGATGAGAATCAGGAACATTGACACAAATACAAAGAAAACTGCTTTGAAAACTGCTGGCTGATATTTTGAGGAGACATTTTAAATAATGAAAATGTTAAAGTAGCAATAAGCTATGCTTGGGCTCAAAATGTAGCCATACTTGGGGTCAAAATATATGTAACCTTTGAGTTTGACCTTGCTTTCCCCTCTATAGTTCTGTGCTTCTTTGAGACAGGCCTAGACAACTCCCTCATGACTCTTTTCTTAAACCTATACAATGTATACTGTAGGTTCGTTTTACTAAAGGGACATTCCTCCAATAGGAAAACCTAAACAATAGAAGTTCTTTTGATCTTATTGGTACCTCCCCAGCCTGTGATAGGGCCTTTCTAGGTGGAGCTTAAGGCTCATACCACACTAGGCACCCAGAGCTGGGCAACCAGGACTGACATCATACAGACACTGCCCTAGATTAGATAAAACTGAAGGGAACACATGCTCTGTCCATTTTTTTTTTCCCCCTTTGGCTTCCTCTTCGCTCTCTTGATAAGTCCACATCTGTGTCTTCAATGCCTCTCTCTGTCTGTCTCTCTCACTCTCTCTCTCTCTCTCTCTCTCCCCCAAACCCCTCTCTCTCCCTCTATTTATATCTCTATCTCTATATCTCTGAGTGTCCACATGTATTCTAAAGCATGTACTTAATAAACTCTATAACTCTATTTCACTCTCTAAAAAATAAATAAAAACTACTTCAATGCCTTGTATTTACACACATAATATTTATGAAGGGTCACCAAGTATTTGGTTCTCCTATTTTCTATATGCCTCATATCAAAGGCATTGGTATTTTTAAAGGCATCAATGTTCTTAAGTTATCTGGCAACATGACATCTCAAACAAGGTGTGATTTAATCAGATAGTTGGAAAACATTCAATTTCATATAAGAGGTAGGGAAAGAAAACACATTAACAGTCAAAGAAAATACATTTCCATCTATAAGAATATTGATTTGTTCATACGAAAGGAAGATTAGTTGTTTACTTTGCCAGCAGAAGCATCTTATTTGGACCCTTAGGATCTATTTGCACTACTATTTAAAACATCTGAATGTTAAATTCTTCCACCAAGTTGCAAAGTTATTCTTCTCTTGTATCAAAACTATATTCTTCTGTGTGATTTTCCCACTCTGGCACAAATAATTTATTGTCAGACACCTTTATAAGACCACAGGAAATATGCTTACCTCTTTGATATCCTTTTAATCAGAAAATGGAGTACAATCCATAGGATACATTTCATCACATCTGGAGGAAGGAAAATTTAACTAACTTGTTATTATCTTTTGAAAGTGTTCAGAAAGGAACCTTCCAAATAACTTGGACGGTTTGTTAAATCTCTCTCCCTAGGAAAAAAAACCAGTAACTGAGTGACAGTAACAAGAAAAACATCTTTTATCCTTATACTTTTCTACATGACTCACATAAAAAAGAAAAAAAAGAAAGAGTAAAATTCTCATTCTGTAACCACAATAAACAGGATTACAACTGCTCCAATAATGTTGCATGTAGCAGAAACATTCTGGAAGAACAAGTCAGCATTCTTATCCACTGCAAAGTGATCTTCAATTATGTGATTGACACAGCATTATATCACAGCAATACTAGAAGAATTGTGCTGTTATGTTACAATGCATTTTAATATTTTATGTCTTAAGGATGGACATTAAAATCTTCCTTTTAGCTCAACTCCTTTGTTTTATATTTGAGGAAACTAAGGTCTTGAGGGGTAGCTCAGCCCTTTTGAACCAAAGCTACAGCAGTGCCCTATGTGCCCATGCCAAGAAACTACTGCCCTGGGTGATTCCTTTGAAGCAAGGAATCCTGGAGGCATTTACTTTTCACTCACTCTCTTTTCATGTGAAAGTGTTTTTAATGAGTTTGCCATTTCATAACCTAGGAACTATGATGGAAGGGGCCTGGCCAACTCATTTTGTCTCTTGAGGATTTCTACTGTCCCAATGAAAACTTTGCGACTTCCTTTTGCTGCAGCTTATCTCTTTAACAGTTACATCCTCCTTGCCTGAATTAGCCATGTCCACAGTAACCTTAGACAAGTCACAGTTTTTTCCCTCTTTACACTGCACATTTTTAGGATCTTCTTGTTCTGCCTTTTTTCTCTATTTTTTCATAAACCTGGATAAAAGAGGCAAGCAACAAACATGTCATGTCCCCTATATCTTGCCACCTTTGTGATATTTCCTCCACCAAGTTAATTAGTCCATTACTTTGGAATTCAGCCTCATTCAAATCTTTAGGAAGTGGACAAGCCACAGATAAGCTCTTTGCTAGAATATAACATGAATCATCTCTAGAATAGTTCCCATTAGAGTCCTCATTTTCCTCTGAAACCCTTACGAGCCCCATCCACATTTCTATCAGAGGCAGCATTCTGGTCTTCCAAACTCTCATCAGAACATCCCCTTAAGCTCTGCTTATAGTATTCCAGGGCTTCTCTTGCCTGCATCTCCAAACTCTTCCAAACTCCTCCTGCAAACAAGTTACAATGGTCTAAGAGGACATGGCCAGGTTTCTGCCCAGCAATGACCCCACTCTCCAGTACCAATGTTCTGTATTAGTCAATTCATTCATCACTGTGGCAGAGAAACTGACCCAAACAAACTTATAGCAAAGATAACTGGGCTTCCTAGTTATAGGACCTCAGTCCATAATGGCAGTGGGGCAGGCATAACAGCAGTTAGCAGCAGGAGCCTCTGGCAGAGAACAACACATACTGACAGATCAGAAGCAGAAAGCAGAGAGAGCAGCAAGAATCAGAGCTCCAGTATAAAAATTCCAAAGCCCATCCCTAGTGCCTACTTCCATAAAGCTGGGTCCTGCCCTGCAAAGTTTCCACAGCCTCCACAAATGTCACCACCAGCTAGGGACCAAATGTTCAAACATGACTTTTTGGAGATGTTTAAAATTCAAACCATACATAACTCTCTACATTAATAGATTTATTTCCTTATGCATTTTTCTTTTACAATGAGCACAGTTATTTTGTTTGTTTTGTTTTTTGCATAAGGCACTGCAGTAATATCCCAGAAGAAAGAGGCTTTTCTGCTGTTTCCTGACTATATAGTCAGTTAGGAACGGTGGTATGAGGGTATTGCTTAGTGTTTCATCTCATCCATGTGTCCAGAAGGCCCAGCCCCTCATCCTGGAAACCCTGGTCTGGCCTAGTGATCACCCTCCTAGATCCTTCTCAACAAAACCTGCACTGCTGCCACCACCCTCTACGCACATCGACATGCCCAGCCACGGGCTACTGCTCGCCTGTGCCCCACCTATTAATAAAGAGTTACTTCCTGCTTGCCCAGAGACTGCAGACCAGCTCTGCCCCCTACAAACCAGCGAAATTCTCTGCCACTCAGTAGCTATAATTATACCTTCTCTAACAAAGTCTGAACACCAGCCTTAAAAGGGAGTCCTCTTTTAAGTTTTTCTTCATGTGTACTCTCCCTCAGCCCAATGGCCCCCTATAAGTTTCTCTTACATCTTATATTCTTTTATCATGGTCTAATAATTATTTACATTACACTTTCTGTGTTTTGATCATTGCATGGTTTATGTCTCTGGATTGGACCCAAATTGACATATTTGTCAGAGATAGAGGTATAATCCCATTAAACTGAGAAACATGGCACCAAAACCAGAGATGAGCCAAAAAAAAATCCCTTTTCATGCATAGGGGACTGAACCAAATCCCCCAAGCTGCATGGCCACTGTTCAGCTCTCCAATAGGGGTTCTGCTGCGCTGAACGCAGTGAGTAAACTTGGGAGCAAAATGAATTGTTCAGGATTACAGGGAGAATTTCATAGTCTATGAAATTAGGGCAGTTGAGAAAGTAAAGAATAGATCATCAACTGCAGAATTTGGTAATTCTGTGTGCCATGTAAATATTTATTCATGTATGGTTAGTAAAGTCTTTGACTGCCATAAAAGCAGGAAGAATTTGTATGTACCTGAAGTCTACATCAGTTGAATTCTGCCTCACAGCTGGCCCAGAGTAAGAAGAGTGTTTGCCAGCAGGAGCCTGGCTGGCCCAGGTTGTATAAATCAGAGGTTTCCTTTCCCTGGGTGGAGGCCCAGTGGTGATGAACATGGGTGGTGGTTTGCAGCTCTATTGATTCCTTCAGCAGTTGGATGGAGGCTGAAGCACCCAGAGCCTCAGGCCAGTTGCCTCTGGTTACAAGGGGCCAGATTCAGATTGTGAGGGATTCTGAGAGGAGCAAGGGAGGAGAGACAAATCAAAAAGTATTTGTGGATCTTATAATCCAAAATAAAGTTTGGAAATTTACCAGAGGCAATTCAGATCACAAAGTTACTTAAGGATCAGGAAAAAAAAATGAATAGGGTACATTGCATTGTTGAAGCATAAGAGGCTGTGGGCTTTCTAAAGGTGTATTATATGAAAGGCAGAAGGAAATGAGCAAATAGGGAAAGTGGGGTGGAGTGTGGAGCACGTATTCTGAGAATGGTTTCATAAAGAATGTGCGTTCTCCAAATTGTATTGATATTGTGGGGTTAAAAATTAAAAGAACTAATAAAAGCCCGAGCAGGACAGGCCACTGAAGGCTTCTACATGATACAGAAGAGGAGCCATAGAGTTGCTAAAAACAGACTTGGCTTATTTCATCACCAGCAAGCATTGGTCCTACCTGCAGAATGGTTTGACTGATACATGATGCTTCCTCACGTGCCAAGCCCTGGGAGTTTCCCCTGAAATAAACGCTTCCTGCTCTACTCTGATGTGCACAGACTGAGCTCTTCTGAACATTCCCTGGGTCTCAGCTTGTGGGTAACTGGGGTGAACGTATATCTCCTTACTTCTGACCAGAGCTATCCATCTTCTGGCCTCAATGTGGAAGACCCTGATGACATTTTAAGGTAATAAAAGAAATCTACTACTTCCTTTCTTCCTCAGCTACCCATGACAATTTCATTTCCATTGGAGACTAAATACCTTTCTGACCTCTTGTTCTATAACCAAGCTGAGGTTAAAACCTGGAGACTTCAAAAAGACCACAGAAACACAGGAGCTGAGACGTGATCTGACCCAACCTGCCTTCCTGGGAGCCCCTGCTTCCCTCCTGTCCATTCATCCAACAGCTGCAGGTATGGAGCCCAGGTGTGAGACAGGCATAATGCTCAGCCCAGGGCACAGTCAGGACAACCTCTGCTCTCAGAGTTGACCAGCAGTTGGGAGACCAACTATGTATGTGCAACAAGGAGAAACTCAAGTACTGTGAAGAGGAGGAAATGGCCAGACCTGGCCTGAGAAGAAGAAAAGAGTTGTCAGAAGAATTGACATGTTGGCAGCTGAGGTTTGACAGATGAGCAGGAATTGGCAGCTGATTGTTTTGTCACCCCAAGGTGTCCATCCTTGCATCTCTGAGGCTCCAGATGACACCCTCAGTTTGGTGCCTCATCCTAGTTTTCATTTCTCGGATATTGCATTTCTCCTAGTCACCTCCACCCCACCCCTGGGATGAAAAGGTGCATCTTTGTCGCTCCTCTTGGGACTAATGAAAATGGCGTTTATTGTCACATCACCTGAGATCAACATTCTGGCTCTGCCACCTACAACTTTGTGAAAAGGGCAAGTTTTTTATTTGTTTGTTTGTTTGTTTGCAGTACTGGGGATTGAACCCAAGTCCACATGCTTGCATGCTTTGCAAGTGCTAGACCACTGAGCTGCAGCCCCACCCCATTTTTTTTACTTTGGTTGAGACAGGGTCTCACTAAGTTATGCAGACTGCCTCTGGTCTCAAATTTGCGATCCTCCTGCCTCCTCCTCCCCAGCCGCTGGGATTATAGGTGTGCACCACCATGGAAAAGGGCAAGTTTTATTTCTTTTCTGAGCCTCATTTTTCCTCATCCCAAAATATGGAGTTACTCATACCTTCCTGCCTACTACAAAAAGAAAACAGTCAAAAAGACAATATCATTGCTGTTGCATTTTAAAAGAAGAGTTTAATTCTGGGAAGATGGTGGCTTAGAAGCAGTCTCCATGTAACTCTGCAAGCAAAAAATGCCAAAATGATAAAGGAGAAATTGAAATCCCAGGAGAAAAAAATAATTCAACAGAAAATATTATAAAGGTGTTAACACAATCAAATTCATGCAGAAAAACAGAGACTTCAGAACAGGAAAAAGAAAATAGTGTGTGCCCATGTAGCTACAATCACCTGATTCTTGACAAATGTGCTAAAAACATACATTAGAGAAAAGACAACCTCTTCAAAAAATGGTGCTGGGAAAACTGGTGTCTACATACAGAAGAATGAAAATAGATCTATATCTCTCATCCTGTACAAAAAAATCAACTCCAAACAGATCAAAGATCTTAATGTAAAACTGGAAACTGTGAGACTACTCAAAGAAAATGTAGAGAACACACTTCAACACTTAGGCATAAAGAAGTACTTTCTTAAAAGTACTTTCTTAAAAAAGTACTTTCTTAAAAACTTTCTTAAAAGTTTCTTAAAAACTTTTTAAAAAGTTTTAACAAAACTCCAATAACCCAGGAAATAAGACCATGAAATGACAAACAGGATTGCATGAAATTTAAAAACCTTCTGCATAGCAAAGGAAGAAATCAATAGATTAAAAAGAGGGAAAAATTAATGTTTTGATTGCTTACTTTGGTGTCTGTGCATAGCAGACTTTCTTCCTAACAATTATATGAGGTAGATGTTATTACTTCTATTATTATGATTATCATCCCCACATTCAGATATAGATGAGGCAGAGAGAAGATTCAGTCTTTTGTGCATGATCACACAGCCAGGAAATGATGGGACCAAAGCAGATGTGCCTGTGAGCACAACATGGCTTAGCTCCCTTTCTTCCTCACCTACAGCAATGCACTGCACAGGGACAGTTCAATCAGTAACAGACCATATATACATATGACCATGATGCCATAAGATTATAATAGTGCTGAGAAATTCTTCTCATTTGATGATACCATATCTGTCATAGTGCCTTAGTGCCATACATTACTCATGTGTTTGTGGTGATGCTGGTATAAATAAACCTACTGCTTTGCCAATTATGTAAATGTATAGCATGCACAATTACATAGAGTACATAAGACTTGATGATAATAATAAACAACTGTCACTGGTCTATGTATTGGCTATGCTATCTTTATCACTTTTTTAGAATGCATTCTTTCTATGTATTAAAAAAAAGTCTTCTATAAAACAGTATGCCATGTAATACTGGCAGCAACCCGATATATCTCATGTTTACCACCTCTCTTCATTCTGTAAAAAGCCACATAGAATCATTAACCTATGCTCTCTAGGTTTGTGTAAGTACCTTCTATGATGTTTTTCAACATGTGGCCCTGTCATTAAGCATGATTATTTCTGTTTCAAGGCCCCTCCCCTCACTGTGCTGCTGGTATTTTTTTCTGTCATCTGCATTAAAAGCCATATGCAGGCTGACCAACACTTTTCTCCACAGCACCACAACGAGTATGTCTTTCTCATGCTGCAAACACAGAACTTTGTAAGCTGCTTCTTGAATGGTCAGTCACACCATTACAGACTGTGACAGTGCTCCACTCTGTCAGTGCCAGGAAACGGCTTCCACCAATGAGTACAGGAGAAGCCTTCTGCCAAAAGTGTTAGATTTTCTTTTTTAAAACACAACATCTGTCTGTAGACAGCAGCATGTGCATCCCTCAAGACACTTGACTCATTTCCTCTATTCCAGTCTCCAGATTAGGTTCAAGAGAGCAGGGAAGGAAAATACGATACTTAATGTTAGCCTCGCATGTTCTGGCTAGATTCCCACCATCAACGCTCAAGATAGCAATGAGATAGTCACTCCTGTTCCCTGTGAAAGCTTATGAGAGACTTTCCTTCAAATAGAGAAGAAAGTGTGAGTCCTGAATAGTATGCACCCCAGACACTTCCCAATAGATCCCTTTTAAAGGACAGTTGAATCTGTTACCATTAGGGGATCACCTAGAAATATGCTATGCAGCATAAAATAATAAGAGATAAAATGAAAATAAATGAGTGAGACCAAAAGCACAAATGTGTGCTCTCGCATGCATGCGCAGACGTGCATGCGCGCGCACACATACACACACCCATGCCCACTCAAATAAAGTAGTCATGTTAGGAGCTACACACTTACTGATAAGATACAAATCATATGCCTACTAGATACCCTGTTGGCTCCGTCTACACTGTTCTCCCTTCCTCTGATCCCCTCATCGCCTGCCTCTTTAGTGATCTAGCAATGAGATAACAAGACTGAGCTGGTTCAGCTGAAAGGCTAAAAGTCATTACCTCACACAGGCATTTGGTATGTGGACTCCCTAAATGGTTGACCTCTGGGGTCTGGACACTCCCTTGTTCCAGCAAGGCCCCTCTTGCAGCTAAGGGTTTCCTACTCTCCTACCTTTTTCTCCGTGTGTATATAAAGTGTTACGGGGGCAGGATTCCTCTTGGGGAGCTCATGCCTTGGTATATCCAGCCCTACCTAACACGCTGCACACAATGAACTGATTCTTTAAATCCTCCCACCTATCCCTCTTGCCAATAGACATATCTGTCCTGCTCTACAGCATGATACCTACACAACAAAATGCAAGAGTAAGTCTGTCTCCATGCTTGACAGTCATTTCCTGGTTTTTATTCAAACTAAAGTCAGCACTAAGGAGGCAGAAAGATGGAAAAGGAAAGCCACAGTCTTTGGAGTAAACCAGACCTGGGATTAAGTCATGGGCTTGACAGCACAAACTGTGTACTCTCAGGCCATTTACACAATTTCTCCTAGGTGAACTGGACATGACAATGGCTGCCTTGTGGGACTTCATGAGTTTTAGCAAAACTTAATAAAAAAAGCTGGGCATGGTGGCACGCACCTGTAATCCCAGTGACTCAGGAGATGAAGGCAGGAGAATTGAGATTTTGAGGCCAGAGGCAGACCTTCTCCCATGATAAAAAATTAATGGGCTCAGGGTGCTGCCTAGTGGTAGAGCACTTGCAAGGTATGTGTAAAGCCCTACATTCAACTGTCAAGCACCCCAACACACACACACACACACACACACACACACACACACACACACACACACACACACCCTCAATGAAAAAAAGGTTTTTCCCTTGCCTTTTCTTCCACTTCCTTTAACTACTCTCTTTCTGCTTACCAGAATTCATTTCAATTGATTCTAGCTGCTAGAAAGACTGAAGATTTTCCATTATTATTCAAGAAAAAAAGCCACAAATTTTGAAGGCAATTTCATAATACTATTTCTCAAAACTAACTGAGCAATAATAGTAGTGTGATAGTGAGTCTTAATTGTTAATTTCATTGGATTGAAAAATGCCTCAGAGTTTGGCAAGCCTACCTCTGGGTGTGTCTGTAATGACAGTTCCACAGAAGATTAGATTAGAAGGGCTTTGACTTAATGAATAGATTAATCTCTGAGTGGATTCATATGATGGCATTATTGGGAGGTGGTGAAAGGTAGGAGGTGGGGCCCAGTTGGAGGAAGTAGGTCACTGAGAATGTATCCTTGGGGGCTATATGTTGCTCCACCCCTTCCTGTGTGCCCCTTCCTCTCTGCTTTCCTGGCTGCCATAATGTGAACTGCTGTGATCTGCCACACCTTTCCCACCATGAAATCATAAGCAAACTAAATCTTTCCTTCTTTAAGTTGTTTCTTTCAAATCTTTTGGTCACAGATATGTGAAAGTAACTAATACAGGTAGTAACATTTATTAAAAGATGTTTAAATACCCAAGAAGACTACTTTGAAAATGATAATAGTCATTCTATGAGTTCTAGTCTGTTCAAATAAAACTAGTTAGATAGCTAATAGTGGCCAACCATGCCACTGTCAGTCACCTCCTCTCTTACAGAAATAATGCTCTGCTAGGTAGGAAGCACAAAAATGAGTCAGATCCAGTCTTTGTTTTCCCACATAATTGAATGATGTTTTGAAAACTAAAATAAGAAAATGGTACACATGGTGCACTTTGTAACTATGTAAATAAACAAAGGAGGTAGTAATCAGGAATCTTTCAGTCACAAATGACAGATCCAATAGGTTTTTTTAAGAAAAAGCAAAACTAGGTGGGTGTGGTGGTACATGTCTATAACCCCAGTGATTCCAGGGGCTGAGGCAGGAGGACTGCAAGTTCAAGGCCAAAGGCAGCCTGTGCAACTTAGCAAGACTGTCTCAAAATTTAAAAATTAAAATAAAAAAGGATCTGAGAGTACAGCTCAGTGCTCAGTGGTAGAGCACTTGCTAATCAATGAGCAAAGCCCTGGGTTCAGCATCTAGTACAGGATAAAAAAAAATTTTTTTAAGGAAAATGGTTTATTGTCTCACACAATTAAAGTCTAGGAATGTTTTTCTTCAGAAATGGGCTTGATCAAAATGTTACCATCTGTTTCTCTGTGTGTTTGTGTTTACTCTGTCCCAGCCTTTTTCCTGTGTTGACTGCTTTTTCAGAACAATCTTCCTGTATGCTAATAAGACCCTTATAGTCAAGTCTTCACAGTTTAACAAAAACAGAAGTTCCCTTTCCCATCAGTTACAACAAAACAGATTGTTTCTCATTAGTCTGGTGTAGATCATGTGACTATCTATGAACCAATCACTGAAGCCCAAATGGAATCCTACATTTGACAAAGTAAGGTACATATGTCCCTGCCAGGAATTGGGAGGCTAGAGTCAGCCTCTAATCACATGGACAAAAAAGGAAAATTAGAGTTGTGTTTCCTAAAGAATTGGAAATGTATGTTGGACATGCCAAAGCACATGGAGTATATTAGTTAAGATAATATTAGAATATGTGCTAGAATAACTCAGAATCAGTGGTTTAACCAAAAATAGTTATTTTCTGTCTCATATTCAAGAAACCCAGTGGTATTCAGATGAAAACTATTAAGGCACTCAGAGGTATAACAGTTTCAGGCTCAACTATCTTGTTGTTGACTCCTGTGAGATCTTCATTCCAAGGACCACCTAATATTCCAAGATGGATGGTGCAGTTCCAGCCATTAGAACCTATTCCACCTAACATTTAGACATAACATGACATGTTGACAGTTGTTGTTGTTGTTGTTGTTAGGTGCCGTCGAGTCGTGTCCGACTCATAGTGACCCTTACAGGGTTTTCAATGGCAAATTGTTTCGGGATTGCCTTGGGAGTGGGTTTCCACATCCTTCTCCCATTTTTGCGGTGCTGGGAATCGAACTTGGAACCTCAGAGACTGCAGAGCGTCACTCTACCAACTGAACTTGAATGCTGGGATTTAGCTCAGTTGGTAGAGCACCGCTCTGCAGTCTCTGAGGTCCTGAGTTCGATTCCCAGCACCACAGAAATGGGAGAAGGACGTGGCAACCCACTCCCGAGGCAATCCTGAAATAATCAGCCATTGAAAACCCTATAAGGGTCATTGAGTCGGAGACAACTGGACGGCACCTAACAACAACAACATTTAGCAGGCAGTATAAAAGAAATGCAGGTTCTCTGCCATTAAACACTACTCTCACTTATACCCAGTTGAGTAAAACATGGTCATCTGGCCATATCCAGCTATGAAAGGGGGCTGAAAAATATGGTCTTTATTCTAGGTAGCCATGTACTCAACCAAAAGTTGCGATTCAAAATCACTAGTAAATAAGAAGAAGGGTAATGCAATGGGGAGGACTAGAAGTCTTTACCACAGAGGTTTAAATAATTCTAATACAATACAAGCTAGTAAGAGCTAATAAGACAAAATAAACCCATGATAGATTTGTCTTTATAGTTCCAGAAAAGTAAGCAACTACAATTAAAATTAGCCTCCTCATGACATTGTCAAATTAGAGAATCTATAATCCTGGAAAGTACTAAATAATGATAAAAGTAAAATGTGGCAGCCAGATGCTTCAAACACATCACTTGAGTATCTGTAGGATAACGCTAAATCATGACTAAAATAAAACTGAGGCAGCCAGAGACTTCAAACATATCACTCATGTAGCTTCAGACATTCACCAAAGACATAATTTTGAGAATAATAATGAAATAACTTGTTACGCATTGGTATTCTATCATTTCAGATCTTCAAATCAAGTCACAAATAGTAACAAGTAGTTTACACGATAACTTTGAGAATAATACTGAGAAAATGTGATCCCTGTTCTATTAATGGGGAATCAGAATCAAGGCCAAAATGACAAAGTATTTAAGAACTCCACATTGTCTACAGAATAAAATGAAGAGCCTTGTTTCAAAGATTCTTACCATTATGGATCCTTCCTACACTTCCCAGCTCTCCTCCCAAAAATTCCCATCACAGCCAGTGCTGCAACGTAACTATGCATTCATTCTGTACAGTCCCTGTACCAGTGTAACAGAATAGAAACTATGTGAGCTTCTAGGGAAGCCCTCTGAATTGTGCTTTACAGGGAGAAAATGGCCTGGCTTCCCCTCTGATCAACTGATAGGCAGTGTAAAGAACCCTGCCTTCCTTCCTTTACTCTCAAGCAAAAGAGAAATATGGTGACCCTCCCTTCCCACTGTCACCTTTTTCAGGAGCCTGGACTAACTATGGAATGCACCTGAAGACAGCTCTACCAAGTGCCAGAAGAGATGAAAATTTTCTATAAAAGCCCCCTCATCTGTGAGACTGAATGTCATCACCTTTTCCTGAAACCCAGTCTTGAATTAAAACTGTCTTCTCCACCAAATGTTGCCTCCCTGATTAGGGGGAAAAGGGTAGTGGTAAGCTGAATTCCTGGGTGCTGCTTACATCCTCTCACTTTCCAGTGAAACCTTCGATGCTACTAAACACTCCAGGTAAAACTCAATGAAAACATGCCTTCTTGCTGAAATTCTACTCTTCCTTTGATAATTGCCAAACCACTAAACAAGAACATAAAGAGCATGGTGAGAGAGAGAAAAATAGTAACTAATACTAAGTCCCTCTCTTAAAGTACAAATAGTCTTCAAGCACCAAAATGACGGGGAAAATTTAATCAAGCCTCAATGTAAATGCAATCAACTTCTGTATCTTTTGATAAAGGCCAGAATATATATATGTTCAGGATACTCATTAAAATAAATGCCAAAAGGCTTTCTTCCTCATTCCTCTGCCAGTGAGACAGTTCAGGGTAAAAGGGAAAAAAACATATTCCAAAGAGAGGGAGATCACCAGGAATCAAGCAGGTGATGAAAAAGCTAATAAGGATGGAGAAACAGAAGCTTAGGTTAACTTTATTTAATCCAGTATGAAATTACTTGAACTTTTTTCAGGCTTTGCCTTTTATGGAGCATTTGAAGTAATGCTACCTGGATATTAATAAAATGGATCTGCTAGATCCACATTCAAACTCTGAGGATTGATGGCAGTTGACTACTTACAGGAAAAATCCAGACCGTTACATATCTCTGTTTATAATATTCTATGATTTACTAATGGTTTTATCTTTTCAACATGAAAAGAACTATGAACCTCGTTGAACATAGTGACAACTATTTTTAATATCTTTTAGGTATAGAGAACACTATCTCTGGAAAAAAATGGTACTTGACAAATCAATCAATTATTTAACCAAATAGAGATGTGAATATTTCCTTTGGGATAATTGAATCCTCTCAATTGACTTGAAATGCCACAATTTCTTATTATAGAAGTCCTCTGGTAAAGACTGGGCATAGTAGCACACACCTGTAATCCCAGCAACTCAGAAGGTGGAGGCAGGAAGATCAAAAGTTTGGGGCCAGAGGGAGCTTGTGTAACTTAGACTCTGTCTCAAGGTTTAGAAAACAAAACAAAACAAAACATTTTAAGGAGCTAGGGGTGTAGCTTAGTGGCAGTGCATTCACAAAGAATGCAACCTCCACTATTCTGAAAAAAAAAAAAGAATAAAACAATGGCTTCTGGTTACTTTCCAAGAAACAGAATGACCTGAAGTTATAAATTTATAAATGCCTAGTTTCTTCATTCAGAGAAATTTTTCTTCCCAACCTTCAAGGCAGAATCTTAAGATCTTGTTGAGCACTGCAAGAATTTAAAAACGTGTTGACACCCATCACTTACAAGAATGGAAAAAAGCAGGAAAATGGAAATTAATGGGGAGAAAAGTAATAGCCAAGAAAGGGAGGGTTTTGATACAAGGCAAAGAGCTGGTACACTTATATTGCCAGTATAACAGCTCAAAATCATTATAATCATGGAAAGGCTCAGCAGGAGCAGGATCCCCACCACCTGGCACGAACAAGGATAAAACATCACTTGCACTCTGCATATTTCTTCTCTCCTCTCACCTACCCCCATGCAAGAAAAGGCAGATACACAAGTGAAAGCAATCTCAAGTTTACATTTTGTTTGTAAAAAGTGCACTCTTAGAACTAGAATGTAAGAAGTAGCAAGATTATATTTTTATTTGGGGTACCACTGCTTGCCCACCAGGGTGAATACCCAGGACCAGAGAAGAAACTTATTATAATCTATTGTTTGGTACCATCAAGTCTTATCTGACTCATCATCATCCTTTGTATAACAGAACTAAACATTATCCAACACTGTGCCATGCACACAATTTTTGTATGTTTGAACCCATTGTTGTAGCCACTATGTTTCTTTTCATTTTGAGTCCTGTCACATCAGCAAATGGAGGTTCCAGGGGCTTTATTCCATTTCCATCATTTCTTAGATGCCTTCTAGACTGGGAGGCTCATTTTTCAGCACTATATTTGACAGCACTTCTCTGCTATTTAAAGAGTTTTCAGTGGCTGTTTTGGGAGTAGGTTGCCAGGTCCTTCACTTTATTATACTCAAGGGATGGATTAATTACAGTTGGTGGAAATTAGTTTCTTTTAAGTGACACATACACTTCCTGTGTCCCAAGTTCTAAAATATGTTTGTACCCATACCTTTCCCCTCACTTGTCCCTCTCCTTCAGAAATGTTGGAAGAGGCTTGGCAGGAATAAGAGGGCAGTGAAGATACAAGATGTGCAAAACCCAACAATGAACACAGGAACTGCAACCACCAACGATAGGCAAAGATAATGAATTATGTCCTATAAGAATTTATGTTCAACCAGGGATCAGACTACAGAAAAGCTAAAATAAGGTAGCAGTATTCAGAAAACAAAAACTCAAGTGAAAAAGAAGCAGTTTTCTGGGATCAAAAGGGATTTTGTAGCAAAAGAAATGGGATGAAGGGTACACAAGTGCATTTATTTATTTATTTATTTGTGGTGCTGGAGCTCAAACCCAGAGCTTCATGAATGCTAGATAAGCACTGTACCACTGAGCTACACAAGTGCTTTTGAAAAAAAAAATTCCCGAAATGATTTGGCAACTTAATCTATGTAAGTGTATAATTTAAAAGTAAGCATTAAACAATTAAAAAGCTAAAATATAAGTATTTTCTCAAGGCCAACCCCCCAGTACCTATGCATATGATCTGGTTTGGAAATAGGATGTTTGCTTGTGTAATCAAGTTAAGATGAATTCAGATTGGAGAAACTTGGAGGGAGCATGGCCCTACCAACTCCTTCATTTAGGAACTCTATCCTCCAGAACTGTGAGAAAGAAATACATTCTTTTGTTTTAAGCCACCTGGTTTGTGGTAATTTGTTATAGCAGTTCTAGGAAACTTATACAGATGGAAATTATATTTCTGGGGTCAAAAATTATATATTACATCATCAGAAGTTAGTTTCGGACAGAAGAACCTTAGGGATATGAGAAAATCTGGCCCCAGTTATTGGCTTAAATGCAGTGAAAGCCATGTTCAGAACTGCTCAGAAATGAGGTTTAATAGCCCATAGCATGCAGTGATGGGTTATCTAATTAAACTAATTCCTAGGATCATCTGGAGTAAATTGACCTTTAAGAGAAATTTAGGGAAACTAAGCAGCTCTCTGACTTTAAGATAATGTGAAGGGCATAGGAATTCAAAACTCTGAAGTAGCTACTTATAGCAAAACCAGAAAGTTTTGACAGAGAGAAGGGAAGTTCAAATCCTTAAATTCTCTGGACCAGGACCAACCGAAGGCTTTCTATGGTTATTTAGTTCCAGACCTAACTGAAGACCAAACTCCTTTAGTAGCATAGTTTACACCCTCATGATTTCCTAAATGACAATTATAGTATTGGTCACAAAGGAGCAGCATACCAAGAATTTTATGGAGACATATGGCAGGATTTAGACAATTTCGACTGTGTCAGGACTCTAACCTTCAGCCTTACCAAACCAACCCAGACAAATGAATCAGCCTCTCTGACCTTGCCTCAGGCTGTACCCACCTTGCTGAAGACACTCCCTCCTCTGCCTGAACAAGTCATTTTGCACAAGGAAGCTGCTTCTCAATCAACATTCTTGAACCTTCCCTCTCATCCCTCCCCACAGTCCTCAGATACTAACCTGAGAAAGACACAGCAACTGCCAGGAGCTAGCCCAAGAGGAAAGCACACTGCAGTATACTGCTTCCATTTCAGGAAAGACAGCACGTCGTGGTGGTTACTGGCACCAGACTGCCTCAGTTCAGCCTTCCCCGATGATGTTCACTACATGTCAAGGGCCTCAGTTGAGGTCTTTCACATGTTTTTAGCTTGGTTTCCTCATCTGTAAAATTATAACAATAATAGCTTTACCCACTAGGAGTTTTGAAATTATTAAAATGAATTGCTAAACATATAATGGATTTAGAATAACTGGCACATGAGTGCTATATAAGTCTTAGCTATTTATTTCATGTTACATTCAACTAGCTTAAAACATAATGCATTTGGCTCTGCCAAGCAATCATTTTTTAGTGTATTTAGACTGAGGCTCCTTCTGTCCTACAGGCTCCAGACTGAGGGATTCTGCATCTTTGGCTCACTGCCACTCTTGGCATAGGCAACCTTCACATCTTCTATGCTGGGCAGGTGCACGTCACTAAGACAATGATAAAGTTGGATCAGATTCATCTCACTTGGTTTGCAACATGGAAAACAAATGGAATTATGTAGTGAAACCAAAACAGTGAGGCCCAGATTACAGCTTCCCTTTGATATTAAACCACCATTTATGTAAGGTCTTCAGTGTGGCAGACTTCTGCCTTTACAAGTTGTTGTAGACTAAAGATTTATGTTCCCCAAACTTCTTATGTTGAGCCTTACCCCGCCCCCTACTGTGATGGTATTTGAAGATGGGGGCCTTTGTCAAGCAATTAGGGGCCCTTGTGATGGGATTCATGTCCTTATAAGAGACCAGAAAGGTTGCTCTATAAAACTCTTCCTGAGCCCAGGAGTAATGGTGCACACCTTTAATTCCCTTGGAGAGGTAGAGGCAGGAGGATTGCAAATTTGAGGCCAGAGGCAGCCTGTGTAACTTAGCAAGATCCTGTCTCAAAATAAAAAGTAAAAAAATGGACTGTGGGTGCAGTTTAGTGGTAAAGCACTTACAAAGTATGTGTGAGGGCCTGGGTTCAACCTCCCAGTATCAGAAAAAAAAAAAAAAAAAAGGAAAGAAAGAAAGAAAGAGAGAGAGAGAGAGAAAGGAAGGAAGGAAAATCCTCTCGCCATGATCTTCCACCTCCCGCTCCCCACAGTGAAGACACACAGAGAAGGCAGCAGCTATTTCCAACAGAGGGTCCTCACTAGCACTCGATCATGTTAAGGTCCTAATCTCAGACTTCCAAGTTCCAGAACTGTGAGAACAAAAATTTCTGTTGTTTATGCCACCTAGTCCTTATTACTGTGTTACGGCAATGTGAGTGAAGGTACAGGCCTTAGTCTTTGTCCTCACAAGAGTGCTCAAGGCCCTGCCCCTTTTCTCAAGGAACATGCAGTTTAGAAATCAGTTCCTATACCAGGCTGACCAGGCAGTGACAGGGAAGTACACCAAGGGTAGCTTGAGGAATGGAATATGTAAGCTACCACCCTTATCACACACCCAACTCTCTGCCAAATGCAAAGGGAGCATTTGTCCCTTGGTGATAGAAAAAAATGTATTTGAAAGCAACGTGGACAATGTGCTTCCTCCAACTCCTACTCCCTATGTTCTCATGAACAAGCTCGCGCTCGCTCGCTCTCTCGCTCTCCTCTCTCTCTCTCTCTCTCTCTCTCTCTCTCTCCCCCCTTCCCTTTCTCTCTCCTCTCTTTTCCTGTGTGTGTGTGTGTGTGTGTGTGTGTAAGACACACGGGGTGGGGGGAGTGAGGGGAAGAGAGAATGAACATGTGTAGACCCTCACCTGCTTCAAAATCCTTAGAAGATGCTGGGCCAGAAGCCACCAGTATCAAAATAACCATGCCCTGTGGAGTATGGTGCTTTCAGAACCAAGGACAGCACTTTGTCCACCTCTTCCATAATTATAATTTTGTATCTACACCTGTGGGAATGGTGTGATATGATCAGATTTTCCCCAGAGTCACAGTTAAGACAAATCTCTCACATTCCTCTCTAAGAAAACAACATTAATAGCAATAATAGTAACAACACTTAACATTTATTGAGAATTTATTTCCTTTAATTCCTACAAAAATCTCATAAGGTAAGCATTTTTATTATCTCCATTTTACAGAGGAGGAAGACACATAGCTTGCACAATTGTGGAGGAGGTCATATGGTTATCCCAAGGTCACAGGGATAGTAAGAATCAGAGGCAGAATTGGAATCTAAATTAGACAATTCTTCTCATTATTACTCTATTTACAATTATACTTACATAACTCTCTTTGCCAAAATTATAGTTTCTCTGAATGATTTTTTGTAATAAAGCACTGTTTTCCAGGAGTGCTATCAGAATCACGTGTATTTTAGCATGTGAAACTTAACTGACATGAGTTAATTAATCTCCCAATACTGAGTTTCCATGAAGCCAGATAACACATGAGGTCTCTTGCAAGAGTCATTTTGTGAGGTTAAGACAAAACATTCCCAGTTAACTACTGACTTCAGTCTTAACCTGTAAGTGTTGGAATTACTGTCTTCAATAAGGAGAAAATAAAAGGGGGAAATAATATTCATAGAAAATTAATGTTTTGAAATTTTATATTCACCTTGAAAAATAAAGTTTGTTACAGTTTATCCAATTATATATACATACTCAAGAGAAAGATAAAACCGAAAAGAAAAATTCACTCATTTTTCCAATACCCAAAGATCACTCTATTTTTGTGTATTCTTCCACTGACTTCTCTCTAAAGTTTATTTCATCAGGTGAGGGAACATCATTGCTTTGTCATACAGAGAAGCATACTAGGGCTCCACATAAATTCATCTAGAGGGAGAATATCATTTCATTTTTAAAATTAAGGTTTCGAAATTTATCCAGTAAGGGTTTTATATAGGTTTTGGATACTTTGAGATTCATTTTCAATTATAACCCATAAGTATCAGTAGCTGATTTAGCTAACTTGTAGATCTCAAATCAGAGAATTTCAGCAACTCCAATATCAACTTGCAATCCATATATAAACCACTAGGTGGTACTAGGTGATTTTTTTTCCTCTTTAGAGAGAAAGCGCACGTGCGTGCGTGCGTGCGTGCGTGCGTGCGTGTGTGTCTATCCTTTAAAAGATCAAAATGAGTTTGAGGGAAATTTGGTGGGTATTGGAAAACTTCTAAAACTGCATTTTGGCTCATAAATTTAAATCACAAAACTACTGAAAAGGTTTTGGATTATATCTCAGTAAATCTGTAAAAAGGAAAAAACTAAAATAAACTTTTCCATACATAAACTTGGGAATTCATATACTTTGGCTATATATGCACAAGAAAGCTTTCTCCTTAGGTACACGCTCAAATTTAAAATTCATTTATATAATCGGGATGTGCTCCCACCATTGTACTTTTAGTCCTTTAATCTGTATCCTTTCAAAATTGTCTCATCAGAAAATCATCATAATGTGGCAAGTAACCAGTTAATCAGTATAATTCAGCATATATATAAAACATTTGTTCCTGGGTTATATGATACTCTCAAACACAAGCAATCTGATTTTTAGTTCTAGCTTTTCAACTTCTTTGCCATGCAGAGTATTTCCATGAAGAGCCCATAAACCCACATTTCTAATTTGAATGCTATTTTCTGCATTTAATTTGACTTTGTTTTCTACAGTGATGGTACATGGGATAGTATATTCTCAGTAATCCAGGCATCCTTTGTTAGGTAAATTAGAGAACTAAGAATTGGCAAAACCAGCAGAGAAATAATCATTTTAGTAAACAGTTATGTAAGTAGAGATGTCAAAATAATAATAATAGATACCTAATTTAGATTCTCAATCTAGCTCTGGTTCTTACTAGTCACATGACCTTAGACAAACCATGTGACCTCATCACAAATTTGTCCTTCAACTGTAAAACAAGGATGATAAAAATATCTATCTTAGAGAAACTCCTCGTAGTGCATGCCTATAATCCCAGCATTCAGGGGGTTGACTTGGGAGAATAGTAAGTTTGAGGCCAGCCTGGGCTACATCGTGAGAGCTGGTCTCAAAAACCAAAACCAAAACAAAACAAAAAACTGCACTACCTTAAAAGGTTGTTAGGGAATTAAATGGAATTTTACACACATATGCACACACACACGCACATGTGTGTGTGTATAGCATATATTAAAGCTCTGTGAACTTGGACAGAATTCAGAAGTTGGAAGTTGCTCAACCTCTCTTGGCCTTTTCTTCATCTGTAAGTTGGAAGTTGCTCAACCTCTCTTGGCCTTTTCTTCATCTGTAAGTTTAAAATAAAATTTTTTTCATAAAGATTTTGTGAGGATTAAATGGATTTGACATCAGTAACACGGGATGGGGGCTGGTAGTAAAACTACTGTAGCAGCCAGGCACAGTGGTGTGGGCCTGTAATCCTGGCTGTTTTGGAGGCTAAGGCAAGAGGATCAGGAGTACAAAGCCCCCAGGCAACATAGAGACCCTATCTCTAAATAAACAAATAAATAAAACTACCATAGCCAACTGTTGTTGTCAAGAAGCTATCATAGTTCATTTCAGTAAAACTAAATCTCTGCTCTATTTACAGACATTGTTGAGGGAGAGGGGGAAAAAGAAAGCCTGAAATCCTTGGCCAGTGATGTTGAGCTAAACATACAAAGTAGCTAGAGAGCCTGTTGTTGTTAATAAAGACATTTAAAGACAGATAAAATAACTATTAAAAATTTCAGGAGGGGAGCATGTAGAGACTAAAGGACAGTTTAAGACGTGGATGTTTAACATTCTGTTTTAATTGGTTTGTGTCACTGCAATGTAAACAACCCTATTATTCTCAAGCCTCCCCCTAAGGCTGCTACACAAACAGAGGCTCTGTGGAAGTGGTCTGGGAGCAAACCGGGGTGAAGGAGCTGAGTCCCACCTATGGCTTAGTGTAGAACACAAAAATCATCTACAGAGAAAAGTCAAGAATTTAGGAAGAGAATATGAACCTGGGATGGTTTCTATTGATCACAAGCCCCTCAAGTTTCACAGAATTCTTGGAAAGTATATCAAACTTCTTTCAGGATGTGGGACAGAAGGTCCTAACTCTGTGTGTGTGTGTGTGTGTGTGTGTGTGTGTGTGTGTGTGACAGAGAGAGAGTACATGGGTAGGCATGCATGTGTACGTGTTGATAGTCATTCATTGATTCCATATTTTGAAATTCATCTGCTTGCTAAAATTTATTCATAGCTTCCAAAACAATACTGACATTTACTCAGTCATTTGTGGACTTACATAGAGCAACAAAAAATTTGAGTCTCTGAGCATGTGTGATGCCAGCTGAGATGGAACAAGGCAAAGTTCTACCTTACTATTTCAGCTCTCATATTATAAGCAAGATCCTTTATTTTATTTGACTTCCTTGTTCATTTTTGACACAAGGTCTCCCTTTGTAGCACAAGCTGCCTGGATCTTCTGGCCTCAGACTCCAAGGTGCTGGGATTGCATGCTTAGCCACCATAACCATCTAAACAAGCATCCTTTAAACAGTTTAGCTCTAGGTTTTTCACATTTTAGTACTTTTTTAAACTGGTGACGTTGCTGATGAAGATGTTCCTCCCAAATGTAGTACCATAGTCTCCAGTTGTGAAATATAGAAAGCTATGATATGCCTAAGAAAGAAAATATTTGTGCAAATAAGCTGTACTCAGGCATAACTTCCAGTACTGTGGGCTGAGGGGTTAATGTTAAAGAATAAGCAATATATACAGTGGTATGACTTGGGAGGCTGAGGCAGGAGGATCATGAGTATGAGGCCAGAGGCAGCATGTGTAACTTGACAAGATGCTGCCTCAAAATAAAAAATGATAATAAATTAAAAATTTTTTAAAAAGGAAAAGAGAGAAGCTGGGCATGGTGGCACACACCTGTAATCCCAGCACTCAAGAGGCTGAAGTAGGAAGATCATGAGTTCAGGACCAGTCTGGGCTAGAGAGTGAGACCTTGTCAAAAGAAAGAAGTAAAGAAAGTAAGAAGAAAGGAAAAAAGGAGGGAGGGAGGGAAGGAGGAAGGAAAGAAGGAGGAAGGGAGGGAGGGAGGGAAGGAGAAAGGGAAGTGCATAGGGGATAGGAGTGTAGTTCAGTTGTACAATGTGTAATTAGCATGTGCAAGGGCATGGGTTCAATCCCCAGTGCTGCCAAAAGCACAGTAGACTAGAGCAACTTACGTTCGGGTGGGTTGGTAAGCCTCAAATGCCTCAAAAACTTTGGGACAATGGAATCATGAAAATTTATTTCCTAAACTTCAGAGTGATCCTAAAGACATTACTCATTCATCCACTCTTTCTTTCATTCAGCAAGCATAGGATGAATACCTACTCCAGGCCAAGCTGTGTCCTAGGTGTTATGGGGTAGAAAGGTATAAAGCCTTTCCTCAGCTATGATGAAGGCCATGACCAACATTCTTACAACAAAAGGCAGATTTAACAAGAGAAAGTATAACATTTACTTACTCAAAGTTTTACATAACACGGAAACCTTCAGAAATGAAGATCCCAAGTCCTGGGGAAAATTGCCTAGCTTTAAGTTTAGATTTGATAAAGAATGGTCAGCCACATAGTAATGTGATTGGACAAACAGGATACAACTACTGGCAACAGACTGAAGAGGGAAAATCCTGAAAATCCTGTCTGTTCAGATTCTTCTTAGTCTCTCTGTCTAGCATTCCTTCCTCCCAGGTGTAGGGCAGGTCCCTTCTGGAAGAAGAGTCTTATGGCCTACCATTGGACAAGGTAGGGCAGAGAATTGTTGTTGACCAGAAGGTTAGAATAATATTTCTAGGTTTTCTGGCTTTCTTTAGGGGAGAAGTGTTCTAGCTTCTATGGCCTGCCTTAGGGGAAAAAGGGAAAGAGGAGAAAAAGGGCAGAAGGTCAAAAAGAGACCTGCCTTGAGGGCCCTTCCAATGTCCTTCAGCTCAAAGTACTCAGTTTACCAAAGTGCTATGCTTTGCGGTATCGCTTTCTGAGTGCCCAGAATGCTGCTGAAGCAACTGTGAACAAGTTCCTCTTGGGGAATGTCCCTTCTAGTGAGCAGCCTGACAGGGGCAGAGTGAGTAGAGGACAGACAATAAATAAAATGAGTGTGCGTGTGTGTGTGTGTGTGTGTGTGTGTGTGTGTAAAATGATTTGACTTGGATTTTAACAATTATTCCTGCTGCCACGTGGAATAAGGATAAGGCAATAAGGGGGAAATTATTGAGCAATAAAGATGTTATTGAGCAACACTAAAAAAAGGATAAGAATGACTTGGACTAGGGTGATAGCACCTGAGGTACTGAGAGGGAGTCAGAATGTGGATATAGTTAGAAGGCACAACCAACAAGATTTGCTAGTGGGGCCCAGTGGCACACACACCAGTGACTTGGGAGGTGAAGACAAAGTGGAACCCAAGTTTGAGGCCAGAAGCAGCTTGTGCAACTTAGCAAGACCTTGACTCAAAATGTTGTTATTGTTAGGTGCCATCAAGTTGGGTTCCCCTCCTAGCGACCATAAGTACTATAGAACAAAATACTACCTGACACTGTGCCATCTACACAATCTTTTTAATGTTTAAGCCCATTGTTGCAGTCACTGTGTCAATCCATCTAGTTGAGGGTCTTCCTTTTTTTGTTTACCTTCCACTCTCCCAAACATGATATGCTTCTCCAGGGATTGGTCCCTCCTGAAAATATGTCTAAAAATCCATAAAAAGAAGTGAAAGCAGGGCCGGGGTGCAGCTGGCTCAGTGATGGAGAACTTGCAAAGCATGATTGAGGCTCTAAGTTCAATCCCCCAGTACTACACATAAACAAATAAATAAATAAATTCTGGTGGAATGGTCTGGAGTGGATGGAAAAACAGATGTCAAGAATGACTCTGAATTTTGTTGCAGGAACAGATGGAAAATGATGTTGAAATTAACTGAGCTGGGATTCAGCAGAAAGGAATGTGTATATTTTTGTAAGTGCCAGTATTTTTTTTTAATACTTAGTGTTCTTGTATAGCTGAATTGCATGTGGCTAGACTTTTCCTAACTACTTTAGCTAATAAATGGCAAATGGGTTGAAACATGTAAAGTGCTGTTTATAACTCAGTAAAGACTGACTAAATGTTAGCTAATATTTAGCTACACAGTTTTTTAGGTCACAGTTTAACTTCTAAGTGAAGTAAGTTATTTTATAAAATATCCAGAACAACCAGAACAAAAATAAGAACAGCCCGTGAGAAAAATAACACTGTTTTTTCAGTGACTGTCACTTAAATCAACGAAGAATGATCAAGTGTGTGAATACTCAGGAGAAACTAGAATTAAATGTATGGCTCTCTCATCTTTTCTGGTGGAATAAATGCAAGCGCAATTAGAAGTTTAAGAGATGAAGATTAAAACAGTGAGCACCTAAGAAATGTTGCTGGGATGGCAGCCGTACCACTGTGGTGTCCTATCTCGTCAGATCTCGGAAGCTAAGCAGGGTCAGGCCTGGTTAGTACTTGGATGGGAGACCACCTAAGAACACCAGGTGCCATAGGCTTGGGAGAAAGACCCTGCAACCTACTCCCTGCCCTCCAGAAAATGAGCCATCGAAAACCCTATGAATAGCAGACAAACACTAACAATAATGTTTCGCCTGTTGTACATAGGGTTACTATGAGTTGGACACAGACTCAACAGCACCTAACAACAAGCCAGAATGTTTTTAGAGCTTTCAATTATAGAGTTTCTGCGTTGTGCTGTACTATTTAGTTTCATAAATGTGTGTGTCTTATGAAAGGACAACCCGTCAAGCATGTGCAGATCCCACAGTTGTCCATTGCTTAATCTACTTTATTTGATTATAATTTACATACAATAAAGTGCAACCATTTGACAAATTCCATGAGTTTTGACAGACAAATACATTTATGGACTCCATCACAATCAAGATAAAACAATTTTGCCATCACTGCTTTCCCAGTAAATATCCCTCCATCTCCTCTGGTGACCATCTCATCTGTTTATTGTTGAAAATAGTAACTGAAAGTCATGAACCTCTGTCTAGCCAGGCAAAATCAAGCCTATGTGTCCATGGTGTTTCTCCTTTTGGGGAGAAACTACCCCACAATGATATTTACCTGGTATGTTTGAGGTAAGGAGTTATAGTGAAGTTTTTCAAAGTTTTATCAAATATCCACCTTATCCTAAGTGTTCTTAGGTAAAATCTATGTCTCTCTGCCTTTGGGTAGGATGTTTCTAACTTCATATTAATGTGGAAGAGGAAGAAACGATGAGAACAAAGGGAGAGGGATGAATATCCACCAGCCCTGGACCCAAATCTTGGCTCTCCTAACACTTACTAACTACATGACATTGGGCAAGGTTGGTCAACAAGGCCAACCCTCTATTTCCTCATTTGCAACGTGGACAACAGCAGCCTTGTATACTGACTTGATGTACCTGCCTCCCTCATGACTTTTGTGCTCTTGAGGGCAGGGAGTATCTGCTTCTGCTGCACCCAGCAGCCCACACACACCCACAGGCTCAGCCCACAAGGGAAGCTGATCTGTGTAGAAGAACCCACAGTGTGGCTTTGAGTATTTCATAAATCTCTTGGCCTCACACCAAATTTGGCTCCCTCAGAAAGATTCTTTCTAGCCGGGCACGGTGGCGCACGCCTATAATCCCAGCAGCTCGGGAGGCAGAGGCAGGAGGATCGCAAGTTCAAGACCAGAGGCCATCTGCATAACTTAGCGAGGCCCTATCTCAAAAAATAAACAAAAAAGGGGGGGGGGGGCGGCTGAGTGCACAGCTCAGTGGTCCAGCACTTGCAAAGCATGCAGGCGCAAGGCCCTGGGTTCAACCCCCAGTACCACAAAAAAAAAAAAGAAAAGAAAAGAAAGAAAGAAAGATTCTTTGTAAAGACTTCATTTTCTTTCTTCTATTTTTTCCCCCTTCAACACTCCTTTTTAGTCTATTTTTTACAGAATATGTACAATCAAGAGAGGCAAAGAATCTAAAGAGGGAAAGGGCTGAAACTGGCTGTGATAGCACTCAAATTGCAAATTTTTATGCAGAAGCAGCTTTTTTATAGACATGAAAATATATCTTAATTTTTTATGTTTTTGTTCAATTTCTATTTAAGATCCTTTTTTGTTTGTTTTGATAGTACTCTTCTGGTGAGAACACACTGCACATTAGAGCATTCGTTATACAAGATCAAAATGTTTTCACTAGAGAGGAAACAAACAACAAAAACTCCCCTCAAACTTTTCTCACAATGCAATTAACACCCTCTCCTAGTTTAGAAAAAATAACTAGGATGCTTAGCGTATCCCTGCTAATGTAATCAGCCCAATTCATGGCTAGAGCTTGACTATCTCAGCATTATGGTGTGTTTGGATTTGAACTCAAGTCCCTGATATCTTAGGCAAAGCTATTAAACTATTTGGGCATAGGTCCTCTCATCTACTCAGTTGGTAGAAATAATTTTATCATAAAAGTACTCTACAAAAAAAGAAAAATCATTGCAATATGAAGCTGTGTGATTGAAAAATGTAAGGACTATCATTTTATTTATTTGTCCAACACATGTATACCAAGAATTTATGAATCATAAAATACAGATTGGCATCTATGGGCTTAGAGGGTGAATTTATCCACAACATAAACATCTTTGTGACCTTGGATTAGGCCAATATTTCTTAGTGTCAGTAGCAAATTCACCACACATAAAAGATAAAGAATTTGTGTCCAGAATGTAAAATGAACTCCCAATGGAAAATAATATGATAAAACAGTCTATAATAAAGGAATAGACAGCCAGGCTCCGTGCCGCAAGCCTGTAATCCCAGCGGCTCGGGAGGCCGAGGCAGGAGGATCGCAAGTTCGAGACCAGAGGCAGTCTGCGTACCTTAGCGAGTCCCTGTCTCAAAAAGTCAAAAAAATGGGCTGGGGGCGCAGCTCAGTGGTCCAGCACTTGCAAAGCATACAGGCACGAGGCCCTGTGTTCAACTCCCAGTACCGCAAAAAAAAAAAAAAAGAAAAAAAGAAAGAAAGAAATAGGCAAAGGAGAATATCCTTCCACAAAAAGATATTCAGAAGGCAAATGTGCACATAAAATGATGCTTAACATTAGTCATCAATGAAATGAGAATTAAAACTTCAATGACCTGCTACTAATCATATATTGTTGTTGTTGTTAGTTGCCATCAAGTTGGGTCCAACTCATACCAACCCTATGTACAACAGATGAAACACTCGCAACACCCAGTGCTACTGTCAGTACTTCTCTGACATTCATAGGGTTTTCAATGGCTGATAGTTTTTTGGGAATGGGCTGCTGGGACCTTCTCACAAGCCTCACAAATCAGTATTCCCAGGCAGTCTCCTATCCAAGGACTAACCAGGCCCAACCCTATTTAGCTTCTGAGATCTGATGAGATAGGATCCCTGGGTCCATGGCTGCAGGCCATTCATATATTAGAATATTTTTAAAAATTTTAAAACAGACCGTACCAGTGTTAGGATGCAAAACAACTATAACAGTGAAAATGCATAATAGTGAAAAACACTAAAGAAAACAGTTCAGCAATTTCTTAATGCACTATATGACTTGGCTAATCTATGTGTAGATATTTACAAAAGAAAAAGAAAAGCATATGTCCATACAAAGAATTGTATACAAAAGTACAGAGTATCACTGTTATGGTAGTAGTAAAAATGGAAACAATTCAAATTTCTACCAACAGGTCAATGGATAAACAACTTGTGGCTTTCCTTACAAAAGAATACTACTCATAAATAAAAAGCAATGATCTATTCATACAAGCAACTATGAGAAAGAACCTCAAAACTGTTAGGCTGAAAGAAGCCAGGTCAAATAAGTAAATGAAAAGTATAATAAAATTCCAAGCTAATGCATATGATTCAAAAGCAGATCATTGCTTGTGTGGGAATAGAGGTGAGAAGGAGGAATGAGGAGGAGGAACAAGAGGACAGAATTACCAAGAGGCAGATGAAATTTTTAGAATTAATTGATACCTTCATTTTCTTGATTATAGTGATGGTGTATGTACATGTTGGGGTAGGCCGGATGTTAGGAAAATTGGAGAAGAAGGCAGATTTTAGGAGATTTAATGGGAAAAAAAATCCAAATTGCCTGTAATTTACTTTCAAGAGCTAGCCTCCCATTGCTAGATTAAATGTAAACTAGAATGGCCTTTTGATAAGAGATAAAATCCAGAGATTACCTATAACTGACCAATAGGACAATTTTTAAGTTGACCCCCATCTAAAAGGCAAACTGATAGCAATAAATGTTGTTGGTTATTCCTTCCTGCCCTAAATATAAAAGGTAAACTGACAGAAATAAATGCTGTTGCTTTCTGGCCACAAAGCTAAAAGGTAAACTGATGACATCCAAGGCAGTTAGTTCTGCCCTTGAACAGCTCTGTGCTTAAACATTTCAGTCTTCAACCAATATTTTTGAGAGAATTCTGGTTCAGTGCTCAACCACTTGCTGAGCACTTGGCCACCGTGCTAGAACCTATACAAGATGCCATGCTTACCATGATTTTTCCACGTGAAACAGGGATAGCATCACATCGCACGTTGATCTGAAGCAGTAAAAGATCTGTCTTAGCTAAAGCTGTTCTCATGATCTCACAGCTTTCTTTAAAAATGTTTGTATGCTCACCTGCAGCCATAGCACCCGAGCATCTGATTCTGCCTAATCTCAGAAGCTAAGCAAAGTACTCAGTACTCAGGAGACGGAGACAGGATTGTGAGTTTGAGGCAAGCCTGGACTACATAGCCAGACTCTGTCTCAAAAAACAAAATGACAAAAAACAAAAAGCAAAAATGTGTAGATCATTTTGGTAATAATTAATATCTTAAAAATAATGTCTTACCATCCATAAACACAGTATATCCTCAACTTATTTAGGTTTTCTTTGACTTTTAATCTGTGCTTTGTATCTTGGTTTTTGAGAATTATATTTGTGAATAGATTATATCACCTATAAATTGCAGTTCAGGAGAACATATATGGTTTTATAAAGAACTCATTAAAAGTTATTAAACCTATAGGTTTGAGAACATGCCCTGAAGAATTACTATATAAAGGAGAGAACCAGTCTTTAGACACCACCAATACTCAATCACTGGTGAAAACAGAACAAGTCAGCAACAGAGGTTGAGAAGAAAGGCAGTTGGAGGAAAAAAAAAAGAATCAGATGTCAACAGGCAAAACAAAGGAAGAAAATATTTATAAAGGACAATACAATCAAAGTCAAATATACCAAATGCTATTATGCCATGTAATATAAGACATGAGGGTCGAACCTCTACAATATAGAGGTCATTGGTGGCCTTGACAAAAAAAAAATTTTATTGATAGAATGATAGGGAGCACAGAACTGTGAAAACCTGACTGAAATGAGTTAACAGAATTGGGAGAGAAGTGGAAATAAATTGAGGAATTTTGCTGAAAAGGGAGCAAGGAAATGAGATGATAGGTGTAGGGACAAGGGAAAATCAGTAAAAGGTACCCTAGTACTGCAGGTGAGGAAGATCTTAAATGTCTACTAGTGGGAATGATCCAGTAGAGGAGGACAAATTCAACTTCCAAAGGAGAGACAATTGCACCGGTGAGGGTTTTTAATCTGTGAGAGGGTACTTGATCTAAGGGCAACAGTGTAGGAATTGACTACACATAGAAATTGACAGTGATCGCCCATGAAGTAATAAGGGGACTAGAAGGTTTGAAGATGAGGTGATATGAAAGTTCTTTGGATTGCTACCATTTTCTTAGTGAAAAAAAAAATAATTATAAAATGGACTAAGAGAGGAGGAGGAGGCACAGTAAAACAGCTCTGTGGAAGAATGGCAGGATAAATTGACTTGGGAAGTGCAACAGGACTGCCTTGACAGTACTGGAAAATACTGGGTTTTAAGTCATAAATTTCAAGAAATACCAGTTAGATACCTGTATTCTTCCCCAATCATTTTCACCTCTAAGGTACAGTTGTTGAGTTGGTAGAAAATTGCAGATAATCGGTGTTTGAGCTTTCCAGGTATATATAAGGAAGAACACAAGAGGATGAGTGGCTTTATGGGAGTGGCTATAATGAAGAATTTTCAGATACAAGTTGTATAAGAACTAAAATAAGGACATAAAGCTGATGGATAATGTAAAGCTTACTCAGGATTAATACATTGGATCCTAGTGGAGGAAAAACCAACCAAATAGAAAGAAGGAGTTGAAAGAGACAGCAGGATAGTAATAAGATAAGTATTCCCATCTGAGTAAGTGGCTAGAATGGGGGATGAAAAGTAGACTCATTGGAAGTAAAGAAGTCAGAGACTAAAAGGTCATGGTGTTGGAAAAAAATTATCTGTGTGTACATGGGAATCACCAAAAATAATTTTAGAAACTAGGGTAAACCAAGTACCATATTTGATATCGTTGAAGGGACTGTGAATACATGACTGAATTGAGGGAGAACAAGTCTTCACAGGAGTTTCCCTTGTTTTATTAAAGGAATAGGTAGGAGTAACAGTGATACTGGAAATGGCTACGAAACACCTACCGAAATAAAGTTATTTAGATATGGGAAAAACTAGCCGTCACTTAGCAATATTTCCTTCTGAAAGTATAAGGAATTGTGCAATACCTTTTGGAAGGATTATCATAAACAAGAACATTGTGACACTTGAAGAAATATACTTCAGTTGTTTGCATGTTTATCATATGGAAGATTCTAATGTTATTTATGGATTCATTGCAAAACACTAAGATCGTATATTAGAGCTTTTTTGTAAAAACAAGATCTCTACAAAAACTATATAGTAACAGCCTAGAGAAGCTACATAACACATATTCATTACTGAGCACACATGTGATTAATCAACCTACTTGAGATTATGCAGAATTATTACAGATATAGTCTAGCAACTAGGGATAAATCAAGTGACTCCTTGGATAAGTTAACTTCAAAGTGTTAGATATTGTCATTATTTTAAAAATGATAACTAATTTTATTATCCCGAAGACATATATTCTAAATAAACTAGGAGGGTTGCTATGGTTGGGATATGGTTCAAGTGTGTCCCCTAAAGGCACATGTGCTGGAAGCTCAGTCTCCAGTATGGCAATGTTGAGAAGTGGTGGAACATTTCACAGGTGGAATCTAGAAAAGGTATTTAGGTCATGGGAGTCCCACCCTTAGAATAGATTAATGCTCATCTCTCAGAGTAGATTAGTTCCCATGATGGCCCGTTGCTATTAAAAGAGTGAGCCTGGCCCCTAAATCTCTCTTGTTTCCTGCCTTGCGATGTGACTTCTCTCTCACATGCTCCTACCATGATGCCATCTGCCATGTTGTGATGCAGCCAGAATGTCCTCATGCTAAGGTTGAACAGATGGACTCCTCAAATGTTTTCTGCCTCCAAAACCATGAGCCAAATGAATCTGTCTTGTTTATAAAATTTTTAGCCTCTGGTATTTTATGACAACATAAAAAGGACTAGTGCATGGGTAAAAATAATAATGGTATCCTCTCTTGGAAAAATAATGGAAACACATGGGAAAAGGCAATTATAAAATAAAAAGTCATTCCTCCTGAGAAATTTCACCTTCACTGATATGCTAATAATAGGAAAAAATAGGGAGAAAATGACAGTGAATTAATGGGAAATTCTGATTTAGAGGAACAAAAATCCAGGTAAACTGACAATAAAATAGCATATTCGAGTTCAAATAGGTTGGTTTTTGGTTTTTTTTTTTTTTTTTTTTTTTTTCTTTCCTCTCTCAGTACTGGGGAGTTGAATCCAGAGCCTTGCCTATACCAGGTGCTCTCCAGCATTGAGCTGTAACCCCCAATCCCCACCTTCACCTTGCTACCCCCACTTTTTTATTTTTGAGACAGGGTCTTGTTGAGTTGGCAAGGCTGCCTCTAGCCTCTAACTTGTAATTCTCTGGCCTCCGCCTCCTCAGTCATTGGGATTGCAGGTATGAACCACGATGTGCAACTTCAAATAATATTTCAGAATTAAGGAATTCTTATACCTAAAACTGAACCAAAACTACTGGGTCAGTTAAAAAACAGTTTAAACATCAGCTAATGACCTGGTGCCCATACTTCAAAACTTTTGCCATAGAAGTTTAACAATTTGTACACACTTGGAAGAAAACTGACATTCAAGTTATCTTAAGAAAACTCATGAGTAAGATTGCTTAGGATAAAAAAACCACCATAACATGGTAATTTAAAATTGAAGAGCACAACTCTGTGGGGGACTGCTCACTGGGATCTACCAGGGAGAAGGATGGAAATCTCCACAGAAGAAAAAAAGGAAATAAGATTTAAAATTTTCCATTTGATGTTTGTCCTTCTGCCTGTTCTGAGCCTCAGAATTAAATAACCAGTCTTGCTAGTTCTGGCATTGCTGCCTGATGAAACCATGGGCCATGAGAAGACTTACCTTCTCAGTGCTGTGTAATTTGGTAGAGCATGGGAGCGAGGGCATCATGGCCTCCCTGCATCTGTGCCCTTCCTCAGTGTCCTCCTACATTGACTCTAGATTTGACAATGATAGCAAACTTAACTCAAACAGATGCTTATAACCGGCTTGCACATTTTCAGTTTCTCTTGGACCCCAAGTACAACAAAGAGAAATGCCTGGACCAGCCTATTGGAAAAGGCATGAGAGATACATCATCCTACATCCCCAGCTGACCAGGCTACTGACTGCAGAGATATAAGTCTAGCCAGGATCAGAACTACTCAACGAATTTGTTAAGCCATATAACCGTTGTTTAAGCCACTTATATTTTGTGGTGTTATGCAGGAATAATTGCTGACAGAGTGGTCAAGCTTGCCCATTGTTTGAATTACTCTCTCCTCTGACATAACCTGGATGAGTTACGGCCAACTACTACAGATAGTAAAAAATAGAAATTAATACTAATAAGAGCCTGCAGCAGTAGCCCTGTGGAATCCGATCTCGTCAGATCTTGGAAGCTAAGCAGGGTCAGGCCTGGTTAGTACCTGGATGGGAGACCACCTGGGAACACCAGGTGCTGTAGGCCTGGGAGAAGGACCTGGCAACCCCAAAAATCAATCTGCCATTGGAAACCCTATGAACAGCAGAGAAGCACTGACAATAGTGTTTCCCCTGTTGTACGTAGGGTCGCTATGAGTCGGATACCAACTCAACGGCACCTAACAACAACAACAACAATACTAATAAGACTAATACTACTAATAAGACCAATAAGACTAATAATAACTAAAAGTTATGATAGTATGTTTTCTTTACAATTATAAATATGAAGGTGTTCTTTGAACTGTATCCAAGCCTCATAAGCTATGTCTATTTACATTAAGTTTATAGTCATCACGGAGTATGAGGTGATACTGCTTATTCTTCCATAGACTAACAAATATCCACATGATGCTTCCACATTCATCATTTTCCTTGTGCTCATCCTGTAAAAGCAAATGAAGTAACTAAGACTAAGACTTTCTAACTTGAAGTCAAGAGATTGCAAGAGGAATGCATTGCCACCTGCTAAAGGTCAAACCACAGAATGTTCCAGTAGACTTGGATGAACTGAAGTCAGTATCTGCAGGCCTTCACCATCTCTCATCTCAGAGTACCCTAATTAATTAACCAATCAGAACCGGTTTATGATTTAGGATTTCTGCCCTACCAATGAACTGCATCCCAAAACAATATTTTTGGTGGAAATTCCCTTATAAACCACTCCTGAACTGGCCTTTGTTACAAGACATTATTTAGAGCTGCCCCAATTTAGTGTACCCAAATTACAATTCCTGGTCTCCAAAAACAAAAGCTATTTCCTTTGACCTGTGTCAGTTTTTTGTTAACAATTCTAATTCACTTTTCCAAATTATGTTATTGTATAACAAACAATAAACAATCTCATGGGTTGCAGGTGTAGGTCAGTGGTAAAGCACTTGCCTAGCACACACAAGGCCCTGTATCTGATCTGAAGCACCTCGCACAAAAATAAATAAATAAAAATTAGGAAAAAGAAAACCTTTCTGACTTCCTTTAGAAACATAGATTTGACTATCAACATCCAACCATTTTGAGCACCTGAACCAATTGTACCATGTCACTTATACATATATCTGGAGAATGTTGTTAGATGGCAAGTACACTGCAGTTAACAAGCACATGTACAATGTGTTATTCAGTTGGCAGGTAGTCGCCATTCACACAGAAAAAAGGCCAATGGCATGACCAATAGAAAATGACCAGTCTAGGTGTTAGTGTGGTGGTACATTCCTGTAATCCCTGCATTCAGGAGATTGGAGCAGGAGGATCGATCTTAAATTCAAGGCCAGCCTGAATTACATACCAAGGCTCTGTTAAACAAACAAACAAACAAAAAAAAAAAAAAAAAAAAAAACAGACAGACAACTCTATTATCACAGGAATCCCAAAACTTACAGAAGAGTAGGGTTTGAGGTCTTGACATGGTTAATGAACTCCTCTTCCAATTGAGAATGATTTACATTATCTTGGGCTATTGCTGGTACAATTTCCCACATTCTAAAAACAATCTGCTTCTCTGTTCTCTTTCATCTCCTCCTTCTCCTCCTCCTCCTCCTCCTTCTTCTCTCTCTCTCCCCCCTCTCCCCTTCTCCCTCTCCCTATGAACTTTCAAACAGCTCAGCAAGGTCTTTGCTCAAAGTGATCCAAATTCTACTGCATTTCCTATACCCAAGGAATTTTTTTGCAAGTCTTTCTACTTATACTATGGTCCATGGACCTGAAGCATCACAGAACCCACCTAAGCTTACTTAAAAACAATTTTCATTTGAACAAAATCCCCAAGTGACTTTTTTTTTTCACTCATTACTTTGTAATTATTTCCACTTTTTATTTCACTTCAGTTTTCAGTTTTTATACTTAGCCGTAATTTGGGGACTATGGCAGTGGGGTTCCCTATTATTCTCAGCAAGTAGGCAGCCAGTCTCAACCAGAAAAAACAAAACTATTTCACAATGTGTTGTTCTTACTCATACCATACCCACAGAAGCAGGCACACATCAGGAATAAAACACCGCCTTCTGAGCATTGACTTATAATTGCTGTAATGTACAGAATAACATTCTCTTCATGCTATTAGAACTGTCTTCCCTCTCTTTCACAATTCTGCTTGACACTACAAAGTATCAATCATAACCCCAATAACATTTTGTCCTTATTTACATGTCTTTTGTTTTCTCCGTACCAGACAGGACACATCTTGAGAAACAGCTACTCAATCGCATTCAACTTTGTAAAATCTCCAAACAAAGATTGTGTGTGGTACAGACTAGGTGTTTGGCAGTGCCCTCTTCTGAATAAATGAAAATAACTTGATTCCTGACTAAATTATTCACAAAATTTAAAATACATACAAAATATCTTACCTATTTTATGATTATACTGTGTATTTTTAGTCATTTTTTTCTCCTATAGTCCATTTCTCCTACTAGGTCAATTCCCAAGATTTTAGTTTACTTGATAGAAAAAAATAAATATCCATATGAAATAATTTACGTACTTTATCTATTTTCCAATGTGTATGCTTCTAACACCCTGTCTTAATTATCTTTGAATCCCTAATGGCTCCTATAGTTTCTAGTACATAATACAACACTTAAGTATCTGTTGGATGAATGAGTTACTTATAAACTAGCATGTGTTAGCATGTTACAATTAATGAAAAAACTCCAATGCAAAACATTTTAATAGGTTGTCAAATATACAGTTATTAGAATTATCTAAATATCACTTATAAAAATTGGTATATCACATTAGATGATCCTATAAAATAAAAACACAAATCACACAGTGACAATAACTCCTGCAGTCCAAGAATACCCCATCAATAATACAAATTACAAACACACTAAAATAAACCTAGACATTACTTAGACATTTAAACCAAAGTAACTAAATACATTCATTCATTCAAGTACAAGAAATTTAGCATTGCTGCTTATAATCACTAATAACACAATTTTAGGTGCAATTTCACATGCTTTCATAAATCTTCCAGTACAGTTCCCACAGTAAAGTGTCTCTGTGCACACCATTTTCATTTATATGCAGGTGTATCATACATCATAAAGACTTTTTGACTTCATAATTAAACTGTTTATCTCATAAATCAACACCAGGCCAAAATATAATCTCAGTACTGACAAAATCTAAAAATTAAAAAGAAATTCTTGCAAGTACATATCAATTGCATGAGTACTATTTCCTTTTATTAGAAGTTACCAAAATAAGTAATAAGAATTTGTATATTTTAAAAAGACAGTGGCTCCAACCTTCCTAGTAACAAGCATTTTAATACAATCACTCTATAAGTCAAAAAGTAATTTTTATAATGACTGCCAAATTTAAAAATATCAATGATTTGAACATTGAGACCTAAAATATTTGCACTAAATTGTAAAATATAATTTTAAAGTGTGTAGTTAATTTGCTTGTGAATGTGTAATGGAATGTTTTTCACAGTAATGTCATATTAAATACTACTCTAAAGGGATAATAGTCTAAATAAACGTACCTTTACTAGCAAGAAAAGTGAAAAATTAAGACTTTTTAAAGCTATTATATACTACCCAAACTCCAAAGCCAAATGGAAGTTACAATGCTCCAAAATATTATTTCTAACCTATTGTTATTTGTCTTATCTTAACTCAATACTTAATTTTTACACATACTTCAATGCTAGTTATTTTTATTACCTTTAAGTGCATATTTCTCTGTATCTCCATTTTAATTACATCACTAATCCCACTCAACCTAGACAAGATGCTGGACACGGATAGGGCCTTGACTGCTTAGTTCAGAATTGTATACTGGACAAAGGGAGCAGGGTGTAAAAATGCTTGGAACGTATACACATCTAACAAATGTTTTTGAATGAGCTAAAAAGCCTGGCCTCCAAAGGCAGCCCTAGCTATTTTCCCAAAGCATTACCAGGTAATTGGTACCTCTTTAGATATCTAAACTGACAATTTTTAAAAAGACATTGATGTTTCTTAGGCTATTAAAACATAGGATGTAAGAGAAAAGGATAACTGAAGCTACAAATTACAAAATCAAGGTTAAAGGCACTGGATAAGGAAGATAATTACAAAGCACTGTAAACAATTTTTAAAGCAAATCAAGTTTTAAATGTTAAACTCTATGAGAAAATGTAACTAATGACGATGTCTTAAAACAGTGGACATGATTTCTATAATTTCACAATTCTTTCATTATTCTACTATTTTCTTTTATCCTATATTCCAAATCCTAAAAATGATGTCTGCAGTTGCATGAGACAAGAAATCTGCAAATAAAACAACAGAAATTCCTTTTTTCAAATGTCATAAATTTGATAGACTTTATAGGCATGATATGAAAAAAATCATCTTGGAAATCATAAAATACTAAATCAAAATTTGAAAAAAAGTCTTATTCAATTGAATACAGTCTAGGGTTCTAGATTAGCCAATTGTAGTGTAAAGAGGCACAGTAAGTACAATCTGTCCAGACACATAAAAGAATCATGAATACCGATTTGAAACACCACAAGCTCCATGTCAGAGCCTAAAATTTAATATACATTTTCATAACTGTTCCTTGAAAAAGTATTTAAATAAAATAGTATTTATCACTGATTGTAATTTACTTGAATCTATACACCTTCCATTCATATTAAAATATCAATTAAATTTTTTACTATAAAACTATTTTACAATTTAAATTTTTATTTGAGAAATGTATTCACATCTACAATTTCTTAAATGTCCTTTTTATGAGTGCATTCCATAAGAAATACACTAAAATCATGTTCTGAGGGGATAGGCTAATAATCAATTCTACTAACCCAAACAATAGCCTTGTTTTGCTTGTTTCTGAAAAATTTACATTTCCAAATACGCTTGGAGAATAGTGATCATTCATCTCAGTGGCAAAGTTCAGCATAATCTTAAAAGAGAGAACCAATAATAAAATAGTCACATGTAGATTACATAAGCAGATACTTATTCTGTTACATGTTACACGATTTATAAAGTAACAGAAAATGAGAATTGGATAACAATCATTAAAAAATGTAAACAGAAAGAATTGAATGTTAATCCCTTCCCTGAAAAACAAAATATAAAAAAGCACTTTTCATTTTATTAAGACAAAACAGGATTAAGGTAAGACACTGATTTTATAAAACTGTATTTCTAAATAGATGTAGATGAAGAAAATCTAGAATAGTTAATTCAGTCTGCTTTAAGCTAAAATGTGCAAAGAATCTGATACTTAAATTTATTAAATTCATTGTACACAGGCTGATAATGGTCTCATACAAATAGCCTCTTGTTTTAAGATTCAACATAGTGTTTATTACATGATCTTAAGATTTATTGAACCACTCACCAAGTAACAACAACAACAAATGTCCATATTGTAAGGAAAAAAAGGAAAACAAAATTTTCTAGTAATTATGACTTGAAATTCATTCCCAGAAAACATAAAAAACAAAATACAGATAGCCATTTCCCACTTGAGCAACAAAGAACATGAAGTCCCTATGGAACTTACACTGACTCTAAATAAAAAATTATAAAATGCATATGAATTTTAGAGTTATTCTGATTTAACAAATTTTTTAAGCATAGAATTCATAAATCATTTATTTGGTGATTTTTTTGGGGGGTATTTGGGTATTTGGATATGGGTATTTGGGTATTTGGAAAGTACCCTCAAAGAGGATTGAGAAGGTAAGATAAAATTTTCTACACTCTACAAAAAAAATGGCACTTGGATTTAAAAGTTTAATTTGTAATTCTAAGAGAAAAAGAGGAGAAAAATACCTAATGATGAGTAGCTCTAAAACATTTTTAAGAAATATGGCAAAAATATTCAACTACTTAGATTTATTATTAGTGAATCAAAGTGCAAGTTAATGATAGCATTAACATCAAACATATTTACTAATTTCAAAGGTAACTGTTTTCAATGACAACAAGTTATTTTTAAAAAGATAGGGGGTGCAAAACAAAATATTTATAAATCTAATTTTTCCAGAAAAAGTAGCACTGCTGCTGCCCCATAGGAAATTTTTTACATAGTACTTTTTAAAAACTTGAATTGTCGATAAATTTATATCAATATACCCACTGATTTGTAAATAAAATTATGAGTCATACCAGGATAGATTTTGTCTTAAAGCTCCTTTCCAACAGTTCTGGACATTTTATTAACAATACAAAAGATGTATTCAATCTAATACATTTTGCTCTTCTTTTGCTGAAATCAATGTTTTCATTGCTGAACTTAAATGACTCAGTCCTGAGACTAGCTGACTCCCTAACTAGTTACTTAGTACTTAATCAACGTGATTTTCTGCTTCAGACTGAGGGAGAGCTATTTTTCCAGGATGCAAAGAGAGAAAAAAGTGTGCCTTCCATTTTCATTTTTCCATTTCAGCTTTGCACAGGCAATTCCACTATTTGGTTCTATCGTGTGTTTGCCTGGGAAAAGGAGTATTTTTCCATTTTTTTCACATGTTGCATACTCGGAATTTGGGGGGAAATGTCTGTGAAGGACTTTATTAGTGGAATGCATATCCAATGTGCATTCCTACACAGTTTTTCCTTCAATTTTTATTTTATTGCCTATTGTATAGAGAGAATTTTTAATGCCTTCTATAACACAAACATTGTCACAGGGGATTTACTAAATCACACATTTCTCTTAAAATGTCAAGAGCAACTTTATTTGGTAGCAATTATTTTTCCCCATTTTGAAGGGGGGGTGGGATTGAGGATTAATGTGTTCAAGTAATACGCTCATATCCCCATAGTAAAGTCACAATACTGAGTCCTTCCAGACACCAGTGTCTACAGTAGGGTAATAATTAATTCTCATATACATAATACTTTTGGTAACACATGACTTTATGTTGTCTTTCATTGCTTTCAGAGAAACCCTAACTTTAGAAACATTTATATTACTGCTTAATTAAATGGGGACATATAGATATATGAATTATTTAAATGAGAAGACAAACCTTCATTATTCACCTTTTTGAAGCTTTGAGAAAAAAGTATTACACAATAGGGTATTTCTCACAATGTAGTAAATATAGATCCAATTTTGCCATAAATGAGTTTAAAAGAAAAATACTTTGTTCCTTAGAAATAATTTCTCTCTTCTTTTGACCCTGGTGAGAATAATTCGTGCCCTTAATTTTAAGAATTTTATTGTTGTTGTTGTCCATTTCAATTATCTTTTTCACAAAGTATAGTATTTTAAAATGTATAAATGGAAATTAAATGGAAAATCACTTTTGGAATGCAACAATTCTAAATCATTTCTCAAAAAAGCACCTTTTGATATGCTGGTCTGAACTTTTAATATAAAACTTAAACAGTACTTATTTCTGAAGTAGAATTTTCTCCAGTTTTAGCAACTTCATACATAGCAATACTAAGGACAACAACCTGTGCTTTCTAGACTTTTGAAGGTGTTCTGATAATGTAATAGTTTGGATATGGCTCATTGTCAAGGTTGGGTGGACAGAGATTTCATGACAAACTACAGAACACTAAATAAACTCTTAATGACTGAATGATGTTTTGCCATTTTGCCTGAGCCAAACATATGTTTAAGCTATGTACCACCACATTCCCTGCTTAACATTCCTGTTTCTTTGTTCTTCATAGTTTTCTAATGAACAAATTAGTATTCCTGAGTAAGATTATAAAAAAGTTAACCTTTCTACCAAAAGTATAAAGACAAATAAAACGACTCACAATACAAATTTTTTTACATAGAATTACACGTGCAGCGATAATGACTGCCACTCTTAAGATTGGCCTACTCCTTAAAAGACTGCAGCAAAGATTCAATTGTCTAAAATGCTTCGAAGTACAGTAATTAAATGCTTTAGACCATAAACATATCCCTCATCTATCGTGTTGCTAGGGAACACATGAGCAAAATCTATCATTCGCACTTCTACTTCTGCAATCTCTTGGCAACCAGTGGGAAGATGGTAGAAAACTTTTTCCAGTTGGGAAAGTACATTTCCATTTAAATGTTCCTGTGACATGCTTTTCCATCCATTGTCTTGCCCCATATTTTCAACTTTTAATGAAATCTGACTATGATGCTTTTTTGAATACATTTTTCTGTGCCGAGTATAAATCTTGGATAAGCTTTTGCCTACTGAAGCCTCTATTCTTCCATTTGCTGTGGAACTAAACACACGAAAGTTATTATTGTACTCCAATACTTGTGTGTCTGACAGTTGTCCTTTGGACAAAAATTTTTCTGCCAAAGTTCTGTCATTTGATTTTGTAGTAGTTGGCTGAGATGAACCTTCATAAACAAATAGTAATGAACTTGCATAAAAGTTCAGCTGCTTCTGGTTTTCAAACCACTGCAGAATTTTCTCAATCTTCTGAATACTAGCAGCAATGGCATCTTTTCTTAAGCAGAACCCATTATGAAAAAACTTAGAGACTCCTATGAAATGAAGGACATTAAAATAAGAATCAAATTATGCAATAGTTCTCATTTGGCAAGTAAATTCACAGTAAACAAAATTCTTCAGTTTTTTCCCTATAATCCGTATATTTGATTAGTTAGTTCTAGTCAGGTATAGAAACGTAGATCACAGCATAATTATTGGTGAAGAACTCTTATTAAAAAACATTTAAGTGACACTAATGAAAAGTGAAATATCCTATTCAGACAGGGAAGAAATTTATTACAAGTCGACTGGTAGTTTAGTTGCTACGTACTCTCTTAAGAAAGTGATTCCAAACTGGGCACAGTGGCTCACGCGTGTAATCCCAGCAACTTGGGAAGCAGAGACAGAAAGATTGCAGGTTCAAGGACAGAGGCAGCCTGCATAACTTAGCTAGATTAAAAAATAAAAATTGGGCTGGGGGTGCAGCCCAGTGGTAGAGCTCTTGCAAAGTATGTTTGAGGCCTTGGGTTCAACCCCCAAGTACCACAAAGAAAGGAAAGAAAGGAAGAAAGAGGAAGCAAGGAAGGAAGAAAGGAAGGAATGGAGGGAGGGAGGAAGGGAAGGAGGGAGGGAATTTCTAAGATTCGCTTCACTTGCTACTGTGAGGACTTTTTATAATAAAACTTTTTATCAGAATCACATTTAAGAACTAACCTAAAACCTAGAATCAAATTATAAACTTTGTTTTGTTTTGTTTTCTTGCTTGCAGCACTTGGGGGTAAGTTGAACCCTGGGCCTCACACCTTTTGTATTTTTTATTCAAGACAAGGCCTTGCTTAGTTAGTTGCACAGGCTGCCTCTGGTCTGGAACTCACAATCCTCCTGCCTTGGCCTCCCATGTTGCTGGAATTACCGTCATACACCAAGGACCTGGCATAATTTATAAACATTTTTAATGATGTCAGTGGCCCATTACCAAATATAAAATCATAATTTTACTAATATTTATTTATTCTCTATAATATTGATAAATAGTCTTTTCACAGAAGTAAGCTTGTTTTTGGAACTGGTACTTCTCCAGGTTGACTACATTATTCAAAATAAAGATTTACAAATGTATTAACCTATCAGATTATTAGGTCTCTTTTAAAACTATGCCTTAAAATTTTATCACCCTTAGGAACTTACAGGCATATACAATTTGCTTTCTGCTTTTTGTTCCTCCATTTAGGGACTGAAACTTTTAAGAAATATATTCACATAGGACCAAACTGTAGCCCAGGAAAATATTTTTTAAATAGCTAATCTGAGTATTTTCTTGCTGTTGATTAAACACCAAAGCAAACACTAATTACTAAGCTCACATTTGTTTTCTATACATAGGTATTTCTTTTCTATACATAAGATAAAAATTCTTCTACAAACACTATACTACATATACTTTTTTCTATCTTATTAAAGTCAAGAATAAACTTCTAATATTATTTCCAGAAATCTAGACTATCCTTTCTCTTGTAATATCTTAACCACAAATATCTTAGAATATATGTTAACAGATTTCATTTATACAAATTTAACACCATTTGACTATTCATTAGGTAGCTCTAGAAGCTTTTAATATATGTCTCAATTATACATTGGAAGTTTGAAAAAATATATTACATGTAATAACACACATTTTAAAGTCTCTTATGTAATAAACAATTTTAATATATGATTTATTATCTTTGTTTAAAATGATTTTAAAGACAGCCGGGAATGGTGGCACATGCCTGTAATCCCAGCGGCTTGGGAGGAGGAGGCAAGAAGATCACAAATTTGAGACCAGAGGCAGTCTGCGTAATTTGGCAAGACCCTGTCTCAAAAAAAGAGTAAAAAAGTGGGCTGGAGGTGCAGCTCAGTGTTCCAGCACTTGCAAAGCATGCAAGCACGAGGCCCTAGGTTCAATCCCAAGAACTGAAAAAAAAAAAAAAAAAAGAAAAAAGATTTTAAAGACAACCTTTAGTTTCAGTATGAGCTAGATGGGTGGTAGACAGATGTTCAATATTTTTTAAAAAGCACACTGCTATAGTTTAAGATCTGTGATGTCTCCCAGAGGCCTATATGTTGAAGTCTTCTTTTTTGTTTTGTTTTTGTGAGACACAGTCTTTCTGTGTACCCTAGATTGGCCACAAATTTGTGTCTACCTCCTGCCTCTCCTCTCAAGTGCTGGGAATACAGGTGTGTATCACCACACCCAGTGAAGGCTTGGTCTTATTAGGTGGTTAAGGGAGTCCTCAGGAGGTGGACCTGGTAGGAGGAATTTAGGTCACTGGGAGGATGCCCTTGAATTGGATACTTGGGATCCTAGCCCCTCCTCCCTCTCTGGTTCCTGGCTACCACAAGGTGAGCAGCTTTCCTCTACCCTACATTCCTGCTATTATGTACTGCACTGACACAAACCCAAACCAACAGAGCCAAGTGACCACAGACTGAAACCATGAGCCTAAATAAACATTTCCTCCTTTTAAGTTGGTTATCTCAGGTGTTTTGTCACAGTGATGGAAAGCTGGTTGACACAAATTTTAACAAGAAATGAATGAAAATATAAAAACAGACCATTCATGGTCCCTTGATTTTGGTGTATTAGAAACCAGTGATTATGATTAAGCCAATTCTGTGAACCTATGTTTCATTTTTCAAAAAAGTTTATTAAGAATTGAATAATTATTTTAAAGGTAAATTAAAACTAAAATAACTTTATGTTAACTATAAAATAATAATAAAAGTATTCATGTTTTAATACTTACCATCCTTTATAGTTTCTTTTGTTAAGCTTCTCCCATAGTGCTGGTTTTGTGTCTCATAGCTATCAGAATGAGCATGATAAACCTGTCAAAAATAAAGTGGTGAATATTAAAAATCTAATATTCCTGAGTATATAGGGTTTAACCTGGTAAGGTGAAGGTGGTTAAAGTGGAGATCTATTTATATTATAATATTCATTATAATAGACTTGAGCAGAAAAAAAAGTCCTATCAATAAGTGTTGAAAAGGCATTTAACAAATTTAAAGTCCACTACTGATAGAAAGTCTTTTTAAAATGAGATGAATATTTTCAATATGATAAAATTATCTATATCAATCCATGGAAAGCCTCAAATTTAAAGGAGAGATAAGAAAGTATTTTCTTTAACATACAAAAAGTTTTCATAAAAAGTATTCTACCACATGTCTTTTATCATTATTATTATCTATATTGTTCTGAAGTTGCTAAAAAATACAAACAGATAAAACAAAGAAACTGGAGGTATAATCACTTAGAAAGTAAAAATAAAATTAGATTATTCTTTGAAAATAATGGTTATATACTGGAAAATCAACTGAAAAATGAATAAACAATAAAAATTTGAAATGGCAGTTAAGTATAGATTAGTTCATATATAGTTATAAATAACCCGTTAGAAAAAGTAGCAGAAGACCCCACTTTAAAATGCAACAAAAAAGAATTGTTGTTAGGTGTCACTGAGTCCGGTCAACTCACAGAGATCCTATGTACAACAGATCAAAACACTCCCCAACACTGTACCATGCTCAGCACTAAGTTACTGCTTTTCTGCTATTCATAGGGTTTTTAATGTATAATTTCTTAGGACTGTTCTTGTGAGTGGGCTGCCAAGTCCTCCCATTTTTGCAGTGCTGGGAATCAACCTGGGGACTCAGAGAGCGTAGAGCAGCACTCTACCAACTGAGCTAAACACCAGCCCAAAAGAGAATTAAGAGAAATAAATTAACAAGTACAAGATCCATATAAAGACCTTTTCTCACTATATAGCCTAGGCTATCCTGGGCTACACTAGATAGCCCAGGCCAGCCTCAAACTATGATCCTCCAGCCTCAACCTCCCAAGCGCAGGGATTTAAAGGTGTGTGCCATTACACCCAGCTTAAAGATAACCTTTAAAACATTCCTAAAACACATACTCATGTTCTCCAAGAAGAGTCAACATCATAAAAGATATCATTCTACTTAATCTACAATTAAAATGAGATTCTAATAAAACCATCAACATTTTTTAAACCACATAAACTAATTCTAAAGTTCACACAGAGGTGAGTACAGAGGTGAGTACTACATCCTTGTAGTCCCAGCTACTTGGGAAGCTGAGGAAAAGGATTGCTTTAGTCTCAGACATTGAGGCCAGTCTGGACAATGTAGTGAGGCCCCATCTCCAAAAAGATACAGTCACATGGAAAAACAAGAAGAGTCAGGAAACATCAAAATAAGATTAAAAAGACAAGATTTACCATCCTACCAGATACTAAAACATATTTTGAATCTAATATGTGTGAGAATCTAGTAAGTGATAATAGGATTATAAGTCAGTAGGAAAAGATTGATTATTTATTAAATGGTGTTATTCTGATGAAATAGTGATCTGGGGGGGAAATGTATTCATACTTTATACCATATGCCAAAATAAATTTCAAATGCATCAAAGATCAAGATGCACTAAATAAAATGATAAAACCCCCTTTCCAAAAAACATGGAAGAATTCTTGAAAAATTGAGAGATAGGGAAGGTATTTCCAACTAAAACTCAGTAATTTACAGCTCACACTATGTTTTAAATGTTTAGTGTTCTGGCCATGCAGAAAGAAGATATGTGAAATTTGTGTAATGAATGTAGGGCATGTTTACACTTAAGGAAAAATGAATAAAGGATCTGAATAGTTCACAGAAATCAAATAGCTCTCAAAATTACCAAGAACATAGCCCTTACCCACTAACTGTGACAAGCAAAAATGTTTCCAGACATTGCTAAATGTCTCCCTTGGGAGCAAAATTGTGCCTGGTTGAAAACCAATGTTCCACATCAGGCAAACTGCCAATATCTATAAACATAATAAATGCACTTAAGTCCAGAATGAGGCTAGTATAATGAGGTAGGTTTATATTCACTCAATGTAACATGACTTATAGTAGTAACAGCCTGGAAATAAAGGATCTATACAATGGAATTGGTTAAATTGTGGTATAATAATACTGGCCACCTATGGAAAGATCTCTTAGATATATTAAACTGGAAAAAGAGCAAGACATAGAACAGTGTTCAAAGTAGGTTTTCTGATAATAGAACACATATATCCCATATTGTGTTAAATATAAGCTACCTCTGGGAGCATATTCTGGGGAAAAATATAACTTGTTATGTTCTATGGAGGCAAATATTCATTGTTTATGCTGAATCACAAAATAGTGCATCTTCTAAAAAATCAAGTATTTTTAAGAAGCATTAAGAATATTATTTATCAATTGATGTAACTTTCTAATTACTATCGATCTCAAGTCACTGATACATTAATCTGTCTTAAATTTGATACTTTAAAATAACATACACCCCATCTATCCATTTATAATACACTCCAATCACTTAACATAAACTCTTGATTGTTTTACAGTTGTTCTGCTACTACTTGGTTTTCTATCTATTATTATCCCTTGTCACTAGTTCAAAAACACACCTTTTTCAAAATCACTCTATAGTTCCCCCTTCTTTTGACTCCCTTTTTCTTATAGGCCCTATTCTGCTGCTACCTCTTTTATTGCAGACATCTCAATAAATATTGTTATTAAGTCAACGGTGAGTCTTACTAATCCACGCCATCTTGAGATCAAGGAAATAGAGTATAATTGCTTGAAGTCATTTAAAAAGAAAGAATTCCTAAACCATCATAGAAAATAGGTAAGTTACTCTACCAATCAAAACTCTTCTACTACTGGTTAAATATAACAGAAAAATATTGTTTAAATAGATATATTTGGTAAACTTCATAGCCTATGAAGTAATTGTTGTTGTTATTAGGTGCCATTGAATCAAGTCTGACTCAAAGCAATCCTATGTACAACACAGAACAAAACACATCCCAACACTGTGCCATATCTGGCACTATGTCAATGCATCTCTGCTATTCATAAGGTTTTCAATGGCTGACTTAGTGAGCTGCCACATCCTTCTCCCGTTTTTGTGGTGCTGGGGATTGAACTCAGAGCCTTAGAGAGGGCAGAGCAAGCATCCTACCAACTGAGCTAAATCCCAGCCCATGTAGTAATAAAAGGATATTTTATTTAAAAGGATGACTCTCTCTCAGAAACAAACTTTTAAAACGTGGAAAATTCTAAAATTATCCAAGTTTATTATTATTACAGTCTAAAACCCACCATGGTTTAAGAAGTATAATGAGCTTACCATCTATCACAAAAATACATTATTAAAAATATTAATCCTAATACTACTATTAAACCTCGTAGTTTATTGCTAGTTTTAATATTCTAAAGCTCTATAATATATATGCACACTGTTATTTTCATCTATTATTTCATTTTAATCAGTAATTACTCGATGTTTAATTATGAACTGTCCCAGCCAGGCACAGTGGCACATTCCTGTAATCCCAGTGACTCAGGAGGCAGAGGCAGGAGGATCGCAAGTTCGAGACCAGAGGCAGTCTCATAATTTAGTGAAACTCTGTCTCAAAAAGTAAAAAAAAAAAGGGGGGGCTAGAGGTGCAACTCAGTGGTACAGCACTTGGAAAGCACACAAGCCCAAGGACCTGGGTTCAACCCTCAGTACCGAAAAAGAAAAAAAAAAAAAAATTTATAAACTGTCACATACTACATAAAAGAAGCTATGAGAACAAAAACAGGGGAACCCAAACTGATCTATTATTGTTGTCATTGTTAAGCGCCTTTCAGTCAGATCTAACTCATAGTGACCCTAAGTACAAAAGAACAAAACACAAACCACCATTGTGTCAAGAACACAATCTTTTTATGTTTGAGTACAATGTTGCAGACACTGTGTTTCTCCTTATTTTGAGTCATACCACATCAACAAAAACAGGTCCTGGGGATTTACTCCATTCTTGTCATTAAGGTCGATTCTATTTTGAAGAGGCAATTCTTCCCCAGTCATTTCTTGAAGGCTTTCCAGACTAGAGGGCTCATTTTTCTAGCTCTATATTTGACAATGTTTCTCTGCTATTCAGAGAGTTTTCAATAGCTAATTGTTTCAAGAGTAGGCTGCTGGGTCCTTCTCCCTAGTCTTAGTCTGGAGGCTGTTGTAACCTACCTACCATCGGTGGCCTTGCTGGTATCTGAAATACTGGTGGCCTAGCTTTCAGCATTACAGCAACATGCAACCCCTCACAGCATGACAAGCTGACAGACACATGAGGGAAACTAATCTATAGACCCAACAAAACCTCTACCAAAATCCCATAAAGAACAAAGTTGAAGGACTTATAATTTGAAACTTACTCCAAAGCTACATTAATCAAGACAGTATAGTACCAACAGCATAAGCAACCAAAATATAAATAAATAAAATAAATAAATAAATAAATTGGGATACAGAACTAAATATTTTTGTACTTCAAAGGACACTATCAAGTGAAGACAACCCACAAAGTGGGAGAAAATATTTACAAGTCAAATGTCTCATAAGTGATTTGTATACAATTCAATAATAAAAAACAAATAGACCAATTAAAAAGGGCCAAGAATTTGAATAGGTATTTCTCTGAACAAGAAAAACAAATGGTTAATAAGCACATGAAAACATGTTCAACAACATTAACTATTAGGGAAAGGCAAATTAAAACCCCAAAATACCACAAGCTACTCACTAGGTAGTTGCAAAAAAGGTAACAAGGGTCAAGGACATGGAAAAAATGAAACACTTCATACTTCTGGTGGCAATATAAAATGGTATAGTCATTTTGAAAAACACTTTAGTAACTTCTTTAAAAGTTAAACATAAACTTAACCATAGGACCCACAAATTTCACACTTAGAAGTCTATCCATAAGATATAAAAGTATGCATTTACACAGGAACTTGTAAACAAATATGTATTTATTCCAGCCACATTAATAAAAACCCAAAAAGGGAAAAAACCAAAAGTCCACCAATGAATGCACAGATAAATAAAACATAGTACATCCAGCAAATGGAGTATTATCTAGCAATAAAAGAAACAAAGTATTAATGTATACCCTAATACAGATGAATCTTGAAAACATTAAACTAAGTGAAAGAAGTCAGTCACAAAAGATCACATGTTGCATTATATGATTCCACTTACATGAAATGTCCAAAAGGCAAATCTATGGAGATAGAAAGGAGATAAATGGTTGCATAGGGATAGCAGGGTTGGAAGGAAATAGTGAGTGACTACAGGGTCACTACTCATGGCTCAACTACATGAACTGTACACAATCATCCCTCAATATCTACAAGACATTGGTTCTAGGATCCCCTGTAGATATCCAAAATCCAAGGATCCTCAAGAACCTTACATAAAATGTGATAATTGCATATATCCTATGCATATCCATCTGTCGTGACTGTCTAGAGCCACAGGGTCAGCAGATGCAAAAAGGATGACTCCACACCAAGAGTCAGTGTCACAGAGAGCAAGGTGGGGGCCAGTGCCTTCTGGAGCACTGCCCCCAAGTGAGTTTCTCAGCTCTTTTTATTAGGCTCTTATCATAACATTAATCATTCTTATGAGTCAGGGGAAAAGTAGGTTCAAGGATATTTTCTTGTGAGACAAGATATTTATTATTTATGTAAAGCATTTTCTGCACACTGCATGCAGGCAGAGCTGTGCCACGTCTACACATAAGCAGGGTCTATGCCTAAGATCAGAGAGATAACAGAAGTGGGCTTTTAGGCTTGGAGAACATCCAAGGGCCAAAGTCTTCCCCAGCTGCTTTTCCTTAGATTTTTCTCCAGCTTTCCAGCCATACTTTCTGTTACATCCATCCATACCTTTAAAATCATTTCTAGATGATGTATAATACCTAATACAATGTAAATGCTATGTAAATGTTTTGTATTGTATTGTTAGGGAATGATGACAAGAAAAAGTCTGTATGTTAGTATAAATGCAACATTTTTTTCGGTACTAGAGGTTCATCCCATACTTTGAAAGTGCTCTACCACTGAGCTAAACCTCCAACCCCTTTGTCATTTTTTATCTTGAGACTGGGTCTTGCTAAATTACACAAGTTGCCTCTGGCCTTGAACTTTTGATCTTCCAGCCTCCACCTCCCAAATTGCTGTGATTACAGGCAAGTGCCATCAGGCCCAGCTTATAAATTCAAATTTTACATATTTTTTGCAATGCTGCAGATTGAACATAGCTACATCCCCAGCACCAAATGCAGTTTTTTAAAAAATATTTTTGATCTACAGTAGATTGAATCCATAGATGTGGAACCCACAGATACTAGAGGGCTGACAGTTAAATTTTTTTGGCAACAATGAGGTTCAAATCTGGGGCTTCACACATACTAGGCAAGTCCTCTACCACTGAGCTGTAGTCCCAGCCCTCAAATGTACTTTAAATGAGTTGGGTGGTATGTAACTATGTCTCAATAAAGGTATTTTTAAAGAAATACAAACGTCTACTTCCTCTACAAACTTCTAGGGAAGCAACACATCCTAGCAGAGCTAAAGCATGTAATGTCGTATTTACTTATCCTGTATATGTACCCTAAAGGCAATGGAAACTTACTGAAGAGTTTTTAAACAGGGAAATGTCATGATTAGATACATATTTTACAATGTTTGGAGAAGAGACTAGTAATGAACTTGAGACTCCAAAGTCCAGAGAGTGACAACAGTGATAATGAAATTTAAGAGATGTTTAGGAATTAAGATCAACAGAACTAAGCCGGGTGTGGTGGCGCACACCTGTAATCCCAACACTTGGGAAGTTGAAGCAGAGGGTTCACTGGAAGTTCAAGACCAGCCTGGTCTACATAGTGAGTGCCATGGCAGCTAAGACTATATAGGAAGACCCAGTCTCAAAACAAACAAACAAACAAACAAAAAAAAGCAATAGAACTGATGGATGGCTCTGAGAGGTGATAATGCACTACCAGGTTTCTACTTTATAAAACTGGATGTATTAGGTATTGTGATGCTATTTATTAAAATAGGGAATAATAGAGACTTGGTGTTATCATTAAAATTGTTTGTCTGCAAGGGGAATGAGTGTGTTAGTTGTAAGAGTTTGAGATCTTTAAGATAGGTAAGTAAAATGTCTAGGAAGCTGTTAGATATAGAGTTTAAGGGATCAAAGAAAAAGCAGAGACTCAAAATATATATTTGGGAGTTATGAGTGAAACTGGTACTGAACCAATGAGAACAGATGGCAGAGCATAGAGAGAAAACAGATGAAATGTTAAAATGGAACCAACAGAAATACCTCAATACTTAAGGAATCAATAGGAAGAAAACACTAGCAAAGAAGGTGGCAAAGTGGTTTTTGGGGTAAGGGTCAGGTATAATAGATATAAAGAATAATGTCTCAAAGAGGACATGGTTGGTGTTTAAGGCTGCTTTTCATGATTTTTTACTTTATTTTATTTTCAGTGCTAAGGACCAAAACCAGGGCCTTATACTTTCGAGGCAAGTGCTCCACCACTGAGCTAGGCCCCCAACCCTGAAGGCTGCTTTTCAAAGTAAAGTAAAAAGAATAATGAAAAATGTTGCTTGGACTTAATGACACGGGGGTATCATTAAAGACCTTAGGAGTCAATGTGGTAGCATGATAGGGCAGAAATCAGACTGTGATGGGCTGAATTCTAAATGGGAAGTAAGGAAATAGAAATAACTAGTTTGGGAGCTGAGCGTGGTGGTGGTGTATGCCTGTTATCCCAACACTAGGGAGCTGAGACATGAGGAGCCCAAGATGGAAGGCAGCCTGGATTACACAATGAAACGATCTCAAAAAGAAGGAAAGAGAAAGAAAGAAAGAAAAAAAGAGGGGGGGGAGATAGAAAGAAAGAAAGAAAGAAAGAAAGAGAGAGAGAGAGAGAGAGAGAGGAAGGAAGGAAGGAAGGAAGGAGGGGAAGGAAGGGGAGGGGAGGGGAGGGAAGGGGCAGGGAAGGGAAGGGAAGGAAAGGAAGAAAGAAAGCGAGCGAGGGAGGGAGAGAAGGGGGAGGGAGGGGAAAGGAAGAGGAAGCAAAGGGAAAAGAAAGGAAAATAAGAAAAAAGAGAAAAGGGACAGGAAAAGAAAGGAAAGGGGGAAAGGAAAGAGGGAAAAGAGAAGAGGAAGGGGGGAGGGGAGGGGAATAGTTTGGTTGTGAAGAGGAGACAAGTTCAACCTTCTGTTAATTTTTCAACAGCTGAAGAAAGGCAGGGTTTTGAATTTTTTGAGTGATTTGAACATATTTAAAGAGAAAGAGCCAATGAACAGGCAGAAGTTGAAGATAAAAGATTAACAGGTGAAAATCAATAGTATAAATTTTCTCTTCCTTCCTTCTTTTTTTTTGGTGGTACTGGGGAGTTCAACTTGCATGGCTCATTTCCAGGCACTTTATCTGACAGTGTTTCTCTGCTATTCATAGTTTTCAATGGCTAATTGATTCAGGAGTGGGTTACCAGGCTCTTCTACCTCATCTGTCTTAGTCTGGAAACTCAACTAAAACATGTCCACCATGGGTGACCCCAGTGATACACCCCTTCACCATATCTCTTCAATCTCTATGCTGAACAAATATTTCTAGAAGCTGGACTTTATGAAGAACATTGCATCAGGATTGGAGAAAGACTCATTAACAACCTGTGTTATGCAGATGATACAACTTTGCTTGCTGAAATTGAAGAGGATCTGAAACATTTACTGATAAAGATCAAAGAACACTGCCTTCAGTGTGGATTGCATCTCAACATCAAGAAAAAAAAATTCCTTACAATTGGGTGAGTAAGCAACTGCATAATAAATAGAGAAAAGACTGAGGTTGTCCAAAATGTGGCTTTACTTGGTTCTATAATCAACACCCATGGAAGCAGCAGTCAAGATATAAAAGACGCACTTCATTGGGAAAGGCTATTGCCAAAGACCTCTTAAAAGTGTTGAAAGTAAAGATGTTATACTGAAGACGAGGATGAGCCTGACTCATGCCATAGTATTTTCAGTCACATTGGACTTAATGACACGGGGGTATCATTAAAGACCTTAGGAGTCAATGTGGTAGCATGATAGGGCAGAAATCAGACTGTAATGGGCTGAATTCTAAATGGGAAGTCATATATTTGTGAAAGCTAGACGCCAAATAAGGGAGACAGGAGAAGAACTGATGCTTTTGAATTATGGTGCTGGAGACAAATACTGAATATACCATGGACTGCCAAAAGAAACAACAGATCTGTTCTAGAAGAAGTGCAACCAGAGTGTTCCTTGGACGCAGGATGGTTACAGTGTGTTTTACATATTTTTGACATGGACAGAAGGGAATAATCCTGAGGAAGGACATCACGTTTGGGAGAGTGGCAAATCAACAAAGAAAAGGAAGACCCTCAACTAGATGGACAGACACGGTGACTGCATCAATGGGCTAAAAAATGATCATATGCATGGCACAGTATCGGGTAGTGTTTCATTATGTTGTACATAGTGTTGCTATGAGTCAGATATAACTCAATAGCACCTAACAACAATAATAAAGATGTGACAGAGAGTGAAATGCAAAGGATATAGGAATTGGCTGTCATTAGATAGGAGGACTGAAAATTCTCCAAAGCAACAAGTGAAAAAGGGAATGAAAGCAATTGCAGATAGGGTATGTACATCTATTAGTAAGACATTAAGGTAAATCCTGTCTGATGATTTTTATTATTTTTAAGTAGCAGACAAAGTCATCTGCTAAAAACAAGAAGGAAAGTAAGAGGGTGAGAGATTTGAAAACTGGGAACACTTAAATAGCTGATCTGACAAGTCTGAGTTCTGTAGGATGCCTACTTTTTTTTGTTTGTTTTAATTTTATTGCACTATCCTTTTCCCTTCTCTATATAACCACATTTAATTATATTTTTATAAGATGAAATACTGGCTGGAAAATTTCTCTGCTTTTATTTATCATCAATATATCAAATCCAATTGTGCTATTATTGTTGTTGTTGTTGTTGCTGTTAGGTGCCGTCGAGTCGGTATCCAACTCAAAGCGACCCTCGTAGGGTTTTCAATGGCTGTTTCGGGATTGCCTTGGGAGTGGATTGCCAGGCCCTTCTCCCATTTTTTGGCGGTGCTGGGAATTGAACTCGGGACCTCAAGAGACTACAGCGCAGTGCTCTATCAACTGAGCTAAATCCCAGCCCGTGCTATTATTACCATCACATTAACAATCATCTATAATGCTTCCTATTAACTCTTCTGTTTAAAACTCAAAATATTCATCTCTCACCTTACATGATGAATTTGAAAACTATCTATTATGCTTTTATACATCTGTAATCATATGGTATATCCAAAAATTTTATCTCTACACATTTACAAGGCATGTAATCTGTTCAAAGGATTTTATTCCACATTACTTCCGAACTATGGTATTGTCTGCAAAATGGCCTCAACCAATTTTCCTTCCCATCCTCGTGTTTTCTGTTACTCATGTGTGACCTGGCTTTGCCCACCATCAGGAGTCTGTTTCCTTGCCCTATCAACATGAGATAAATTCTGTCCTAAAAAATTCCACAAAGTGATGGCAAGTAACTTGCTAACTAAGAATTCAGGAATCCTTGTAGCTCCTGCTCTCATCTCTTTGAATGTGGTCCTATGACATTGAAAAAGCTCAAGCTAGCCTTCTGACAGATGACATCATGTGGAAGAAGGCCCAGCCAACAGTAATTACTTCTAGACCAAAAGGGAGGTCATTTATTCACAAGCCCTAGTCATCACTTGAATGCAGCCACACGAAGGGCCTGGGTGAGATCAGCATTGTGTAATGGAGCCCAGCTATAGCTGCCAATCCATCAGTGGGTACTAAGTTATGGTTAGATAGGAGAAAGAAGTTCTGTGTACTAGTGTATACTAGGGTAATTTCAGGTAGTGATAAAGTAATATATATTTTTAAAAATCTAGAAGAAAGGATTTTGAATGGTTTCACCACAAAGAAATGATCAATGAGTAGACAGATGTGTACTCTGATGTGAACACTGCACAATATATGTTGTTGTTGTTAGGTGCCGTCAAGTCGGTATCCGACTCATAGCGACCCTCATAGGGTTTTCAATGGCTGTTTCAGGATTGCCTTGGGAGTAGATTGCCAGGCCCTTCTCCCATTTTTGCGGTGCTGGGAATTGAACTCGGGACCTCAGAGATTGCAGTACAGTGCTCTACCAACTGAGCTAAATCCCAGCCCGCACAATATATACCTGTATCTAATATTACATGGTACTTGATATATGTAACAACTTTATTTATAAGTTAGAAATAAAAAATGCCATTCCATGGAATTGTAAGCAAATAAAACTGTCTTAAACCATAAAGTATGAAACAATTATCTATATTTCAATTTCTATTTTAAAAATTACTAAATATATAAGCACTACTTTTCTCATGGGAAATTCACAAATAATGTTTACTTTTAATATTTATTTTGCACTTAAATTGAAAATTTCTTTAAAACAATATTACTAGAGTTACAGTCTTGAAGTTCAGTCATTCACTCATTCATTTATTAAGCACCTACTATGTTCCAGGGCTACAGTCACTGACCATGTATCAGTGAACAAAAGGCACAAAAATCCTTACCCTCATAAAGTATATACATTGAGGAGTTATAGATAATCCAGTTCCAAAACACATCATCTTCTGATATATTAGTATTATAAAGACATCTGTAATGTTCAAGGGAAGAAAATGTAAAGAAAGCTGTGTGTGTGTGTGTGTGTGTGTGTGTATAATATATATATATATAGGTATTATACTAGTAATCACTCTTACCCTCATGCCAAGCACCAAGAACCCAATCTCTTCCATTAATGGGTACTTGCTGACCTGTTGCTGAATCTTCTCAGATGAGGCAAAAGGATCATAGCTTTTTCGCCCTATCTTTACATCCATTATACAGGGCTTATTAAATTTATGGGTCACATCTTCCAGTTTTAGGTATAAATCTGTTATTAAAGAAAAACCTTAATTAATGATAAGCAACCATATTACTACTCAAGTAACTACTAGGGAAAAAAATGAAATTCTAGAAGAGAAAAGAGTTAAAATCTAGAGCCAGCAATTATTACTATTCCTTAAAAAAAGTCTGATCAACAAATTTATATCAAGCATAAATACCATAGAGAAATTCTTGTAGGAAATGAATACTAGTCAACCATAAGTGAAAGGCATGAAGTAGATATAAGGTTTCCACAGACATTAAAAAGGCAATGAGATTATTTCAAAAGCTGTTCTAGAATACACTCATTTCCCATTTGAATATAATTTATGCCATTTATGCCTCAGGGTGACCTCTCAATACTTTAATAATTTTTAAAAGTTTATTTTCCATTTAAAATCAGTAATGAGAGTACGACCTCACTACAGAATATACAACAGAAGTATGGGTTTAAAAAAGGTGAAATCAATCAATCCAAATGATGATTACTGCCAAATATACATTCTACTCTTGCTACTTTCAAAGAGAAAACAAACATCTTGTCTATTAGAACAGACATTCCCCAAAAGCTGGTCTGTAAAACACTTTAGCACCTTGCATATATCCTCCCACAGAAAACTTAAAAATTCAAGTATAATATCAGAAAAGCCCCAGTTATTATACAGAGACAAACTTCTTACAGCTTGAACTTGAAAGCAAGGATCCATGTCCAATGAGGGAAGAAGTAAGGAAAGAAATTATTGGTCCCTTTCCTTTCCTGGGTAAAATAATCTCAAAGTTGTGAATGAGATCATGATTCATTTTTTTCATTATGAATGTAATAAGAAGCATTTGTCAGCCAGGTGTGGTGGCACACACCTGTAATGCCAGCACTCGGGAAGCTGAGGCAAGAGGATCAATGTAAGTTTGAGGTCATCCTGATCTACACTGCAAGTTCCAGGACAGCCTAGGCTACACAGTGGAACCCTGTCTGAAAGGAAGTGGGGAGGGAGGAAGGGAAGGAAGGAAAAAGGAAGGGAGGCAGGGAAGGGAAGAGAGAGAGAGAGAGAGAGAGAGAAGGGAGGGAGGGAGGGAGGAAAAATACTTCTAAAAGACTGAAAATATTACATGCTGTCTATCAACATAGCAAATAAGGTTAGAGAAAGTATACGTTACCTCTGAATTAAGTAAAAGTGTATGAGGAGTAAGAGTAAACTCTTTTTATAGTAGGAATATAAAAAACGTTTGCTGAACAAATGAGTGTTTACCCTTCCCATTGCTACTACCCAGTGGAACTTTGGTCTTTGCTTTCCACATACTGTAATAAACTGGGCCATTTCTTCAGTAAGTAGAACTGAGTATCATGGGTTTTATCTGATGTTCATTTTGACTGGCCAAATGTGTTTTTCTTTAACTTACATGGTTCTTGATATGTCTTACATGTTCAGAATTATCAAATAACTGCTAGATTGATTATTAGCCTTCAGAAATAAAATTCTAAGTTAGGGCTTATTGAGGCTTATATTACTATTTTCTTTTTGTTCTCTAAACTCAAAATTTTTAAGTTTTAATAACAATTTGAGATCCTCATTTCTATCTTTCCTTCTAAGTTATAAAATCTAAACACCAAGATCTTTCAAAACCCACAGTTCTTAAGAATTGATGCATGTGTCTAGCAGTTTACAAGTGTTTCTGCAAAAGGTAAATAAGAAAACAAGACATAATCTGAGCACTAAGATTGTTACTGATTTTCTTTCACAGGCTATATCTGCACATAAATCTGAATATTAATTCACTCTAAAAAATGTTAGTAGAAAATTCTTTCCATAGAATAGAGCTTAATTCAAAGTAGGCCAATCTTGAGATTTACTTACTTAAATGGTCAAAGACATTTTACTATAGGACGGGTCATAAGGCAATCCCACAGACTGGATAACAAAGACACCTTTTCACCAGCTGGGTGCCATGGTGCACACTCATAATCCCAGTATGAGTGGGATTGGAGGCTGAGACAGGAGGATTGTGAGCGTTAAGCCAGAGGCAGCCTACACAATTTAGCAAGACCTTGTTTTAAAATAAATAAAAAATAAAAGAAGGGTTGGGAGGGCAGCTCAATGGTAGAACAATTGCCTAACATGTATGAGACCTTGGGTTCAACTCCCCAAAATGGCAAAGAGAATGAGGGAGAGGGAAAGACAGAGACAGACAGAGATACCTTTTCAGCTACACCCCTCTGAGTGTAAAATGGAACAGTATTATTCCATTCGCAATAGGTCACAACTCATTACTGCATTGTGAATTCAACTTAATGGGTAGTAACCAAAAGGTCTTTAAATGAAAGAAAAGACAGATAATATAAGACTGTCTCTCTGGGTTTGGTCTCAACTGAACTGTGATGAAAAATTTATTTACTGCACATCATAAACAAGTTCTTAGAAACACTTGGTTAGAGAAAATCACTGTGCATTATGGTGCTTATCCAGCTCAAGAGCTATCCACAGATGCTCGGAAGTGGTCCTTTGCAGTCACCAGAATCCAGCCCCTAGGTCAGTCACTGAAGCAAAAGTGAACATCTCATCTCATGCAACTTTGGCCAGTCTTACTAGTTTGGAAATGGAAGTCATCCACAACCTATTGGGGACCATCTTTGGGTCATCAACATTTTCTATAATATGTAAATCTCTTGCTGAAAAATAATGGATTCTCTTGGTTGGGATAGCTCAGTAAGGCAGAGAAGAGAAAGGGTTAAGAAAATATACAGAGATTTGGAGCTCTGATAGGCTTTGGTTCCTGGTTCCAGTCCCATCTTGGGCTCAGATACATAACCTTTGACTGTCACAAGAAACTTCTATATCCTTATAATAAGCTCTTCCTTTCTGCTTAATCAAGTTCAAGTTTATTACAACAACTTACACCCAAAGAGTCTTAACCAAAATGACAGTTTGAAGCAACTGCTCCTGAAGCAGAGAAATTAAGTTCAGATCTCAAGTCTGCCATTTGTTAGCCTGTAATCTCAGTAACACATCTATTCCTCAATTATATGTACAATGAAGATAATTAGAGAAAATCTACCATAGCGTTTATTAGGAAGATTTAATGAGATGTTGTATTGCAAAGTGCTTAGTATAGTCTCAGTAACAGTTCTGTAAATGGAGGTTACAACCTTCCCCTACTCCCTCCAAAGTAAAATTGCATACATTCAGCATATAATTATTGTGCAAGGCACAATTATGGGATGTATGTTGTTGTTAGATATATTTGTTGTTGTTAGGTGCCGTCAAGTCGGTATCTGACTCATAGCGACCCTCATAGGGTTTTCAATGGCTGACTGTTTCGGGATTGCCTTGGGAGTGGATTGCCAGGTCCTTCTCCCATTTTTGCGGTGCTGGGAATTGAACTCGGGACCTCAGAGACTGCAGCGCAGCACTTTACCAACTGAGCTAAATTCCAGCCCGTTAGATATATAGATAAACAAAATAGATAAAAATCTTGCCTTTACAGAGTTATTTTTTAAGAGCACAAATAGTATTTTATTTAACATAATGCCTAGTGTATATCTGGTACTCACTGAACATTTACTAATTTTACCTGTAAATATATATAAATATTAAACATGCACCCCATTTGATAATTTTTTTTGCCTTCTTTATTTTTTAATTTTAATTGTGGAAAAAAACACATTCAGGAAGTTTGCCACCTTAACCATTTTTAAGTGTACTTTTCAGAAAAGTATATTTGAACCATTGTGTTAGTTGCCTCATCTTTTTGTTATTAGTATTTGGACAAAATAATGGGTTATATTATAACATTTTCATACATGTCTACAATGTACTTTGATCATATTCATTCCCCTTTCCACTCTTTTGTCCTCTCCTCCCCAGTTGCCTCCCCTCCTGCCACATAGGTATAACACTAATAAATATTAAAATCTGCAACCATGTTAGCTCACAAACAAGGCCAAGCTGAACTTCAATGTTCATTATAAATAAAAATACAAAATGATTCTCTGGAGCTACCATTATCCTTCCAGATATGATAAGTATAACTTCATAAGCACAAAATAAAAATACATATCCACAACTCAATTAGGCATTTGATAGTGGATACTCTCTAACTTTGAGGCTAATATAAAGCTTTAGCCTGAAGTTAAATATTAACAAAAACAACTATTTATTATATATTGATTTTATCTCTAGTTAAAATGTGTGTTGTGACTACAAAACACAATCTGATCACTAATCTCAATCAGGCCCTTATAGTTGCTCAACTCCTACATTTCCCCAATCTACTCACTTTTCTATCCTGAAACACTTTCATTACTTCCTTCCTCAAATACTCCCAGCTTGCTTCTCTATTTGCTTTCTAAATTCCAAAGAAAAAGTTACAGATTATCATAGTTAAGATTATAGATAGTCAAGATTACTGTAGTAAATGTAAGAGCTGGAGTTTTTTTAGTTTTTTTTTGATGAAATATTAGGTGAAAAGATGATGATGGCAAAAGAAAATATTTTCAAAAATGGTCCAAAAATCTGACGGACTAAGAATACTATAAGTAAGCTCTATCTGGGATAGTTTAGGTTCATTCTGACCAAGGTCAAGAATATAAATTAGAATATATTAATATATTTGGAAAACAGAATATTTTTCATAAAATGTAGCTTGTAAATAGACAGAATTTTGAATACTAAAAAATAGAGATGATATATATGTATTGTTGTTGTTGGGCATTAAATCAAGTCTGATGCAAAGCAACCCTCAATAAGAGTTTTCAATGGCTAATTGTTTTGAGATTGCTTCAGGAGTGGATTGCCACATCTTTCTCCCATGTTAGGGTGCTGGGGATTGAACCCAGGTCCTCAGAGATTGTAGAGCAGCACTCTACCAACTGAGCTAAACCCCAACCCTCTATATATGTATGTTGTTGTTGTTGTTGTTGTTAGGTGACATCTAATTGTGTCCGACTCATAGTGACCCTCATAGGGTTTTCAATGGCTGACTGTTTCAGGATTGACTTGGGAGTGGATTCCCTCGTCCTTCTCCCATTTTTGTGGTGCTGAGACTCGAACGGGGGACCTCAGAGACTGTAGAGCAGTGCTCTACCAACTGAGCTAAATCCTAGCCCATATATATGTATTACGTATATATGTATTATGTACACATATTATGTATTTGTGTACATAAATCATAAAGATAGCATAATTAACTAGATTTACTTTTTTAAACACTGAAAATTCAACTTAGGACAACCGATTCTTATAAAGCCACTCTTTCAGAGGTCCAAGGCCTTTCATTTTTAAACTACAGATCTAAGACAGACATTTTGTAAAGCTTAGTGCTGGAATTTGTGTAATATTTTTTAGGTTAGTTGTTAGGTGCTCCGGAGTTGGGTCCAACTCATAGCAACAACAAATATTTACTCTTCATAAATAGACTGATTTCAAGAGGTCACAGTAACTACAAGTGTAATTAAAGAGGGTATGGCCAATAATCTAATATTTATGCATTAATTCATTTAAAATGTATGTACAGAATTTCTATAGTTTCTTAAAAGATTTTTGGAGATAAAGATCAGAAAATCATAATCAGGTGTTCCAAAACACAACACTTCATGTTGTTATAAGCAGACAATTAAGTAAGGTTTCTCAGTGACTCTACCAAGGACATAACTGTTGTTGTAGTTGTTAGGTGCTGTCAAGTGGGTGTCCAACTCATAGCCACCCTATGTGCAACAGGCAAAACAGCATGGTTAGTGCTCCTCTACTATTCACAGGGTTTTCAATGGCTGATTGTTTTTTGGGAGTGGGTTGCCAGGTCCTTTTCCCAAGCCTACAGTACCTGGTGTTCCCAGGTGGTCTCTCATCCAAGTACTAGCCATGCCTGATCCTGGCTGCAGGCAAGGACATTATTAGCACACTCAAAATATATTCTTTCAATGTTGTTGATGACAGTGTAAGATCACACAAGGTCACTGTGAATGAGCTATTTACCATATTAAATATATATAATTAGCTAAGACATAAATTAATATAATAACTAATATAATATAATGCATGTATTGTTTTATAATATATCAAACATAAATAATTCCTATAGAAAATTTCTACTATAGGATATAACCTTGACATTCTAAGAAAGAGAGACAGAAAGTGCCCCCATGTCAAAGAAAAAATGGAAACATCTGAATTATAGAAAAAAATTAATATGTATAGTAACTAAATAGTAAAGATGAAGAACCGGGCGCAGTGGCGCATGCCTATAATCCCAGCAGCTCAGGAGGCAGAGGCAGGAGGATCACAAGTTCGAGACCAGAGGCAGTCTGCGTAACTTAGCGAGACCCTATCTCAAAAAGTAAAAAAAATGGGCTGGGGGCACAGCTCAGTGGTCCAGCACTTGCAAAGCATGCAGGTGCGAGGCCCTGGGTTCAACCCCCAGCACCGAAAAAAAAAAAAAAAAAAAAAAAAAAAAAAAAAAGATGAAATAATTAGTCATCCTTTTTAAAGGGAAGACAAAGGGGCAGAAATTTAAAGAATTAAAAAAATGTATTTAGACTCCCTTAATGATTATATAAATTATGAAAATACAAGTCTCAAGTTTCAAGAAGTTTTTGCACACAGTATCTGAAAATGTACTAGGAACTGACTACCACTTCTACTTCTGAACCTTCCAAAAAAGGAGGAAATCCAGATGGGGAACCACTGCCTCAGTATGAAGCCAAATGCAAAAACAAACTGAACCTTGCTTCTCCAGACATCAATTATAAACCATTTCTGAGAAAGGAAGTTGAAAGTAGAATGAACTATAAGTAGAGAATGTGAGCCCCCAATTTAGAGGAAAAGAAAAAAAAAAGGATCAGGTATGTATGCCAGCTCATTTCAAAACTTGACTAGTATCCAGACCCAGGAACCTTAAGATCAATCAAAGTGGATATTCTATTTGAAAATTCTCAGTTTGTGCAAACCTACTTGATGTTTTAACTTTTTTATTTGTCCAAATAACTATCAATATCTAAAGGTTTTTGATGGTCAATATCCTAGGCTTCTATGTGCTTATACACTTATGTGCTTATACACCAGTATGATAAGATTTACTATATATAACTAGCTTGACATCTTCAAAGGTAGCTGCCAATGAATATTAATATTAAAAGAAAATCTCAATGGTCATGTTGTAAAATTAGATAGTGGTGATGTATACAACTCTGAATACACCAAAACCCACAAAACCAAATGGTTTAAATGGATGAGTATGGTATGTAAATTGTATCTCAAAGCTTTCCTTAAAAAATTAAAAGAAAAAATCTTATTGGTCATCATATTCTTATGCTTCAAACTGTTATCCAATAATTTTGATAAGCAAGTTGGCTTTCTGTAGTTTACTATTTTCAGCATTTTACTGCTATGGATTATACAAAAACTTTATCAGTTTTATAGAACTGTACCCTGAGCACATAAGATACCCAAACAAAAAATAACTAGAGAACACATAAAACAGAAAATGTCATTAAACACTATGTAAAACAGAAATGCAAACCACAGTATTCTACAAAAATGTAATAAAATATTTGTTTTTGTGATCCTGTGACCCAAACATGTCTGACATTTTATGTTTCATTTATAATACAAAGGATAAAAACAGGAAAATACTACATGAAGTCACTAGTAAAATCAAAACTAAACAATATGCATGGTGTAATTTTGTCCAACTTCTTTCAGAACAAAGTAGGAAAGGAACAAGAAACCTCCTGCGGCAACTGTTGTTATTAATGGACTATTCTATGCCGTGTATACTTTATATTCTGTCCTTTATTTTCCACCTGTTTGAATTTTCTCCTCTTGTCTCTCATTTTCCTGACCTTATCTTGTCATCTTATTAGCAATAACATTTCTGGGTATATACAATTAAGAGGATTAGAGTTCACAAACTGCAAAATGTTCTTATATAACATGCACAAGGTAAAGCTCAAAAAGGTTACTGAAGTACACACCTATAATCACAGCACTTAGGAGGCTGAGGCAGGACAATGGGTTTACACAAGACCAGCCTGGGACACATGATAACACTCTACCTCAAAAAAAAAAAAAAAAAAAAAAGTTATTGAGTTAGTCAGCTTCACAAAACTTGTGAACCAAGGAAGAAGACAAGGGTTTTTTGCCTTAAATTCACTGTTCTATTATTAGCATAGTTGAGCCTCAAGATTATCAACGAGAACCTATATGGATGACTGACGTCAAGTCCTTGATTCTTAAATCATGTGCTGGAGGTTAAGGCAAGAGGATCATGAGTTCAAGCCCAGCCTGGATTATGCAATGAGATCCTCTCTCCAGAAAAATAAAATAAAAATTGTGTGCTAATAACCCTAAACAATAAAATGTTATTTTAAATTTCAAAGTAATGATACTGTTTGCTTAATCTATCTTTTCCAAACAACAATTTTTTTTTTGAGACATGGTCTTACTATGAATCCCAGGATGCTCAGTCTCCCAAGTGCTGGGATGACAGGCCTTCATCACCATGCTCACCTCTCCAAAGAATCTTTTTAAACTGAGTATTTAAGTATCTAGTTATCTACTCAAACACCATTCTCAGCAACCTTCATTAACCTTTCATGACTTTACTGAAGAACAATGATTTTTTTCTAAATTAAACTGCAATCAGTAGCAAAGTTCATTGGAATGAAGATGCCTTAACTTCTCCTTTCCTTTATGTCATTCCTGCAAAGTGCCACTTATAGCAAAGGGAGGAAGAAAGGGAAGGTATTACAATGGAAAGTCTACAAAACAAAGTTGTCTTTACAACCATGTGTGTAATAGACTACAAAGAAAATGAGACCTAAGGGCAATCACAATGATTTCTGAAGTAATTTAAGCAACATGCTATCTGAATCACAGACATACACAAATATTTGGGACTAAAAGACCTTTAAGCCAAAGAAAGAAAAAGAGAGAGAGAGAGATAAGAAGGGAATGACTGAACATCCCTAATCCAAAAATCTGTAATCTAAAATCTCCCAAAATCTAAAACTTTGTTGAACCCCAACATGATGCCGTAAATGGAAAATTCCACACCTGCCTCATGGGATACTAAAAAAATGACTCCAAGCTATAAAGAGCAAATAAAACAAATGAATTTCATAATTAGATCTGGGTACCATCACCAAGATATTTCTGTATATGGAAATATTCCAAAATCTGAAACATTTCTAGTCTCAAGCATTGCAGATAAGAGAAACTCAATCTGAAGTTAATAGACCCTCGGCTCACTTGCTTTTTTTGTTTTATTTTTGTAGCCAATTAAAGTACAGGAAAATTCTAAGAAGCCACTGATCTACCATCTACCCTACTACTGTCTAACTGAGGACACTCACAGGAAGATACCATGATTCCCTACTGGCCCACTCAGTGAGTCAAAGGAAAACAAGAAGTGAAGCAGCAACTCAAACAGGAATCCTTTCCTCTTTCTATTCTTAAAACATAATTCATAATCCATACCAGTAAAACTTACAGCTTTTATTTAACAAAACGTATCACTAAACTTGAATATATATCTGCACAATCAAACTGTCTATGCACTTATTAATTTGCAGTTTAACAAGCCTATGTTGTTGTTAGGTGCTACTGAGTCAGGTCCAACTTATAGTGACCCTCATAGGGTTCTCAAGGGCTGATTGTTTTCAGGATTGCTTCAGGAGTGCATTGGCATTTTTCCCATTTTAGTGGTGCTGCGGATCAAACCCAGGTCCTCAGAGTGCAACATGGCACTCTACCAACTGAGCTAACCTCAGCCCCTATAGGTTATCTTAAATCCTTTCCGTTGCATTAACCTTTGTAAATGGTTAAGTAATAAAGCTGCTCATTTAAACTCTGCCTGCTCTAGCAGATGCCTTCAAGGGGAAAACACTGCTTCAAGGTTTTATTTTGTTTTCTGTTTTTTTTTTTTTGGTTTTTTGGCAGTACTTGGGAATTAAACCCAGAGCCTTGCATATACTTTGCAAGTGCTCTACCAGTGGGCTCCACCTACAGCCCCCCCCTTTTTTTCTATCTTGAGATAGGGTTTCACTAAGTTACACAGGCTACTTCTGGCTTCAAACTCAAGATCTTCCTGTCTCAGCCTCCCCAGTTGCTGGGACTGCAAGTGTGAGCCACTATGCCCAGCTCTGCTTCAAGTATCAACTAAAAAAGGACCTTGGTGCCCTTAATGCAGATCATTTTATTCTCTATGAAAATTCCTACTGTTTTTTAAAAGACTGCAATTTAAAGTCTGGAAGTAGGGTACAAGGAAGTAAGATAGAAGATAGAGAGAAGGCATGCAAAAAAAATAGCTTTCTTGAAAAATGTTTATTACTCATTATGAGAAAAGTTGTACAATAAATTAGGAAAGAACATCTCTAAATACAGTATTAATACTATTAAAATATAGTTTCATTCAACTATAACAGATTTATCATTTAACTTATATATGCCATTTAAGAAAACAGTTATAAAAAACAAAAAGTATTAGCAAGTTTTCTTTACTGAAGAAAAATTAAAAAGAAAAGCATACATACAGGCTAGGTGCCATGGCACACACCTGTAATCCCAGTAACTCCAGAGGCTGAGGAAGGAGAATCATGACTTTGAGGCCAGTGGCAGCTTGCATAATTTAGAGAGAACCTGGTTCAAAATTTTAAAAAATAAAATAAAATAAATAACAACAACAACAAAAAAGGCAGGGGGGTGTCAATGGTAGAGCACTTGCCCAGCATGCTCAAGGCTCTGAGTTACGCCTACCAGTACTGCAAAAAGAAAAAGCATACATATTCTGTGTTTTTACAATACATACTAGGTTTACTTCTACATAAAGCCTTTAGAAAGTCAATCTCATGAATTAAAACTAAAAGATGTATTTTTAAGAAAATATTACCATTTGGTGCAGTGGGCGGTGACCAGACGCCATAATATTTTGGTAAGTATTTTCGCAGCTCTAGAAGAACACCATCACTACAATCAGCAGCATAAACCTGAAAAAGAGAGAAATATTTGTTAATTTCTTATAATGCTTTACAACTGCCCTGTATATTTCTCAATAAAACACAATACAACTGAATCATAATTTATGTGGTATATAGGTCTCAATTGGAAATAAATTTGAAGCAAAAGATTATCATATCTCAATTAAAAAATTATGTATTATTTGGAGCACTCTCTTCTTTGTTATCTCATTCTACCCTTTTACTGTCCTTGAACTATTTCACAATTATGTAAGTTGTAGATGACTGATTAAAAAATGCAAAATATTCTTGTCCATAAGACATGCAAATAAATTCTGGGCAGATGAGGTTCAATTAAGTTCTCTCCAAGCCCCAGAGGAGGATGGAATTTAGTCTCCACATATAAACTCATCTCAGCCTCCCTTTATAAATTTGTGCTGATTTCCCTCTTAAGACAGTTTTGACATCAGTCTTGTTTCCTCACTAGAGAATCTTTCATAAATTATCTATTTTATATCTGTAACAGGATTTTGATTTTACTTTAAAAACAAATTAGCCATTAACACAATGCAAGTCTACTGCTCATTTAATCCCTTGATTTACAAGTATTAATAATTCTAGAAGATCTTAGAAATTTCTAGATATGCTAGAGCCAGGTTTCTAGGCTTTTTCCTAGAAGAGGAGAGAAAGAAAACACTTTTGTTTTTGAAAACTTGTAAGATAAGACATTTTTATCCAGTGAAGTCTCTCCAAATATACTCTACCTGACTACCTAAGACTATTAACATTTGCTAACATAAAATACTTTTGAAAGCTTAGTATTAGAAATTCTATGTCAAATTGTTCATGTGAAGTAACTGTTGTTGTTGTTGTTGTTGTTGTTGTTGTTGTTGTTGTTGTTAGGTGCCGTCAAGTTGTATTTGACTCATACCTAAGGGTTGCCAATGGCTGATTGTTTCAAGGTTGCCCTGGGAGTGGATTGCCACATCCTCTTCTCATTTTTGTGGTGCTGGTAATTGAACTGGGGACCTCAGAGACTGCAGAGCAGTGCTCTACCAACTGAGCTAAATCCCAGCCCAAAATTTACACAGCATAATTCTACAGAATAAAACAAGTGTGGCCAACGAATCAAGTATACAGATAGTATACTATGTTTCCAACCTTCCCCTGTTAAAATGTGAGTTCAAGTCAACACCAAGGAAGGTAAGAGCAGGTGTACCTTAATATCTCTCCGTGCTTAGCATAATGACACCATGTGGGTAGTGTTACTGATGACCTATTTATAAGATGGAAGAATGAAGTAGATCTCTATGTACTGACCATGATGTACTTATAAATGAAAAAGATAAAAGGTATGTACAAATATATTACAGCAGGTTCACAAAATTAAATAAGAAATGTGCCTTTTGTATTATCTCTATAAAAGGGAAAAATTATGAAATGCATTAAGAACTATTCACAGTTTATCTTCAAGATGGAAACAGAAGAATATAGCAGTAAACTTTCTCTTAGTTTAAATACCTTTTAAAAGTAGTGATATTAGTGTTTAATACAAAACGCCAGAAAAGATAACCTTAAAGCCTTTCTACCTAGAAATGTAGAATAAAATAAAACAAATATTGTTTTAAGTGCATAGGCGTTCCCATGGGGAGGCGGGGGGAATACATGGGCATTCAAAACTAGGAGGAAACAAAATATGTCAGGCTGAGCAGTGATCCCTAGGTGTCACAGAAGCTCACTCTGAAGACTTGAACTAAAGGATCTCCAAATTCAGGACTAGGCAGAGCTGAAGGCAGAGGTACTAACTAAAGCCTGGAGAGTAAACAAAATTCTAAATACTGAGCAGGAAAAAAAATCTTGGCTTCCCTCGTTTCTCCAAATACTACACTCTTAAGAATGATGACATCCAAGCTAATCAATAAAAGGAGATAAAGCAAACAAAGAATATTAGGAACAGAAAGAGAGTCATACTAGATAATAGCAGAGATTTTATTTTTAAAAACTGTGAAGAATTTTACCAAGTGGGACATTTTGTATACTAAAGAAACTATATTTTACTATTACAAAACTGAAGACATTTAAGCAATTGAACAATTGGTTAAAAAACTATCCTGTCACAGGGAAGAAGAAAAACATGAAAAGAAGAAAAAACAGAAAAGCCAAAGAGAGAGGCGGGGAGAGAAACAGACACCAGGCTGCTGCTTTAATAAATTTATAAGGAAATTCTATCCAGCCTTCAAGGAACAAAATTCTTATCTGATATAAATTCTTCAACAAAACATATAAGGAAATTCTCCTTATTTTATGAAACTAAAAGAAACCTGATGTGAAAGCCAGATAAAGAAAATACGTACAGAAAATAATTCAATCTCATTTATGCATATACTTTCAAAAATCTTAAGCACTGGTAAGCAAAATCTAACAATGTACACTACTAAAAGATCAAAGACATGCTCAAAGAGATTTTTTTCCAAAAATGAAAAGTGTTGGCAATAAAGAAATCTATTATTATACTTTAACAGATTAAAAAAGAAAACTCATACAGAATAGATAGATGACAATACTCAATATTCATTTATGCTTTAAATTGTTTCTTAATAGAGAAACAGAGAAGATGCTATGTGTTTTCCATTACCCTTCCCCATCTAAGAGACTGAGACAAATCAACCGCATCAACATGGTCCCTTGGCGGCAGCAGCATGGTCCCTTCAGCAGCAAGAGAAAAAACTTAGAAAAGTTGAGGTCGTTATTCATTTCTTTAGTTGTTCCTTACCACATCATGTCATCTTATCAAGTTACTTTCCTAGGTTCTAGTAATCAAGTTCCTGCCTTGCTCTTCAGGCATAGACTGTGTTATACTTCAGATCTTGAACTGTTCCCTAAAGTTCAACATGTTCAAGGGTTTGTCTCTAGCTTGGTGTTGGTGCTATTGAGAGGTTATGGAACTATTAAGAGTGGGGGCCAAAGGCCAGGCATCATGGAGCACACCTATAATCCTAGCACTTGGGAGGTGAAGGTAGGAGGACTGCAAGTTCAAGGCCAGCCTGGGATACATAGCAAGTTCTAGGCCAGCCTAGACTACGTAGTGAGACTATGTCAAAACAGCAACAACAAGCAAACAAAAAGAAGTAAGGCCTAATGAGGTTGTGCAGTTTGGGTCAGCAGTTTCTCTTTTTTCCACACGCAGATATGAGATCTTCTCCACCATGCATTCCCACCATGATGTACTACCTTACTACAGGTTCAAAACTAATGGAATCAACTGATGCAGACAGAAACCTTTCAAACTGTGAGCCAAAATAAATCTTTCCTCGTTTTAAGCTGATTATCTCAGCTTTTAAGCTAACTAACACAGAAAATTGGTACTATGAGGTTGTTACTATGGCAACTATAACCAAGATGATGTGAAAGAGGTTTTTTGTTGATGGTGCGTGTGTGGTTTTCTTTCCTCCCCCCTCCCGGTGCTGGGGATCAAACACAGGGCCTTGTGCATGCCACTGAGCTAAATGCCCAGCTGAAGGAGCCTTAGGAACTGGTTTATAGATGGAACCTGGGAAAGTTTGAAGGATCCAGCTAGGAAAAAACCTAGAATGCTCTAAGTGGAGTTTAATGGGCACTTGGGGCTCAAAAGACCAGAATGCTGCTATAAAGGTGGACTATAAAGGCTATGCTGATGAGGTTTCAGATAGGAAGGAGGACTCTATTGGGAACTCGACTAGAGGACATCCTCACTACACCGTAGCAAAAAATTAGCTGCATTATGTTCACGCCCTGAGACTTTGTGGGAGGCTGATTTTAAAGGCTATGGACTAGTTGATCTAAGTCAAGAAAATTCTAAGGCAGCAAAGCACCCAGACTGCAACATGGGTATTACTGGATGCTTTTAGCCAGATCGCCAATGAAAATGTGGAGCAAAATACAAACTAGAAAGATTTGAAAAACGTGCAGTTTGGCAAGAAGAGAAAGAAGCATGTTTAAAGATATGGCCAAGGATGTTGAAGAGATTGTTGTTGTTGTTGTCATTGTTAGGTACACTTGAGTCAGGTCTGACTCATAGCGACCCTATGTACAACAGAACAAAACACTCCCCTACACTGAGCCATGCCCACCACTATTGTCAGTGCTTCTCTACTATTCTTAGGGTTTTCAACGGCAGATTATTTCAGGAGTGGATTGCCAAGTCTTTCTCCCTAGTCTGCAGCACCTGGTATTCCCATATGGTCTCCCACACAAGGACTAACCAGGCAACACCGCTTAGCTTCCAAGATCAGGTGAGATCAGATGCTAGGGTGCTATGGCTACAAACTGAAGAGATTAGGACCATTAGAAAGAACCCAAACCCCCACACTACCTCATCCATGTGCCTCAACCCTGACACGGAGGGACCACTTCTAGAGTCCACCAAGCTACACCAACTGTCAATGCAGCAGTCTCATTATCTCATGATATATGGCAATACCAGGTTCAGTGCTGGTTTAGATGCATCTGCTCACACAACTTCACATGAACTCATCATTTCAATTTATTTGATTGGCTCTATAATCTGGTATCAAAGCACCAAAATCAATGAGATCCATCAGATGTCTAGAGCAAGATCAAAATTGCAAATTCAGTGGAAGCATCTACAGATAGGCAGGTTACTATAACTAGATCTGCTGCCAGCATTATACTGGCTCAATATCTAATCAGTGTCAGGCTTGCCTCAAAGACAAGTGGCATGCGGAGCAGCTAGAACAATGCAGATTCATCCATTATGCCTCTCTACAGTTCAATGCAACTGTTCATGATCCATCTGTGTAGTTTCTGAATAGTCAGCAATTCCAAGTTTTAAATATTTTGTAATTTTTCAGTTTTTACACACTCCATCATCCATTGAGGATTTTTTAAATTAAAACATTTTAATTGCTTTCTCTGTTCAGCTGTTAATTCTGAGATCTATCATTTTATACACTTCTCCTGCTCTCCATTTTCTTCTTCTTTTTTTTTTTTGTGGGGGTTTGGGAGGGTCTCGTGAATTTTTCTGTTTATCATGGAAATGTAAGAGTCAAATATTAATATGTTTCAGTTCTTTAATGTCATGAATTTTCAAAAATAAATAAATAAAGACGGACTGGGAAAAAAAAGAACCCAAGCACTGTGCACAAGGACAACTGGAAGTATGTCCTGAGGCCATCTTGGGACTCAATAAGACCCTACTCATCACAGTCTTAAACGTACAAAAGTGAAAATTAGTTTCAAAGACTTTCCAGCATAGACTCTTTCAAGAAGAGAGCTCTGGGATGCTTTGTGTACCCAAGACTGTCTTCAGTATCACTTGGGTTTCACTTCAACCAGCAAGGAACTGCAGCCATGGTTCACGGGAGCCCAAGTAATGTTTTCACTAGTAGCAGACATTAGCACTGTCCATGTGATGTTGGATTTTCAGGTATGCAGAATGTGTGACGGACTCATGAAGTTTTCCACCAAGATTTGAAAGGGAATCCTGGGAGGCCAGATAGTGTGTGGCAGGGTCAGAGTCCCTGCAAGCAGCCTCTGACAGAGCAATGCAAGGAGCTGTGAGAATGAAGCCAAGTTGCAGTGGTGACTCCTACAAGTTAGAGATGCCACATCTATTAAGGGAAGCTGCAGAGAGCAAGTAGAGCCAGCCCAAGAGAGTAGCCATGTGTGCTACAGGCAGCAAGGCCATCGGGGTAGGGCTGTCCACCTCTTGCCAGTGTGTCTTGGATGCCAGACACAGAAAAGTAGGATTTAATGTTTTCCCTGCTGGTTTCAGTCTGGCTTTGGTCTGATTCCTCCTTTCAATTTTCCTATTCCTGCCTTTTGGAAGGAGAATATTTACTCTGTGCCACTATATCTTGGAAGTCTCTAAGTTTTCTTTGTTTTGTTTTTGAGACATAGTCTCATAGCCTAGACTTGTCTTAAACTCACTATGTAGCCCAGGCTGCCTTGAACTCACAATCCTCCTGCCTCTACCTCCCAAGTGCTTGGATTACAAGTGGGTGCCACCAAGCCCAGCATGGAAGTATCTAACTTGTTTTTATTTTTATATAGGGGCTGGTAGATAACATTTCCCCTTGAGTCTCAGAGACTTTGGACTTAGGTTTTGTTTTTGTTTGTTTGTTTGTTTGTTGCAATGCAGAAACAGTTTGGGGACATTGGAGACTGACTGAATATGTTTTACATCTTGAGAAGGACATGAGCTTTTGGGACCCATGGGAAGAATGCTAGTTTGGGTCTTAAGTGTCCCCCAAAGGCTCATGGGTTAGAAGCTTGTTCTCCAGCATGGCACTGCTGGGATGTTGGTGAAAACAAAGGCTTACAGCCTAGTGGGAAGTCTTAGGTCATTAGAGGCATGCCCTCGAAGGGCACTGTGAGACTGTGTTGTCTCTGACATACATACTTTTTCTGCACCCAGCCATGAGGTAAATGGACCTCCTCTGCCACATACTCCTGTTGTGATGTGATGCCTCACACAGGCCCAAAGCAATAGGGCCAAATGACCATGGACTGAAACCTCTGAAACTGTGAGCCAAAATAAACCTTTGCTCTTTATAAGCTAATCATCCTTGGAGTCTGTTATTATAACAGAAAGCTGGCTACCATAGTGGTAACATTATTTGTTACACACTGCCCTAAGCTCTGACCATACTTTTGTAAATAATCCCTTTATTAAGGTGACAAAATCTTGAATAAAACAGAGGATAATCTCCTTAACCTGAGGAAAAATAATCTACCATAAATTTAGAAAGTCATAATTTAATGGGGAAATGTTAGAAGCACTTATGTTAAATGAGTTAAATGCCATTATCCTAGCTTCTATTCAGCACTGAGTTGGAAATCCTTAACAAAAGAATACAAACTTAAAAGAGAAAAACACAGATAATCACAAAAAACATAACTGTCTATATAGAAAACTCCAAAGTGGCTCAAATAAATACAAATTAATGAGTTCAGGAAGACTTCCAGATATAAAAACACTATACAAATATTCACTTCACTCTTATATATTAGCAATTATTGAAAAACTCATTTTTAAAAAAAATATTGTATATAATGGAAAACAAAAGGTACAAAGACTAAATCTAAGCCAGTACCATGCCTCATGCCTATAACACCAGTTACTCAAGAGGCTGAAGGAGGATTGCAGGTTCAAGGCCAGAGGCAGCCTATGCAACTTAGCACCTCTATGCAAACAACAAAGAGGCTGGAGATGCTGTTCAGTGGTATACAACTTGCCTAGCATGCATGAACCCCTAAGTCCAATCCCTATCACTGCAAAAGAAAAAAAGAAAAGAAAAGAAAATGAAAGGAAAGGAAAGGGAAAGGATGAAGAAAAGAAGGGAGGGAGAGAGGGAAGGAAAGAACCAAACAAATTATGTACAAAACTTCTGTAGAACAAAGTACTTTCTTTAAAAAAGGGGCAGTAGTCAGGCATAGTGGCAAAAGCCTATAATCCCAGAAGCTTGGGAGGCAGAGGCAGGAGGATCACAAGGAGACCAGAGGCAATCCACGTAACTTAGTGAGACCCTGTCTCAAAAAAAAAAAAAAAAAAAAAAGTAAAAAAGTAAAAATATGGGCTGAGGGTGCAGCTCAGTGGTACAGCACTTGCAAAGCACGCAAGCACAAGGCCCTGAGTTCAAATCCCAGTACTGCAAAAATATGGGGGTGGGGGATGGGCAGTGATGGAGGTACCTGAGAAAACTAAAAATATAGAACTACCACATGATCCAGCCATAAAACTTCTAGAAATATACCCAAAGGAAGATAACTCCTCATACCACGAGGACACATGCATTTCCATATTTAATGCAGCACTCTTTACAATCACAAGGATATGGAATCAACCCGGATGTCCATCAACAGAGGACTGGATTTAAAAACTGAGATATATATTCACAATTGAGTACTATTCAGCAGTAAAGAAGAATGAAATTAGGTTATCCACAGACAAGTGGATTGAACTGGAGAAACAATCTAGACTCAAAAAGAGAAATACCACATGCTTTCTCTCATACGTGGGAGCCAAAGCTACCTTAAAGGAAAAAAATTTATATAGATATATACATATATAAATGTACAATCATAGTTATCTAAAATTGGAAATTGCAACTGGACCCAATATGAGGCCGGAGGGCACTAGTGGGAAAGAATGAACAATGGGCAGGGGAATGAGGGGAGAAGGGACAAGGTAGAAGAGTAAAGAGGGAGAGGAAAAAATGCAAAATACAAGATGCAACTCTACGAAACACACACACACACAAATCAGGGCAAAACCCTTGGTAGCATAAGTTGTCACTAAATGCTAATTAAAGTTCTTACTTTTTTTTCCTTTATTTTGTTCTGTAAAATGCTTAAGGAGATGGAAGTGTAAGCAACACTGATTTGATAGATGTATAAGGGATATATCAACTGACTTATTACTTTGCACCTCACCAACATGTATAAACAAAGTACTGAAAAAAGTGGGGGCAGTGTGTAGCAGTTTAAAAAGCACAGATTCTAGAACTGGGCTGCTTACTTTCAAATCCTCTGATGATCATTTACTACTTAGATGATTTTGGTCCAATTATTTGAATTAAGTATGCCTTAATGAGCATATTTATAAAATGGAGATAACAACAGTATTAAACTCACAAGTTGTAAGGACTGAGAAAGTTAATTGGTCAAGCACTTGCAGCAGTACCTGGCACACAGTGTAATATAAGTGTTAAATAAAATTATTAAACTATGAAGAATAAAAAAATAAATGTTATGGAAAGACTGAGTCAATACAGTAAAAACATCGATTCTGGCTAGGCAAGGTGGCACATGCCTGTAATCCCAGGGACTGAGGAGGCTGAGCTTGGAGGATTACAAATTCAAAGCCAGAGGCATTCTGTGTAATTCACCAAGGCTCAATCTCAATATAAAAAACAAAAAAGGGGCTGGGGGTGCAGCTCAGTGGTAGAGCACCTGCAAAGTATGTGCAAAATATGCACAAAGCCACAGGTCCAGGTCACAATACTGCACACACACACACAAGGTAAATAAACCTCTATTCAAATTAATCAATAATGCATATATTCCAATAAGAAAAATAATCCGAGAGAAAAATGAGTGAAGAATATAAACAGGAAATTCATAGGAGAACTACAAATGAATAAAAACAATGAAAACACACTGGACACCAACAGCAATTAGGCAAACAAATAATAGTATTTTCAGTCTATTAGATTTGATAAAAATGGAAAAAGACGATATTTTCTATTAACTATACTCCACATGAGCTAGGATTTAGCTCAGTTGGTAGAGCACTGCACTGCAGCCTCTGAGGACCCGAGTTCAATTCCCAGCACTGCAAAAATGGGAGAAGGGCCTGGCAATCCACTGCGAAGGCAATCCCGAAACAGTCAGCCACTGAAAACCCTATGAGGGTCGCTATGAGTCGGATACCGACTCGACGGCACCTAACAACATACTCCACATAAAATTAGAACCTGTTAAAGTATAAACCAAAGGGAAATTCAACTTAAAATGTTAATGTTTTTTAATTAATCAATTGCATATCCTAAATTCAGCCTCTAAGAATCTTCAGATGTGTACACAAAATTGTTTACTGGATTTCACTGTTAACAACAGAAATTCTGGAAAAAAATTAATATATACTTACATATTTATACAGTTAATTCATCCACTGAAACGTTATGAGCTATTAAAATAATTTAATACAACTTAGTATAGACATGGTATATTATTAAAGCAAAAATGAAAAAAGAAACATAAAATTTGATACATAATTTATGATGGTTTTTATAAAAAAATAACAACAACAACAACAACAACATATGTTCAATAAAATGCTTCCCAACCAAAATAGCTGAAAGGATACCCTATAAACTGTTATAAGTGTTTACTCATGGGAAGAAAGATAATGTTGAGAGAAGGGGAATTACTGGAAAATTTCATTATTTTTATTCTAAATACGAATGTGTGATTTAATTGAGTTTTTTAAGTGATGAGGGATTGAAAACATTTGGAAGTCATTGATTGTGAAGATTTTGTGATTGAATCCTTAGAACAGGGCTTGTAATATTCAGTAAATGTTACTAGCAGTTATTGTAAGTAAACTGGCTTAGATAGTAATTTATTATAAGTCACAAATATTAATTGATGAAACTAACTGAAAGGAGATGTATTACTTGAACTCTAAGCTATTATACTACATACATTGGCCTTCTAATGTGTGAGGAAACTGGGACTATTTGATCTTATAGTTTGGATCTTGACTGTCTTTCAAAAGGCCATGTTACTAGAGGCTTGGTCTATAGTTTGGCACTTAAGGAAGGTAGCCTTGGGAGGTGGGACCTAGTGGGAACCCCTTAGAATGTAGGACCCTGGTATCTTCCTCATTTTTGCTTCCTGGTCAGGGGTGAGGAGTTTTGCTCCATCACACACCCCCACCATAATATGCTGCCTCACCACAGACCCAGAGAAACAGAGTCAACCAATAATGGCCTAGAACCTCTACAACTATAAGCCAAAATAACCCTTTTCTCTTTTAAGTTGATTATCATCTCAGGTATTTTGTTATAATAATGAAAAGCTGACTAACACATCTAATAATGTACTAGCTTATCCAAATGTCTGAATGTAGAATACATATAGAAGGTAATCACATTTTGCAAATAAAAACCTAGAATTTGGTGTAACATGAACAAGTACACTTTGAAAAAAAGCACTTTTTAAATCAGGTCTATTCAAAAGAATATACAATGTATGGCAGCCCAAATACACAAACACACACACACACACACACACACACACACACAGTGTAATCAAAAGAGATACTGAACATTTAAATTTTAAAAAGGTGTCATGTTAAAAGAGATATTGTCATTAAAAACCCTCAAATTCTAGATCTGGTTCGAATACACTTATCCCATCATTCTTACCACTTTCTGAAGCAATTCTGGAAGTCCTCTTTCATAAATGTCTTTAGTTGTGTTGTCATGGCTGCCTAGATGTCCAGGATCAACTCAAAATGCTTACCTTTCATGGCCATTTCGATTTGGGGGAAGAGCAAAAAGGCACATGGTGCCAGATCCCACCAGTGGATGAGGGCACACCATAATGTTTTTATTTGACAGAATTATAATACCAAAAGTAATGTGTACCAGACAACACTGGCACGACAGAGGATGAAACTACAGAGACTCACTCACAAAAGAGAACTTCCAGGATTTCTTCAGAAAATAGCAATAACAATGGCATAACTGTGTTTGAATACAGGAGAAGTACTCTGAGAGAGATTAATGGCACTGTATCTTTATTGTAATCAATTTTTTAAATTTCAACTTTCACATCTTTTGATCACACCGTGTATATATGCCCAACTATTTTCACTCCACAAAGCCCAAGAGCGAACCAAATAAACAAAAACAAAACAAAAAGCAATACCCAAGCTTATGACCTAATATCCCAGACAAAATATAATTTCTAATCAAATGGCCTGCATTCCATGTATCCTAAAGTTACAATTTCATGCAAATGTAATGATTATTATAACTACTCATATATTCTAGGCTGATAAGTAAATAGATTATTATTAAACGGATGGGAAAAGGGAAGGCTTTGCTATAAGGCCAAGTCTAAACTGCAAATAAACTTACAAGTAAGCATATTTAGGTAAAATCTCATTATGATAAGCTTCCTAGGAAATCTATATTACAATAGAATTTCATTTTAACAGAAACTGAGTTTCAATATAAAAAGAAAGGGAAAAAAATAAGTTACTATCTCTCTACAGAAAACAGCCCTGAAAAGTGCTACATACTAAGTAAGAAATGCTGTGACTAGGCAGAATATGAATGTGGCACTACTATTTAAGCATCATATCTGGATCACAGTATGCCATCAAAATCACAATTGTACTTATAGATTATGGGAGAAGATCTGGCAGCTCCACTCCTGAAAAAAATCCCAAAACAGTCAGCCATTGAAAACCCTATGAGGGTCACTATGAGTCCAACCCAACTTGATGGCACATAACATCTTGTAGATTAGAGCAAAGATAGTAAAGCACACCTGTAATCCCAGTATTTAGGAGGCTGAGTGAGAAGGAATATGAGTTCAAGGCCAGCCTGGACAACATAACAAGTTCCAAACCAGCCTTAGCTACATAATGAGACTCGGTTTCAAAGTAATAATAAAAACAAAAACAAAACCAAGACAAAAAAAAACCTTATAGATTAAGTATTAACATATTCATGGGGTTATATAGTCTGGAGAAAATCAGTAATGATCCATATTCATACAGCTAAATGGTGGAACTGAAAATTAGAACTCCATCTGTGTAATTCTAAAGCCTACACTACAGTATCATGTCACTTCACAGTGCACAAAATAAATCTGTACTCTTTAGAAATCCAACACATTGCTATAGGTTAAATTGTGACCCACCAATATTCTTGTGTCCTAATCTCCAGTACATCAGAATGTATACTTGGAGACAGTTAAAAAAAAATCATGGTTAAATGTGGTTATTTTGGGTAAGCCCTAGTGTTTTTAGAAAAACAAGAGATTAGGACATAAATACACAGCAAGAAGACCATGAGAAAATAGAGAAAATAGCCATCTACAAGTGAAGAGAGAGGCCCTCGAAAAAATGAACACTGACAAAATCCTGACCTGGAACTTCTAGCTTCCAGAATTGTGAAAAAAATTTGTTGTTTAAACCAATCAGTCTACCTTGTTATGGCAACCTGAGCAAACAAATAAATCACCTATCTCATTCACTGTAATTTATTAATCTTCTGATGTCTTATTCTGTTAGGTCATCTCTGAAATTAAGAGAACTTTCATAGGGTATGAGATACTGGCAAGGTATTTAATACAGAATTGACAGAAGATCTTCCAATAGGGGAAAAAAATATTCCACACACTCACATATAGTGCCCAGTGCCAGTAAAATCAATATAATCCCAAACAAAACCAAATAGCTAGCCATGGTGGTATACATCTGTAATCCCAGAACCCTGGAGGCTAAGGCAGAAGGATTTCAAGTTTGGGGCCAGCCTGGGCTGCTAAAAACATAAAACAAGAAATTTTCCAAATTCAAGAAGCAACAATGAATGAATACAATATACTCATATAGTGACAGACTGGATTAAGAATTATAAAAACATATATTGTTATTAGGTGACATTGAGTTGGGTACAATTCACAGTGACCCTATGTACAACAGAACAAAACACTACCCAACACTGTGCCAGCACACAATCTTTTTATGTTTGAGCCGATTGTTGCAGTCATTAGGTTTCCTTCTCATTTTGAGTGGTGCCACATCAGGAAATGGAGGTTCCCGGGGGCTTGATTCCATTTCCACTACTGAGGCTGACATTACTTTGAGGAACCAACTCTTCCCCAGCTGTTTCTTGAATACCTTCCAGAATGGGGGCTCATTTTATGGCACTGTATCTAATAGTGCTTCCCTGCTACTCATAGGGTTTTTAAAGACTAATTGGCTCAGGGGTGGGCTGCTGGGTCTTTCTCCCTAGTCTGTCTTAGTCCAGAAGCTCAGGTGAAACCTGTCCACCACAGGTGGCTCTACTGGTATCTAAAATATTGGTGACATAGCTTTCAACAGCATCACAGCAACACGCAAGCCCCACAGTATGACAAGCTAACAGATATATAGGGGAAAACACCCTGTAGCAGTAATAAATTTACTGCCTCTCAAATTCCAAATTCACCCTACATTAACTTCAATGTTAGACGAAATTCCTTTAAGCATTTTCCCTTTACATTTATCTTCAGCTGATCTTTGACAAGGCTACTAAAACAATTTAGCGGGGAAGGCACAGTCATTTCAACAAATACTGTTGGGATAACTGGATACTCATATGCAAAAGAATAAAATTAGATGCCTTCCTCATCTATTCAAAAAAATAGATCAAATACCTAAGCTTAAGGGCAAAGCTAAAAATTCTTAAAAGAAAAAGTAAGCATAAATCTTCCTGACATTAAATCAGGCAGTAGTTTCTTAGATATGATACCAAAAGCACAAGCAACAAAAGAAAAAATAGATATACAAATTGGACTTGTGCTTCAAAAGACACTATCAAGAAAGTGAAAAGATAACTGAAACATAGTAGAAATATCTGCAAACCATATATCTGTATCAAGAATACATAAATAATAATGTAAATATGTAACTAATTTCTTAAAATACAGCTCAATTTAAATGGGTAAAAGAGCTGAGTAGCCATTACTTTGGAGAAGATATATAAGTACATGAAAAGATGCTCAACATCATTAATTATTAGAGAATTGCAACAAAACAAGCTATATTGAGATAGAATTTCATAATCATTAAGATGTTACTAAATAGAAAATAATAAATGTTGGTGAAGATGTAGGGAAAACTAGAATACTCATACATTGCTGGTGGGAATGCAAAATAGCACAGTCGCTTCAGCAAACAGTCTGATGACTTCTCAAAACTTAAATATAGTTACCAAATATCCTAAGAATTCCATTCCAAAGTACATACCCAAAAGAAGGGGAAAATAATAATTCATAGAAGCACTATTAACAAAAATCATAAGTTAAAACAACCTAAATGTCCATCAACAGGTGAAAGGATAAGCCAAATGTGGCATATAAACACAATGGAATATTACTCAGCCATAAAAATGAAGCATGATGCATGTTATAATATAAATAGACCTGGAAAATATTACAGTAAATAAAAGCTGGCTGCAAAAGGTCATATTTTACATGACTGTTCTTATGAAGTATTACTAAATCACTACAAAGCAGATTAGTGGTTGACAGGCTGGGGAAGAGGAAATAATGCAGTATTCTGGTTTAACAGAAAGTTTTCTTTTGGGTAATGAAAACCTTCTAGAATTAGGTAAGAGGTGGGAGTCACAGAATACTGTACATGTACTTTAAAAATTCCTAGGTATATGGTGAGTTAGACATTAAATATGCCCCCACCCTCTCCTCTTTAGACATTCACGATGCAGATTAACATAATTAAGATTCTAAGAAGTCAGGTATTGTGGTGTATGCCTGTTAAGCCCAGCATTCCAAAGGCTAAGGCAGGAGGATCATGAGTTCAAGGCCAGCCTGGGCTATATTTGAGTTTGAGGCCAGCCTGAACTACAGAGAAAAAGCAAAGAAAAACAAGACAACAAAACAAGATTAACAAATTCTATAGCAAAAAATACTTACCTAACTTAACATTTCTGAAAACTACAAATACTTTCAGTGAAGTGTTTTTTAAATTATGGGTCACAACTCATTGAAATCAATTTAGTGACTCAGAATAAGAATCTTTGAGACATGAAATAGAAAATTCTAGACTGTACCACACACAGTAAAAGATAAGCATTGTTTTTCATGAACCTTTCATTTCCGTTATACACAGTGAACTAGGACATGCTGTCAAGTATATTTCTTACTATGAATCACCACCAGGAAACTCTGAAAAACACTTTAATACAACAAAACACATCTTACCTCACTTACCATATTATAAAATTCCAGCTCTCTTGGGCCCCTTGGAGGTGGCTGTAACTGTTTCAAAACTGTCCCATCTGGATGCTGCAGTATACCTATGGAACAGAAAATGGAAAAATTTTTAAAGTGTTCATTGATTCACGGGATAGATTAGTACCTGCAGTAACAAGCAAGACACTTTCATAAATTTAAGGTTTTATTTTTAATTATTTCAGAAATTTTAACATTAAACCAACATGTTTCAGTACTTGTAATATCCAAAGTATCAGAGCACAAATTCTAAATCACTTAGTTTTATTGTCTCCAACAACTACTCCCTTGTGGAGCTTCCAGATTTCTAATACAACATATGTTTAAATTTTTATAGAAATTCCTCAGCAATAAACTTTTCATGAGATGTTAAGTTATAGTTATACAAGAAACAGGTTAAAAGCAGTAACACAAATTGATGCCACTTTTATAAATAGGGAAGAAATGTGCTAACAGTAACCATACTTGAGTGTCCTACTTGGCAATGTTTTATAAGTCCCTCATCTGTTGTAAGAAAGTAACTAAGCAAATTGCCCTGATTCAGATGCACTGCACACAGTTGTATACTGATAGTACAAAAGAGATCTAGCCACTGGAAAAAGTAATGGCTGAAATAAGGCACCAAAGCCTGAAACAGGAAGGGGAACCTTTTTATAATCTCTCCACTCAAAAGAGAAGTCTATTTCTAAAATCATCACATATACACAAACAGTGGCCCTATCTCTGTGACCATAAATACTCATTTCCAAATATAAATCTTAAATTTTCATGTATTAGTATTTCACAAAATCACACTAATTAGGACAGAACATGGCTCAAATACATCTATTTAGAATTTTGATAAAATATTCCACCTGGGTTTCTATTTCTTTTTGATAAGTATCAGGAATTTTTAATCATGGCAAAAATGCAGAATTTTATCAACAAAATCAGAAAGTCTCAACTTAAGTAATATAGCAATCGGGTTTAAGACCTAAATATAGAAAAGAAAGTTAAATACCAGAAAAATCAAGCCAGATTTAGAAGAGGGTATGGAACTAGGGACATCACTGCTGACATGAGGGATTTTGACAGAAAGCAGAGAGAAAGACATCTATGTTTTATTGATTATGTAAAGGCATTTGAATGCGTGGATCACAAAAAGTTATGGATGACATTGTGAAGAATGGAAATACCAGAGCACTTAATTTTAATCATGAGGAATCTGTACATGGACCGGGAGGCAGTCACTTGAACAGAACAAGGAAAGCCTGAGTTAAAGTCCGGAAAGGTGTGCTTCATGGCTGTATCCTTTCACTGTACCTCTTACATCTCTATGCTGAGCAAATAACTCAAGAAGCTGAACTTTACGAAGAACATGACATCAGGATTGGGGGAAGACTCATTAATAACCTGTCATGCAGATGACATAACTGTGCTTGCTGAAACTGAAAAGGATTTGAAACACTTACTGATGAAGTTCAGAGAACATGCCTTCATTATGGATTTTGTCTCAACATTAAAAACACAAAAATCCTTACAACTGGGTCACTAAGCAGCTTCGTGATAAAATGGAGAAAAGATTTAGGTTGGCCAAGATTTTGTTAGTTGATTCTACAATCAACACCCATGGAAGCAGCAGTCAAGAAATCAAATGATGCATTGCATTAAAGAGGTCTTTTGCAACAGCTTTCCTTAAAGTGTTGAAAAGTAAAGATGTCACATTGAAGACAATGGTGCACCAGACTTATGCCATAGTATTTTCAGTTGCATCATATGCTTGTGAAAGCTGGACACTGAATAAAGGAGACACGAGAAGAATTGATGCTTTTTGAATTATGGTGCTGGAGACAAATATTGAATATACTATGAATGCCAAAAGAACCAACAGATCCATCCTAGAAGAAGTGCAACCAGAGTGCTCCTTGGAAGCAAGGATAGCTTGACTGTGTTTATGTATTTTGGACCTGCTGTCAGGAGGGATCAATCCTTGGGAAAAGACATGATGTTTGGAAGAGTGGTAGGTCAACGAAAACAAGGAAGACCTTTAACTAGATAGGCTGACATAGTAGCTGCAACAATGGGCTTAAACATAAAGAAGACCATGTGTATGACACAGTGTTGGGGAGTGTTTCATTCTGTTGTTCATAAGGTCACTATGAGTTGCACAGACGCAATGGAACCTAACAACAACACTTGGAGGAGGGGCATGAACATGCGCACAAAGACCTAAAACAGAGAGTTAAACAGAAACACTGAGGAAAAACCCTGTGGAAAATCAGTCCCACCTTAAAGACAACAGCAAAGGAATTTTAAGTTCATGGTACAGTGAAGGTATATTAGTCAGCTTGGATTATCATAACAAAATAACAGAGACTGATCAACTTGAACAACAGAAATTTTTTTATCCCATAGTTCCAAAGGCTACAAGTCTCAGGTCAAGGTGTTACCAGGTTCAGTTCCTGGTGAGGACTCCTCTATCTTGTAGAAGGTCACCTTCTCACTGTGTTCTCATAAGGGTAAAAGAGAGAGCAAGTCTCTAGTGTCTTTTCTTATGAGGACATTAATCCTGTCAGATCAGGGCTTTACCTCTGTTATCTCATTTCACCTTGTTGTTGTTGTTAGGTGCCAGTCGAGCAGGTATCCAGGTATCCGACTCATAGCGACCCTCATAGGGTTTTCAATAACCTTCATAAAAGCCCTATCTCCAAAAGTTACATTGGTGGGTGGGACATCTATATGAATTCTGGAGACACAGTCCATATCAAAAAGTAACTGTAACAACAAGAAAACTCAGACTTGCCTCTTCTCCTTACTATATTAGCTTAAATCACCAAAATAACACCCAAGCAACAGAGATTTACTCATTTCAGGAATAAATGCTGTTTACCTCAGTTGCTACAGTCCTCCTGTAGTGCATGATACCTACCATAATTAAAAATACATGATATATGAATAAAGAAAAAAAAACATCGTCAACAGATAAAGCAATAGACAAACCAGTTCCAGAAATGACACGATTGTTAAAATCATCACACAAGAAAACTTAAAATAACAATACTATGTTAAAGATTGTAACAGAAAAGATAAAGAGTATGCATGAAAAGATGGAGAATTTCAGCAGAAATTTTTAAAAAGTGAAGTGTAAACAGCAAAAATGAAAAAAAAAAAACAGGGTTAAGAAACACAAAGAATTTTTTTATGAGCTCATCAATACACTCTAAAGAATCCAAGAAAAATTTAGTGAATGTGGTATCAGGTCAACTGTTGTTGCTTTGTGTTGCCCGACAGAAACAACTTATGAGAGGAAAATTAACTAGAGCTCACAGTTTAGAGCAGGGGTGTCCAACCTTTTGGTCACATCAAATAAAGAGGAATTGTCTTGGGCCACACATAAATTATATAATATAGTTAATACACATACATAGTAAGGGGAGGTCATATAAATACAAAAATAACATGATGTTCAAAGATTTTGTGAGGCAACATTACTAGCTGTCCTGGGGCACATGCAGCCCTCACGCTGCAGGCTGGACATGCCTGGTTTAGAGGATTTCAGCCCATAGAGGAAGGGCAGGCAAAGCAGTGGGGAAAATGGCAGGATCCATGTCAAAGGACTTCACATTCTGGTGATCAGGAAGCAGAGAGTCAGCTTAGCAGAACTAGGGGTGCAGGAAATGCACCCAAATGCCTTCCTCTTGTGACCCACCTCTGCAAGCTATGTCCCCCACCCTAAAGCTTCATAGCCTTCCACTACAGCACCACCACCTGGGAACCAAACATAACCTTTGTAAGCATTTTATATTCAAACCATAACATGCTGCCCCTGACCCCCAAAGGTCACAGTCATCTCATTATGCAAAATGCATTCAGTACAACTTCAAGAGTCCCCATTGTCTTAATAGCCTCAACCTTGCTCAAAAAACCAAGTCTCGATATACAAAGGGACTTCCGGCAAGATGGCGGACAGATAACACGCGCCTTCTGTCCCAGAGTAAAGGGAAGCCTCGATTAGGGATCTAGAACTCACATTGAGTAGATAGAAACAGTGATAGTTTAGATTGGGAGATAGAGGATGAAACTGGATGAACACTGAAATCAAGCATTTGGCTTTGGAGGAACTACACAGAGGCCAGCAGCGGGACCATCATTCCGCCATTTCACCATCACACAGATGGCAGGATAGAATCCTGGAGACTCGGAGGGGACTTCGCACACACACCCACGGAAGCTGGACCCAACACGGAATGCAACCTTGACATCACACTGTCACCCTGCCCACAGGTCACCAACTACAAGTTTCAGGTGAGTCAGTTTGAGGTGGCACACAGAATTGCCATCTTTAGCGGCATATGTCCCGCAGCCTGAGACGCTGGGCTGTTGTAGGTCCCTCATGCAGGAAAATAGGGATCAGATCCACAAGAGTAGATACTCGAGGGTACAGGGAGTAATCGTGGAGGGAACTGGGAAACCACTGCCAGCGGTACGCATCCAGAGCTGAAACGTGGCTCCCTCCCTCCTGTTGTGGCGGGACAGTGGTGCAGACGCAATCTCCACAGACATACAGGCACACATACACCTGGATCCCAGACACACCAGAGGGGATCCTAAGTCATCCCACTGCACTGTGGAGAAAGGTGAGGTTTGCAGAGGTGGCTGAGCCCCACGCGGACAGAGTGCTCCTTTTTGGCAGAGCCTTGCAGGACAATTAGACACAATAAGAGCAGTTTCGAGTGCAATCGCCATGCATGGACAGACCTGCTACAGATTCTCTCGGGGCGGGGAGAGGGGTTGAATATCATCCTGCCCACAAGAGGATTTGGTCCTCCCAAGTGAGCAGAAAGCCCTGCAATAAAAAAATCCAAGATAGCAGCCATATTCCCTCCACGCTATAGCCTTTGGGCCGGAAATCACTGATTTGGGGAATTGGCACCCGAACCACATGGGGCAGGGAGAACTCCAGGGAGGACCCCACAGGTTCCACTGCCTCTCAAACAATACAATAGACAAAGAATATTTTGTGGAACCATCTCTTTGGTCATTCAGTGTCCCACTTAAACCCAGGACATTATGGGGCAATGTGCCATTTTCTACGTAATTGGCAAAATCTCTATAGACTAAGACAGACTGCTCCTGTAGATTGTGTGAAAACACTGCCATCCTGAGTTCTGGAGGGAGCACTGCTTCCTGCAGTATCAACTTCACCCAGTGGAACTGGGTGTCCACAGTGCAGATTCCACCTGCAAGAAGATACAAGGGTTTTTTTCTTTTCTTTCTTTCTTTCTTTCTTTTTTTCTTTTTCTTTTTGTATGGGGATTTGAATCCAGGGTCTTGCGCCTGCTTGCTTTGTAGGTGCTGGACCACCACGCTGCACCCCCAGCCCATATTTTTTACTTTTTGAGACAGGGTCTCACTGGGTTACGCAGACTACCTCTAGCCTTGGGCTTGTGGTCCTCCTGCCTCCGCCCCCCAAGCCGCTGGGATTGCAGGTGTGCACCACCACACCTGACTACAAGTGTTTTTATATGTGTGTGTGAGCGTGTATGCATGGTTTTTTTTTTGGTTGTTGTTTTGTTTTTATTTTTTGTTTGTTTGCTTGTTTTTGTTATTTTGTATGGGGGTTTGAAACCAGGGTCTTGCACCTGCTTGCTTTGTAGGTGCTGGACTGCCATGCTGCACCCCCAGCCCATATTTTTTACTTTTTGAGACAGGGTCTCGCTGGGATGCGCAGGTTGCCTGTGATCTCGGGCTTGCGGTCCTCCTGCCTCCACCCCCCAAGCTGCTGGGATTGCAGGTGTATACTACGGCACCTGACTACAAGCGATTTTATATGTGGGTGGGAGCGTGTATGCGTGAGTAGTTTTTCTTTTTTTTTTAATTTCTATTTTCTTCCTTTCTTGTTTTACTCTCTTCCCTCTTTCTATTCTCCTTCTCTTCTTTTTAAGCTATATATATGTCTTTGTATTAATTATTTTACCCTTAAGTCTTAACCTTAATTTTAATTTTGAAAGTTATTTCTATTAGCCTCTGTCCTCTACCTCCTCTTTCCCCCTCTTCTGTCACCAGATCTCCCCCTTTTTCTCCCCCCCTACAGAGGAGAAACAAAATCTATTGCGTCCCTAGCCCTTAGCCCCTTTGGAGTTGGGCTGGTGGACTAAAGAGAGAACCACACAGACCAAAAAGCCGAGAATACACCCAGCTTATAAACTCAAATAAGCACCAGAGATTCAGCACCACACAATCTCAAAGGAATAACAAAGGGAGAAGTTCTGCATAATCAGGAGAGATAAATTCTACTTCCCAGAACATATTATGGGAAAACAAAGTAAACCTTCAAAAAACACAAAGGGGCAGGATGGATCTGAAGGCCCCACAGAGCAAAGCCCCCCAACAAATAACTCCAAGCACTCTCAATTCTTAGAGATCTCTGAATGGGAATTCAGAGTCATGGTTATAAACATGCTAAGAGAAATTAAAACGAATACCACAAACACCATGGAAATCCTTGAAAAGAAGGTATCGCAATTGGAATCCATTCTACCATCCCAGTTAGAAATGATAAGGAAAAACCAAGCAACTCTCCTTGAAACTCAATCCAAGTTACCTGAATTGAACTTGGCTAAAGAATCCTTTTCGTCGAGATTGGATGAATCTGTGGTGAGGATTTCTGATTCTGAAAATGCCATAAATGAACTTAAATACAAACAGTCAGAAATGGAATCAATGATAAAGGTATTAAAAAAGATTTCCAGGAGAACTCAGATAGAATGAAAAACGAAACTTCAGAATTCAGGGCATCCCTGAAGGAGAAGAAAGATCCACTGGAGGCCTTCAAAATCTAGTAAAGGATATCCTCAAGGAAAACTTCCCAAAGATAGTACAGGAAATGGATATATGCACCACTGAGACATTCAGGACTCCTTTCAAGGCCGACTTAAGTAGATCATCCTCAAGACACGTCATTGCTCGCATGCTGTCATTAGAGACCAGGGAAGCTATCCTGCAATCAACAAGACAGAAACCCCTTATTACTTATAAAGCAAAACCTATTAAAATTACTGCAGACTACTCCATATCAACATTGAAAGCTAGAAAGGAATGGACACAGGTGATTCAAATCCTAAAAAAAAACAATCTCCAGCCAAGACTAATATATCCAGCAAAATTATCTTTGAAAATAGATGAGGAGTATAAGACATTTAATGACATTGATGCTTTTAAACAATATGCAACCACCAAACCAGCACTGGAGAGGATTGTAAATCAACTACCACATCCAGGAGAGTTAAGACAACCTTATAAAGTAAAACAAAGAACTGGTTAGCTGAAATGAGTGTAACCCAAGAAAGGACCAAAGCAAACATGATTCATAAATTACTAACAGGTAATGATTGGGTATATAACAATAAATGTTATTCAATAATCACTATTAATGTAAACGGTCTTAACTCGCCAATTAAGAGACACAGACTGGCTAACTGGATGAAAAAACACAAACCATCAATATGTGGTATTCAAGAAACTCATCTAACTCACAAAGACTGGAATAAGCTGAGAGTTAAGGGCTGGAAAAATGTATACCTAGCAGGCGGGGAACAAAAGAAAGCAGGTGTTGCAATACTAATTTCAGACAGATTAAATTTCATTCCAAAACTAATTAGAAGAGACAAAGGAGGACATTACATTTTAATACAAGGATCAATCAATCAAGAATCAAGAACGCTCCTTAATATTTATGCCCCAAACATAGAGGCACCTAGCATTATAAGACAAACTTTATGGAATATCAAGAACTTTATTGGTTCAGAATCAATAATTATGGGAGACTTCAATACCCCACTTTTATCAAGAGAAAGGTCATCAAAACAAAAAATCAACAGAGAAACGTCAAATCTAATCTCCACCCTAAACCAGTTGGATCTCACAGATATATACAGAATATTTCATCCACATGATGAGGAATACACATTCTTTTCAGCTCGACCTGGAACGTTTTCTATGATAGGTCATATGCTAGTCCATAAGAACTCCCTCAACAAATACAAAAAAGTAGAAAGTATCTCCTGTCCCTTATCAGATCACAATGGGATAAAATTGGAGCTCAAGAGCAAGAATAATTCCAGAAACTTTACAAACTCATGGAGACTGAAGAATACAATGCTGAATGACCCATGGATTGTTGATGAAATCAAATTGGAATTTAAAAAATTCCTACAATCAAATGATGATGAAAACACATCATACCGAAACATACGGGATACAGCAAAGGCAGTTTTAAGAGGGAAGTTTATAGCATTAAGTGACTATATAAATAAATAAAATAAAGAAGAGCCAAATAAATGACCTAATGACACATCTTAAGACACTAGAAAACCAACAAAAAATCAAGCCTAAAAGGAACACCCAAAAGGAAATTACAAAAATAAAGAGAGAAATATCTCAATTAGAATCCAAAGAGATAATTCCAAAAATTAATAAGACTAAGAGCTGGTTCTTTGAAAAGTTTAATAAAATAGACACCCTCTGGCTAACCTCATCAAAAAGAAAAAGGAAAAACCAAACATAGTATGGATTATGAAAGACAACGGATCCATAACCACCAACTCCAATGAAGTACAGAAAATTGTCAGGGATTACTATGAGAGACTTTATTCCCAAAAATATGAAAATGCAGAAGAAATGGACAAATTTATTAACATGTATGACCTACCAAAGCTAATCCCAGAAGACATAACTGATGTAAACAAGCCCATTACCTATACAGAAATAGAAAAGGTAATTAAAAGTCTCCCAACAAAGAAGAGCCCAGGTCCTGATGGATTCACGGCAGAATTTTACCAAACTTTTAAAGAAGATATAATACCTGTCTTCCTCAAATTAGCCCAAAAAATAGAAAAGGAGAGAACACTCCCAAATTCATTCTATGAAGCTACCATCACCCTGATACCTACACCAGGAAAAGATTCATCTAAGA
>VMDO01001943.1:0-25000 GCA_007922755.1 Pedetes capensis
TGATTAAGTTATGGTTTCTGAGGTGGAGAAATCATCTGGGTAGGCTCAATGTCATCACAAGGATCTTTACAAGAGGAGGCACAAAGATCAGAATTAGTAGAAGTAGAATGGAGGAATTCAAGGAAAGGGCCACAAGCCCAGGAATTCCAGCGGGTCTCTAGGAGCTGAAAAGAGCAAGGAGACAGATTCTCCTTGAAGCCTCCAGAACATAGACCTGCTGATACCTTGATTTTATACTTCTTACCTTCAAATATATGAGAATAAATTTGGATTGTTTTAAGCCAGTGAATTTGTGGTAATTTTTGTTATAGCAACCATAGGAAACTAATACTTATTGCTAACTACACAAGGCACTCAACCTTGACATTAGCCTTGCTGTACTGCAAGTATTAGTGGCAGAATCAGGAAGTGCAAAAGGTCCAACCCACCCTGGGAGTCAATGGAAGCCTCATGGAGGAGAAGAGCAAGCCATTCTCAATGGTCAAGGTGTTTTCAAGCCAGAAGTGTTTGGGGAAGCATTCCAAGCAAGAGGAAAGGTAAAGACAGAGGCACAGAGGCAGAAAGTGCAGAGCACATCCATGTACTAGAATAAATGTTGCACACAGACCCAAGATGCTGAAAGAGGAATCTGCAAAGAGGAAATGCGGTCCAACACCAAGGCAGGAATTCCTGAGGGAACTTGGCTATGGAAAAAGGAAGTGACCATTTCCTCAGGAATTTGACCAAATCCTCCCAGCCCAAGTGGTGATAGCCTAGCCTTGCACAGGACAAAGACTCAGATGAGGCAAGAGTTCAGAGGCAAAGATTAAGAGGAAGCCCAAAAGCTCAGTAATCAAGAATAATATTTTTGCTAGTATTTTAAAATTCAAGACTTTTTTAAGATGACAGATTAAAGGCAACCTGTGTGTGACATGGTAAAACCAAGGAGCTAGATTAGGAAGAAGTAGACTCTTTTCCAAAGAAAGAGGGTCTGGAGAGGTACAGAAACCACTGAAGAGATCGTGAGATGCTTCCAGGTTACAGAATGGAGCTGAGCAACCAGAGAGCAAGCAGGACACATCCCCAGCCACAGCTTCCCACTGGGGAGGGGAAATGGAGTCCTCATCCAAAGAGGCAAGCCAGACAGCCACGGAAAGAAGTTGCTCCAGTACGTCTACTCCTTCATTTTTGTGCCTCTCTTCCTGCTGTGCTGGGGATTGAACCCAGGGCTTTACATGAGGTAAGGGCTGGACTGCTGTGCAGTACCCTCAACTTTTTTCTTACTTTTGGTTGGAGATGGGATCTCATAGAATCACACAGGCTGATAGCCCGGCACTGTGGCACACACCTGTAATCCCAGTGACTCGGGAGGTGGAGGCAGGAGGATCACAAGTTCGAAACCAGAGGTAGTGTGCATAATTTGGCGAGACCTTGTCTCAAAAACTAAAAAAATAGGCTGGGGGTGCAGTTCAGTGGTACAGCACTTGCAAAGCATGCAAGCTCAAGGCCCTGGGTTCAACCCTCAATACGATAAAAAATAAATAAATAAATAAATAAAAATTGCACAGGCTGCCCTCTGGCTTGGGGCTCAAGATCTTCCTTCTTCAGCTCCCAGTCAAGTTGGGTAGCAGGAGAACAATTCAGTGTCCACCTTTTTTTTTTTTTTTTTTCTATTTTTATCTCTTTTCAGGGCTGGGGTTTAGCTCTCTTGGTACAGATCATTGCTCACACTGAGGACCTGCTTTTGATCCTCAGCACCACAAAAAACAGAAGGATGTGGCAATCCACTCCCAATGCAACCCTGAAACAATCAGCCATTGAAAACCTTATAAGGGTCACTATGAGTCGGACCCAACTCAAGTGCACCTAGCAACAACATCTTTTCAATGTTGGTTTTAATTTCCTCCTTTCTCTTTTTTCTAATGCAATTTTTATCTTTTTAAAAAATCTTTTCCTTCTTGTGTTTCTTTTTCTATTTGTTGTTGTTAGGTGCTGGTCTGACTCATAGCAACCGCACACACATATAACAGGTGAAACACTCCTGGACACTGTGCCAGGCCCAGCACTTAATCAGTGCTTCTCTGCTATTCATAGGGTTTTCAATGGCAGATTGATTTTTGTGAGTGGGTTGCTGGGTCCTTCTCCCAAGCCTACGGCACCTGGTGTTCCCAGGAGGTCTCCCATCCAAGTACTAACCAGGCCCAACCCTGCTTAGCCTCTGGGATCTGATGGGATCAGATGCCACAGTGGTTTGGCTACAGGCAATAGTATAGTACTTTATTGAGCCATATTAGAGGTAGCCACATTAGGGTAAGTGGAAAACTCAGTCAATTTGATGTTGTCTAAATTTCAGTATTTTGTGCTTTGTGGATGTTCTGCATTAATTTTGGTTTTGTCACATTGCACTGAAATAATATTTATCTTGACTTCTGAGTTTTGGGGCACCCAAAGCAGTGCATCCCATGCCTCCCCTTCTTCTTGTGTTCCAAAGAGGGCACGCTGTGTTCTAAAGAGGGCATATACCTGTCAGGTAGTGTCACCCTCCACAGCCTGCATGAGGGAGCCAGAAAGTCAAAGGGAATCTCCTCAAGGCAAGAGGATCTGCTCCTATCCCTTTAAGAGATAGGGGCTCCCCCAAGCCAAGGGCAGGCTAGAGAGACCCTGCTTAGGTACACTATCTGCTGCAGAGAAGGGGCCCCAAGGAGGCTAGGAGTGGTATACCACCAGGGGGCAGGAACTGGGGAACTGCCAGAGGAGGTTCAGAGGATGAATCATCTACATCAGGAAACAGTGGGGTCTGAGGTCTCCATTAAGGTGTTACAAAACTTCATAATGTTCCCCACAGAAGAGGCAGGGCTGGGGTTTAGCTCAGTTGGTAGAGGGCTGCTCTTCACTCTCTGAGGACCTGTATTTGATCCCCAGCACTGCAAAAATGGAAGAATGTGGCAAGTCACTCTTGAAGTAATCCTGAAAGAATCAGCCACTGAAAACCCTATGAATAGCAGAGAAGCACTGACACAGTGCCAACCATGACACAGTGCTGGAGAGCATTTCATCTGTTGTACTTAGGGTTGCTATGTGTCAGTCCAGTTAACCCTTATAATACTTAGGCCACCATATCAATTGTGTATATATTTGTAAGTATTCCATATATCTTGTGATATCTATTATAGCTATTGCAAATGACTTTGAATAAGAGTCAGAAAAGACACAGAGTAGACAAGTGCGCCTCAGACACCAGTGCACTGGAATGATAAAAAGACATCAAACTGAAGGCAGGCATGGAGTCACATGACAAAGAATGTATCTTTAAGAGAAGAGAGGAAAGACTGACCTGCTAAGCTGACACTCAGGTCATCCTGCACCCACCACAGGAAAATTCCAAAGCTTTTTGCAAAAAAAAATAATTACACCCGCACATTCCCCTTTCATCCCTATGAGTCGGACCCAACTCTATGACACCTAACAACAACAACAATGTACAAGACTGCCTGATTCTATGAGGGACATTATCTTCGAGCTTCCACTTTCCACACCATCACTTTTGCACATCACCACAGTAACAGAGGCATCTGCATTTGGTGGGGCAGGATGGGATGAGAAAGAGAGAGAGAAACCTGGAGTGAAAAAGAAGACCAAATATGAAGCTCAAATATTGTAATAAAATTCTTCTTTCTGGCTATTCCAAGGAACGATTCCTATGCAATTCCAGTAACTTCAATGATCAGCTTCCACAGTATCAATCACGTTGAGCCATTTCACTATTAAAACAGCCAGTTACATGGTCATATTAAGATGTTAATATTAGAGTGCAGAAAAATAAGAAGACGGATATGGTTTGGGGCAGAAAAGTGCCACTGTGGAAGAAACAGAACCAGTTACTAACTATAGTAATCTTCACTGGCTTAGCATGGCTACAGAGTTACAGGACTTCGGGTCTGATTATAGATAAACAGGTAACTTTACATTTTGTGTACCAGTATGTTTCTTTAGGCCTGCAGCTATAGCCCTGTGGTGTCCGATCCCATCAGATCTTGGAAGCTAAGCAGGGGCAGGCCTGGTTAGTACTTGGATGGGAGACTGCCTGGGAACACCAGATGTTGTAGCCTTGGGAGACGGACTCAGAAACCCACTCTCAAAAATCCGTCCACCAATGAAAACCCTATGAACAGCAGAGAAGCACTGACAATAGTGTTTCCCCTGTTGTATGCAGGGTTGGTATGAGTCGGATACCGACTCCAGGGCACCTAACAACAATGTTTTTTTAACAAATCACAAATTTTTAAATATTATGTCTCAACATGATTGATTCCATTATGAACTATTAATATTCTTCCCAGGTGCTGAAGAACCAGAAATATCTGAGCTAGGAATTACAAGATCAGACCTCTTTAATCTCCCTTTGTTCCCAAATCAGTGATAAATAAATCACCAGAAATAGTCTCTGAGACTGAGACAAGGAGACTGGACAACATGAGGGATTTATTTTAAATCCGGCTTCTTTGCATCTAGATTTTCAATCTCTGATGCGAAAATGCTGCCCAAATTAGTGATGACAAGCGAATGTCCGTTTCCTGTCTCCATCTCTCTTGTATTCACTTTAGGATCATGATCTGGTGAGCTGTGTGAACATCAGCCCAGAAACCTGCATTGCTGAGCTTGTATCTTTGTCTGGTCTTTTGAACTTTAGTGAGATTTATTCTATGACCCAGCATATGTTAGTTGGTAAATATGCCAAGTGAAAAGAATATATATTATGCTCTTGGGCTTAATATTCTATAAATGTCAACGAGGTCCAGGCAATTAATAGGGTTCAAATCTTTTATGTCTTTACCGGATATTTTTGTCTAGTTGTTGTCAATCAATTACTAAGAAAGGGATATGAAAAATATTCAAATATGATTTTGGATTTAAAACTAGACCTCTCTTTAAATTTCTCAGTTTGTGCTACATGCATTTGGAAGCTCTATCTTTGGGCATATACACATATACATTGAGTGTGGTTGCCTGGTGAATTGGCCCTTTCATTGCTATGAAATTATCCTTGTTATCTCTCTTCATATTCCCTGCTTTGGAATCTATTTTGTCTAATGTTATTGCAAGCACTCAAGGTTTCTCATTCTGTTTTCATGATGTAATCTTTTTCCATTCTTTTCTTTTAATCTATCTGTATCTTCATATTTAAAGTATATCCTTGTAGAAAGCAGAAAGGTGGGTATTTTATTTCCAGTCTGACAATATCTGCCGTTTAATTGATCTGTTTCACCCTTTTATGTTTAATACAAATTAGTTTAGGGGTACTATTTTACTATTTGTTTTCCTTTTGTTTTTTTTTTCCGGTATTGGGGAGCTGAACCCAGGGCCTCATGCATACTTGGCAAGTGCTCTGCCCTGAGCTACACCCCTAGCCCATTTTTTATTCTTTAAATTGAGACAGGGTCTCAAGTTATGCAGGCTGCTTCTGGCTTCAAACCTGCAAACCTCCTGCCTCCACCTCCCAAGTCGCTGGGATTGTGTGTGCCACCACACCCAGCTTACTCTTTGTTCTTTACTTGTCCCATCTCTTTTCAGATCTTCTGAGCCTCCTTGCTGCTGTTCTCTGAGCTAATCAGATTTTTTAATATTCTATTCTAATTCTTCTGTATTGGCTTCTGAGCCACTTTTTTTTTTTTTACATTTTTAGCAGTCTCCCATAAAATGTAAGTAACTTGCAATATTATAGTTCTATTAATGTTGGTCAATTCTTTATACCTCTGTTGTCATATATTTACCTACATTCATTATAAACCCCACTGCTTTGGAGGGATTTTGTTAAAGCAGTTAAGCTTTTCTGACTAATACAATGGCAAATTTCCTCAGCCAAAGTAATGGTTTTGTTACAAGAGACATTTGCTTTAAAAAATAAATATTAACACTACTGTCCAACCAGTTACCAGCCAGATATCCAAAAGTCATTCTTCACTAATGGATGTCCTTTGCAAACAATCTGGCCCTTTCTCAAATAATGTATTTAAAATAGGGCTTTAAAACTGTGAAAAATCAGCTGGGCGCAGTGGCGCAGACCTGTAATCCCAATGGCTCGGGAGGTGGAGGCAGGAGGATTGCAATTTCGAGACCAGAGGCAGTCTGTGTAACTTAGTGAGACCCTGTCTCAAAAAAAGTAAAAAAAAAAAATGGGCTGGGAGTGCAGCTCAGTGGTCCAGCACTTGCAAAGCATGCAGGCGTGAGGCCCTGGGTTCAACCCCTTGTACTGCAAAAAAAAAAAAAAAAAAGTGAAAAATTGGATTCAGGTTTGGGTGTGGGTTCAATATGTTGAAATGCAGAAGGTTTGGGGTCAGTATAGGTTCCAGTTTAAAATTTGAATCTTGTTAGAGAAGACTTGGATGGGAAACTTAGATAGGAAGGGGGGAGGGGGGAAACATAGAGGAGCGTAAGGGGTAACCTATATGAATAATGCTTATCAAATTGCATATATGAAAATGGTCACAACGAAAAGCATGTCAAAATGAATCACATTATGATGTACATTAAAAATTTCTAATAAAAAAAAAAATTGAATCTTGTCTGTAGATACATGAACATTTTTTTCAAATTTTTTCAATTTTTATGTATAATAAAATAACTAATACTACAAAAAAACAGAAAGCCAAAAACGGAACAAAAACATTAAAAGCTGAACCTCAACCCAATTTTTCACTGGGTTCAGGTTCAAATTTAGAATTTTTTTTTTTTCATCTTTGAACCAAATTGGGTTCAGGATTCAGGCTCAGGTTCAGTTTGAAAGCCCTGCTTTATACCCACAGGATTTAAATCCAATCCTGAATCCTCTAAATTTTAAAATATCAAACCTGCACCCTAACCCGAACCAAATTTTTCACGTGTTTAAAACCCTCATCTAAAATATAAATTGATCGGGATATATACAGATAGATAGACATATTCACAAAAAAAGACATGCAAGTAGAAAGGAGACCATTGTTGGAGAGGGAAGGGAAGTGGGAGGAGGGTCAAGAGAGGGTAAGGGGGAAGCTAACATGAGCAGTGGACAATGAAATGCATGTATGGAAATGTCATAATGAGACCCATTAAGTTGTACATTAAAAATTACTAATAGAAAAGTTAAAAACTAAATATATATATATATATATATATATATATATATATAGAGAGAGAGAGAGAGAGAGAGAGAGAGAGAGAGAGAGAGAGAGAGTATGTCCTTCAACTAGATGGACTGACAGTGTCTGCAACAATGAGCTTAAACATAAATAAGATCGTGTGCCTGGCACAGAATCAGAGTGTTTTGTTCTGTTGTACATAGGGTCTCTAGGACCCAAAGGTTATGTGCTTGAACAACTGGTCCCCAGCAGTTGGCACTATTTGTAGAGGTTATGGAACATTGGAAGGTGGAACTCACTTTGTGGAACTGGTCACTGGGAGTGGGCCTTTGGAGGTTTTTACCTTGACCCATGGTTCTGGTCCCTCTTCACTTCTTGATTGAGAAGATGTGACGTTCTCTGCCAAGAGACCTGCCATACCTCCTCTGCCATCACATCTGCTGCTATCATGGACTGAAATCCTGTAACCCTGAGCTCCCAATAAATCTCTCCCTCCGTAAGTCTGTTTCATTTGGTTTCTCTGTCCCAGTGAGTACCACCTGAGTTATGCAGAAAATTGGTACAGGAGAGTGGGGTTGTTGGTGTGCAGAAATCTGACCCCGTGGCTCTTAGGCTATTAGAGATTACTTGTGGGAGGAATTTGGAAGAGTTTGCACATGCAGGCTAGAGAGAAGCCCCAGGATGCTGTAAGCAGTGCACGAGAGATGGATCAGGCAAGGGTTTGGAAGACCAGAACGCTGCCTCCGATAGAAACACAGACAGGACTTTCAGGGTTTCAGAGGAAAATGAAGACTCAATTGGACATTCAAATAGAGGGCATTCCTGTTACATTCTAGCAAAGAGCTTATGTGTAGCTTTCCATGTCCTAAATATTTGGGTGAGGCTAATTTCAAAAGTTATGGACTAATTAACTTGGTGGAAGAAATATCAAGGAAAAATAGTGTTGAGTGCATGGCTTGGTTGTTTCTTGCTATCTTCAGCCAGATTTATGATGAGAAACAGAGAAAAGGGCAAAACAGAAAGGTCCAAACCATGTGCAGTTTAAAGAGGAAAAATCCGGAGCTGGGCACGGTGGTGCATGCCTGTAATCCCAGTGGCTTGGGAGGCAGAGGCAGGAGGATCACAAGTTCGAGACCAAAGGCAGTATACGTAATTTAGCGAGAGCCTGTCTCAAGAAAGTAAAAACAAAATGGGCTGGGGGGTGCAGCTCAGCTGTCCAGCACTTGCAAAGCATCCAAGTGTGAGGCCCTGGGTTCAACTTCCAGTACAAAAAAAAAAAAAAAGAGGAAAAATCCAATGGTTTGTCTAAGATTACTGTGACACAGCTGTTTCAGTCAAGGAGGTCTTAATTGTTAAAGCGATGAGAGCCAGTAAAGGGAAGTCTCAATCTCTTCACTGGGGCAACAGAAATACTCTTGGGGCACAGAAGGAGTCATGAGGCCCCTCCCATCTAAGACTTCAAGGTGTAAAACAAAAAACTTGAAAGAAAATTGCAACATGAAAGCTGCTAGGATGCCCCGCCACAAAGGGGCCATCCAGGCCTGAGTATGTAGAGTCTGGTGCTGCAGCTGTGGTTCCAAATGGTAAAGTTACCTTAAGCTGGCCGCAAATCTTTGTATCATCCATGTGGTGCTGGTTTTATAAGCACGCACAATGTCAGAATTTAGAGGTCATGGAGGCAGCCAGTAAAGTTCCAGAAGACAGTCTGCAAGGCCAGGCAATGTGTACGAGGGCCAAGAGCCCTGTGGAGAGTCCCTGAATGCCTGATGTGTGAAGCTTTGAGGATAGAGTCTAAGTGGCATTGGAGATCCCAGGATGTTGAAGATCCAGCACTGTGAAACATCTGCAGAGGGAAGCTGCCAGCAAGAAATAGAGCCAGCCTATGGGAACCATGAGTGCTGCCAATGGCAGAGCCATGGGAATGGAACTGCCCAAGCCTGTTCAAACCCAGATGATGCCAGATAACTTTATGTGCACCAGATGACATGGAACCACAGGAGTTTTTTGTCCAGCAGGTTCTAGGTCTTGCTATAGACTGATATTAAGTTTCTGGGCCCCTATTCCTCTATTTAGAAATGGGAGTGCTTACCCTATGCCATTATATGTTGGAAGTATGTAACCTGGGTTTTGTCAGTTTGTTTGGCAGGGGCTCACAGCTAAATTTGCCTCAGTGTGGACTTCGGACTTGGATTTTTGAACACAATTGAGAATGTTAAGATTTGGGGAATCTGAAAAGTTGGACTGGATGCATTTTGCATTACAAAAGGCCATGACCTTTCTGGGCCAGGGATGGAGTATTATTTAAATCTAAAATGACCCTAAAGGTCATCTGTTGGAACGACTGGTCCCCAGCAGGTGGCACCACTTGTGGATGTTATGGAATTTTGTGAGGTGGAACTGTTTTGCAGAACTGGTCATTCAGGGCAGGCGTTTAGGCTTGTTTTGTTTTGTTTTGTCCTGGACCTGCAGCTTCAGTGGCTCTCTGCTTCCTGATCAAGATGTGAGATTCTCTGCTGTGGGCCCTGCCATCCCTGCCCTGCCACCACACCTGCCACCATTATGGACTAAAATCCTCTAACTGTGAGTCCCCAATAAGTTTCTTCCTTTATAAGATTGTTCCAGTTGGTTTCTCTATCATTGTGATGCATCCACTGACTAATATAGAAACAGATGGATGTGAATGGGAAAAAACTTCTCACCCATGAAAGAAGATTGGTGTTGCTGTCTTTTTCAGCAGGCATCAACAGATTCTAACTTGCACTCATATATTCCCTGTTGTTCATTATGGGTCCACATGTCATGTGGGGAAACCAACGCTTGACCACATGTTCTGAAATGTAGTGATGTAGATAGCTGTGGTTATGAAACAATACCACTAAGTGAAAGAAGTTAGGGTTTGGTATTTATTTCAACTAGTGTCAAAAGATTCTGATATGAAGTCACATATTCCTTATTCCTCATTATAGGTCTATCTGGACTAATGGAAAATAAACATGTGACTTTTGTTCTAAAATGCAGTGGACCAGACTGATGCAAATATGAAACAAACTTACAAACTGTGAAAGAAGTTTGGATGAGTACATATTTTACCTAGCACCAAAGGAATTTGATTTAGAGTCACATATTCCTTATTGTTCATTGTTAGGTCCACATGCACGATGAAGAAAGAAACATCTGACTGGTGTTCTAAACCCAGTAGCATAGCTGGAAGTGGGTAAGAAATAAGCCTCCACTCTATGAAATAAGTTTGTGTTTGGTGAATCTTTCAACAAGCATCAACAGATCCCAATTTAGACCGAGGTATTTCCTATTGTTCTTTATACTTCTGTATGCACTGTGGGGAACCAAATATCTGACTAATGACTTAAAATACAGTGGCATAGATGGATGTGGATATTAAACAAGGTTATGCTGCATGAAAGAAGTTAGGGTTTGATGCATTGTTCAAATAACATCAACAGATTCTAATTTAGATTTATATATTCATATTGCTCATTACACATATAAGCACTATGAAGAAAGAAAGAGATAAATGCAGACATAAAATGCAGTGAAATAAGTGGATGTGGATATGAAGCAAGCTTCCACTCCATGAAAGAAATTATGGCATTTTCAAAGTGCATCAACAGTTTCTGAATTAGAGTTACATACTCCCTGCTGCTTATTGTTGGCTATATGCCATATGGGGACAGAAACATTTGACTGGCTTTCTGAAATACAATGCCATGGAGGGAGGTGGATATGAAACATCTCTTCCCCAGGAATGAAGTTTGAGTTTGATGAATCTTTCAGCTAGTATTGGCAGGTTCTGATTTAGAATCACATTTTCCTGATTGCTCATTATATGTCTATATGCACGATGGGGAAAGGTGACAAAGATAAATGTGGATATGAAACAAGATTCCTGCTGGTGAAAGAAATTTGGATTTGGTGCATTTTTCAAATAGAATCAACAGATTCTAATTTCAACTCACCTAGTTCGTACTGGTACAATATGAAGAAAGAATAATATGACCATTGTTCTAAAATGCACTGAAATACATGAATGTGGATATGAACAAGCTTCCACTCTCTGGAGGAATTCTGTGTTTGATATATTTTTTTAGCTAACATGAACATATTCTTATTTAGAGTAATATATTCCTTATTCCTTACTTGTTGTTGTTGTTGTTAGGTGCCATCGAGTAGGCATCCGACTCATAGCGACCCTCTGTGCAACGGGAAACACTATTGTCAGTGCTTCTCTGATGTGCATAGGGTTTTCAATGGCATATTGACTTTTGGGAGGGGGTTGCGGGTCCTTCTCCCAAGCCTACAGCTTCTGGTGTTCCCAGGCAGTCTCCCATCCAAGGACTAACCAGGTCCAAACCTGCTTAGCTTCTGAGATCTGATAAGATCGGATGCCACAGAGCTATGGCTGCAGGCTTATTCCTTACTGGTCAACTATATATGGGGGGGGGAGGAAACATCTGGCTGTAAGACACAATTTTAGTGTTTAGTGTTTGGTGCATCTTTCATGGAGACACATATTCCTTACTGATTAATATACATCTACATGCAATATAAGGAGAAAACATCTAAATGTTGTCCCAAAACACAATGACATAGATGGATGTGGATATGAAACAAGCTTCCACTCCACAAAAGAAGTTTAGGTTTGGTGCATCTTTCAACTAACATCAACAGATTCTGATTTAGAGTTATATATTTCCTATTGCTTTTTATATGAACACATGCACTGTGGGCAAAGAATTAACCAACATGTTCTAAAACACAGTGATGGAGATGGATGTGGACAAGAAACAAGCTTATATTCCATGAAAAAAGATATGGTGTGGTGCATATTTCAACTGGCACCAACAGAGTCTGATTAGGGTCACATATTCCCTTTTGCTCGTTATACATCTACATGTAATATGGGGAAAGAACCATTTGACTCCTGTTCTGACACACAGTCATATAGAAGGATATGGATGTGAAACAAGCTTTCACTTCATGAAAAAAGTTTGACTTGGGTGCATCTTTCAACTAAGATAAACAGATTCCTATTTAAATCCACATATTCCTATTGCTCATTATACAACTATATGCGCTATGGGGAAAAACGCATCCGACTGCTGTTCTAACAGAAACTGACATAGATGGATGTGGATATGAAATGAGATTCCAATTCAAGTAGTAAGTTTGAGCCTGGTGCATCTTTTAACTATGATCATTAGGTTCTGATTTAGAGCTCATTATAGGTCTTTATGCACTATGAGGAAAGAATTATCTGACTGCTATTCTAAAACATAGTGATATAGGTAGATACAGGTATAAAACAAGCTTCCACTCCATGAAGGAAGTTAGGGTTGTTGTATTGTTCAAGTTGCATCAACAGATTCCAATTTTAGCATTACACATTACCTGCTGCTCTATGTGCCATACAGGGAAAGAAGATTCCAACTACTGTTCTGAAACACAGTGACATGGATAGACGTGGAAATAAAACAAGTTTCCACACTGGAAGAAGTTTGGGTTTGGTGCATCCATCAGTAACATCAACATACCCCTTTCTAGACTCACATATTCCCTGTTGCTCATTATACATCAATACGCACCATGGAGAAAAAATCCTGCCTACTGTTACAAAAATCAGTGACATACACGGATGTGGATAGGAAACAAGCTTGCACTCTCTGAAGGAATTTATGTTTAGTGCAGCATCCACAGATTCTTGTTTAGAACCACATATTCCATATTGCTAACTCTACATCCCTACGCAATATGGGAAAAGAGACATGTGACTACTGTTCTTAAACTAGTGACATAGATGGGATATGAAACAAGATCCATTCTTTGAAATACATTGGGCTTTATGCATATTTCAAATGCCAAAAAACAGATTCTAATTTAGACTCATATAGATCATAACATTGCTCATCATATTTGTGCATATACACTGCTGGAAAAGAGACATCTGATTATTTTTTAATTAAATAATATAGATGAATATGAAAAAGAAACAAAATTGTACTCCTTGACGTGATTTTGTATGTGGTGAATTTTCCAACTATCATCAACTGATTCTGACTTAGATTCGCATATTGCTAACTATTCCATTATATTCCATTTGAACTATGCATAAAGCCCAATGTATTTCAAAGAATGGATCTTGTTTCATATCCACACCCATCTATGTCACTAGTTTAAGAACAGTAGTCACATGTCTCTTTTCCCATATTGCATAGGGACATAGAGTTAGTAATATGGAATATGTTGCTCATTATACATACAAGCACCATGGTGAAATAACTACCTAAGTGCAGATATAAAATGCAGTGACAGATGGATAAGAAATAAGCTTCCACAACATGAAAGAACCTGAGGTCTGTTGCCTCATTCAACTACCATCAATAGAGTCTGAGTTAAAGTCACACATTCTCTACTGCTCATTATAAATTTATATGCAATATGGTAAAATAAACATCTAACATTCTAAAATTCTGTTATGTAGATAGATTTGGATATGAAAGCAGATTCTACTCCCTGAAACTTGTTCAGGATTGGTGCATCTTTCAGCTATTATCAACAGATTTTTAATTAATTATTTATTTATTTGTTTTTAGTATTACAAATGTTCAATGAAAACTTACTGTGAACCAAAGGCTTACATCATTATCCCACCAATGGTCTCCCTTCTACTTGCATGTCTTTTTTTTTTTTTTTTTTTTTTTTTTTTTTTTTTTTTTTTTTTTTTTTTTTTTTTTTTTTTTTTTTTTTTATTACATCTATCTATATATGTACATCCTGATTTTGCTATATGGGCAGCATACGTATTTCCTTTCTTCTCTCCCATTACCCTTTCTTCTTGCTCCCTCCCCCTTTTCTTTAGTCCATTATCTTTCCCTACTTAGGTCCTGTTTGCTTTCATGATCTATATGTTTTAATTGTTGTTGTTGTTGTTGTTGTTAGGTGCTGTCAAGTCAGTATCTCATAGCAACCCTACATACAACAGACGAAACACTACTGTCAAAGCTTCTCTGGTATTTATAGGGTTTTCAATGGTGGATGGATTTTTTGGGAGGGGGTTGCCAGGTCCTTCTCCCAAGCCTACAGTATCTGGTGTTCCCAGGCGGTCTCCTATCCAAGTACTAACTAGGCCCAACCCTGCTTGGCTTCCAAGATCTGATGGGATCAAACACCACAGGGCTACGGCTGGAGTCATATGTTTTAATAATGAATATATATTGAAGTCTAACATCTCACATATGAGAGCAATAAGACTAAGCCTCAAAGATTTCAAGTATAGTAAATAGAAAAAAAGAGATTCAGAAAAAGGCAGAGAGGCTGAAAAAGAAAAACTAAAAAAGAAAAAAGATTAAAATTACATTAGAAAAAAAGTAAGGAAATGAAAATCAACAGTGAAAAGATGATAAGTATAAAACAAAAAGAAAAAGAAAACAGGTGGACACCAACTTGCTCTCCTGAAACTCCAGAGTCTCTGGGAGCTGAGGCAGGAATATCTTGAGCCCCAGGCTAGAGACAGTGTGCACAATTCATTGTGATTGTGTCTCCAAGCAAAAATAAGAAAAGGGCTGGGGATACTACACCATAGCACTGCAATTACCCCAGCACAGCAGGAAGGGGGAAAAAAAGATAAAACCCCATCAGCGTGAGGGGAGGAAGAGGAGGAGGAGGAGGAGGAGGTGGAAGAGGAGGAGAAGCAGGAGGAGGAGGTGGAGGAGGAGTAGAGCAGGAGGAGGACGAAGAACAAGAGGAAGAGGAAGAGGAGGAGGAGAAGGAGGAGGAAGAGCAACAGGAGGAGGAGGAAGAGGAAAGTCCTGGAGGAGCTTCTTTCTGTGGCCTCTAACATTGGAGTCTGTTAGGTGGAGGTGGCAGTCAATTAAGGATGGAATCTTTTTATCTAACCAGAGCTGGGAGTTGACAGTCTCCATAGCTCCCTGACCCCAGCTGGTGGGGCTTGCTTCTCAGTAACGTTTTCAAGCTTCTTGCTGCCTGAGCCTCTCAGCACATTAGAGCCTTACTGAAAGGTTATGCAGACCCTTCCTGAGCCCCAACCCCCCACTTAACTTGTTATCTTCTTGAAGAAAAGCTAAGCAAAAGCCACAAGATTAATGGATGTTCTTGCTGGTTGGTTTCACAAAGGCATGATGTGCCCAGTAACCATGGCACAGTAACCAGGAACTGGAAGAAACAGGTAGATTGACAGAGGTGACAGTTCCCACCACAAGAGGCCAGCTACAGACTGGGCTGTTGAGCAGATACAAGACTGCTAAGCAGCTGGCCCCCTTCCTTTAGCCAGAGAGGCTTTCCACCTGCCTCCCCCTTTCTCTCTAATACCCAATAAAATCTCTCTCCTTTCCCTCACCCAGGGTCAACACCAATGTTCATTGCCAGCCTTGACCAGCTTACACTTGGGTACAAATAAACCCTAGCTTATTAGCTTCATATTTAGTTTGCTTTCAGTTCACTACTGCTGGGACCCTAAAAAGAACCCTAACAGTTAAAGGTGCTGAAACCTGGAAGGGTTGTTCAGGGGCTCCCCTCTCTGAGGAGGCACTCCCGACCCTCTGACGTCTCCAGCAATGAACTGAGCAGCCCTGAACACAGGACACTCAGACCTCCACTACCACTGGCTTTTTCATGGTGTCAACACCAACACAAAAAGAAATTTGATCTCTGAATCTTAGCTGTGCCACCTGTGCCATCTGCTGTGTTTAAGAAAGGTGGGTCAGAGCAGATGCCTTCCAGAGGCTCCTGTATCTTTCGTTTCAATTAGGGGAAATCGGAGCACTCAGCCCTCCCACAGCACTGGTCCTCTGGACTTTCGCCTTCCTGGTTTTTTTCATGGCAAGGGGACACCCTTCCTCAGGGACTAAGTCAATTCTTTAGTGGCTTGTGAAGGAGATCAGGGATGCCTGTCCACTTACTTGCCCGTGCAGAATGCAGGGTTCCTGTTTTGGGGGTCTCTCTCTCCCTCTCCCTCTCTCCTTCTCTCCCTCTCTCCCTCTTTCCCTGTGCAGACATGGGCAATCCCCAATCTGTTCCAAAAAAGGACTCCCCAGTGGGATGCCTCCTTCAAAACTTACAGAGGCTACACTTAAGTCAAGATCTTCACCACTGAATGTGGCACGGCCTCAATAAATTATAATATCCTGACAGATCCGGACAATTACTGCCATATGGAAGGTAAATGGCCCCAGGTCCCCTATGGTCAGGTCTTCCTTGCACTCAGGTCACAACTCACTCTCTACATTTCATGTTCCCTAATATGTATCTTTGTCCTCCACTCCTCCACCCTCTAAACAATTAGCTTTTAAATTAAAGGGAGGTTTTACCCAAGACCTTCAAGACAAGTCTCACCTTCTGTGGTAATTGTTAATTCAATGTAATTGTTCATTTATAATTTTATCTGTCAGTCTGACTGTTAACCTATATTACGATTCTGTGTTCTTGTTTGTATAACTATCTCCGAGACTACAATATAGAGCTTTCTTTTTTTGCCTCCTCTGCTCCAGGAAAAATCAGTCATTCAGGGTTTTCCCTCAATCCATGAGATATAGCATTCAATAGTTAATTATTAAATAGGTTTGAATCTAGAAAAAAAAAAGGAAAACATTTTAAAATCCAAACAGCTTTAAGGCTTAAGACATAGAGCAGGTAAAAGGCTTTGAGTGTGGCCAAATAAACAGGTGATCAGAATCTGTTTCACTCTGCCTAAATGTAATTTAGCTCAATGCTTCTTTTTAAGTTGGTTGATTTCTTTTACTATATTACTTGGTTTATACTAAGGTTTTTATATAAAGGTTATGTTGTTTTAATTTCTGTGTATGGTACATTATATGGTATATTGCCTGATAATACTCACCCCCCAAAATTCTATTCTGACTGGTTTATATATAAATGAGCACTCTCATAAATTAAAACTATTAAATTGGCCCAAATTCCTTTTGTTTTATAAGGTTTAAGTTTCTGATAAGTGAGTTGATACTGTTAGTATATGTTTATGTTCGTAATGGCTAAAAGATTAAAACACAATATCCATAACATTTTCACCTTGTATTTTCTCCATCTCCTAATCCAGACTCTCTTCCAGTCACTCCAACAAAGGATGACCTTCCCCCCACCACCTCCACCTCCACCTCCACCTCCATGCCATGGCACTTAGTGTTGGGGAAGGGAAACCTAAATGCTTGCCCTGGTTCCTCCTCATCTGATGACTTTCTTCCAGCTTCTCAGCTCTGCTAACTGCCCAATCTATCTCCTATCAAAGGTTTATCAACAACTCCTCCCGCCTGGGTTAATATAGACCTCTTCCACTCTCTCATTGTGGGGCAAAACCCAACTGTCCCACAGCCTGTAACTGCTGTGGAGCACAGCCCCTCTGGGCAACCTCCACAGCTGATGCCCTGCACCCAGGGATCTGCCTCTCCCTCCCTGGGAGACCCTGTTTACAAACTGAGCTCCCCTGAATACAATCTTGGGGGATTAACCATCCCCCAGGACAAACATTCTCAGGAAACTGGCTATTTCTTGGGAAGTTCCTAAACCTGGCGGACTGATCATCTTTCAGGTCACTCTCTTTACCAAAACAACCTCTCCTTTCACTCAGCTTGTTCTTCCCTGATCCCTTTCCTAGCAAATGACAGACATTCAGATCTACTTCCTGGCTTTATTCTCACTGCTCCCTCCTTTATGCTGGCAGTGATCCTCAATGTATACTTACTACTAAATTTTGCTTTTGGGGATTTTCAACGACATGAGTAAAACTGAAAACTAAAAAGGCCTGGGAAGAGGAACACAGGGAATAAAACAAGCACAACTGATAACCTTTACTCCTGGGAAATACTATATTTCTCCAGGCAAATTAAAACCTGCCCTCTCAGAGAAACCCCAGGCCAAAGAAGAGATTTTTCAGAGGCCAATGCCAGCCTCCAACAGAGTCCTAAGCAAATGGGGCTTTGTCTCCTCTACAAAGAGGACCCCATGGTAAGCAGTGATCATCCTGCTCTCTGAAGAGAGGATAGGCCATTGTTCAGCTCCAATAATGGCCACCCTTGAGGACCAAAAGCTGCCCATAGTGTCCTGGTGAGGCCCACCTCACCTACAGAAGACCATCAAAGAGACTCTAGTTACGGCAGACATGGGAGGTACAAATTTTAACTTCTGCCGGGCACGGTGGCGCACACCTGTAATCCCAGCAACTTGGGAGGCAGAGGCAGGAGGATCACAAGTTCAAGACCAGATGCAGCCTGTGTAATTTAGCAAAACCCTGTCTCAAAAAAAAGTAAAAATATGGGTTGAGGGTGCAGCTCAGTGGTCCGGCACTTGCAAAGCATGCAAGTGCAAAGCCCTGGGTTCTACCCCCAGTACCGCAAAAAAAAAATAAATAAATAAATAAAATAAAATAAAATAAAATTTAATTTCCTTTCTAATACAGAGAACTTCTTTCTCTGCCTCTGTTTAAGGAAACCTATGTTGTAACTCATGTTGTTGAGAATACCCAAACCCAAAAGCTTTTCTTTAAAAGCTGTCTGGCTACCAACACAGGTAACAATATAACCAAAAATGGAGATCAACTCTCTCCAGCCCTGAGAGCCAATGGTACAGCTTAGCAAACATGACTAGACCCTCTCAACTCTCCTTCCCCAAACCTATTCTGATCAGGTCTCTCCTATCTCAGGCTCCTCTCTGCATACCCAGGAACTTCGCTGAAGGCGGGGTCTCCCTAGGCACCTTCCACTCATACTTATGCAATTACACCTTACATATTCCTTCTACCAATTTCTCTTCCCACTGGAACATAGGAACCCAGCTATGGAACCACACCAGACATGGTTCTCAGATATACCTTCCCTCTTCCACCAACAAATCAGGGGCAGTGAGAGAGGGTATTAAGCGGCTCCAAGAAAGCTCAGATACCTAACCAAACAATTTTCCTCTTCCTGGCAGTGGCCTTCCTCGTTCCCAGCCTCCCCTTAGCCCATTCCTGGCTATTGGGCTGCTTCTGCTACTTTTGCCTTGTTATTTACAGTTATTCCACTGAACGAGTAACAGTCATTTCTTGATCTGTTTCTCTTGAACAGGCCCTTGCTAATGACAGCCTGTCTCCAACCTTCCAGAGTTGAGAAAGAGACACTCAAAATACCTTAACTCCCTTTCTAACTGTAAACCTACATAAAGGGTTGCACTCAGCCTGGTCAAGGAATAGTCTTCCTCTGTGGCTACCTGGTATGTGCTTGCATGCCTGCTAACTGGACTGGCATTATACACTGGCATTTCTTTCCCCTCCCGTCTCTTACTAGGAAGCTAACCCTTTGTCTTGCTTAACCTATACATCCATGCCGAACCCTTGTTTTAATTCCCTTATTAGTAGGATTGCCTGCAGCCATAGCACTGTGGTGTCTGATCCCATCAGATCTCAGAAGCTAAGCAAGGTCAGGCCTGGCCATTAGTTGGATGGGTGACCACCTGGGAACACCAGGTGCTGCAGGCTTGGGAGAAGGACCTGGCAGCCCATTCCCAAAAAACAATCAGCCATTGAAAACCATATGGATAGCAGAGAAGCACTGACAATAGTGTTTCACCTGTTGTGTGTAGGGTTGCTATGAGTTGGACATGGACTTGAGGGCACCTAACAACAACAATTAGCAGGATTGGGAATCACAGTAGGAACAACAGGAGCTGCCATTGGGGGCACTGGACTTTACATCAATGTCGCCCCCTTCAAACCCCATCCCTATATCTTTAACAACTCTCTTCTACCTGCAAAGGGCCGTTCAGCTCATACAATTACAACCTACTCTTGTCATCACTGCTTAAATTGATATTGGGACAACAGGAAAAATATAATAAAAGCTTTATCCCCTATTGGGCCCCCTCATCAGAATCCTGCTCGTTCTGTTGTTTGCTCTCTGCCTAATTTCTAAGCTCTTTCATTCAGACACAAACAAAGAAAATCTTCATCATGATCACCACCCAGTTCTCATAATGACTCCAGGGACATAGCAGCAAGCCTCCTTCCTTCCTCACATAGCAAACCAGGAGACATGTCCTGGGACCAGACTGGCAACTGTCCACCTTGCCCAGAAACTGGAAAAGGCTGAAACCAGCACTGATGAGCAGTCTCCCCAAACTGCAGCAGACTGGACAGACCCAGAGGGACTCTCTACTGACACAGGTGGCACCTGCCCAATAGACTTATTCATCTTCCTATGGGACTTCTATCTGCAAGGGGAATTTACCCATGGACTAGCATTGTCCAGACTGTCACCTGCTCTTTTACTCAGAGAAGGACAAACCTTTTTGGCCATGGTCCTCTTCTTTATCATTTTGGTTACTTACTTCACTCACAAAATAACCCTATTAATGTTTTTGCCCTGTCTTCTTCAATTTCTACAGAGGTTTTTAATAACTGGCTTTACCCAACAAGACCATGCTTTACTCTTATTTCAATCTCTACCAAATACCATCCGTGACATAATGCCCCCTAAAAGTTTTTCCTAGGACTCCACTGACACCCTAAAATCAGCAGGAAGTAGCCTAAGAGAATGCCCCAAATCCTCTTTATCAGTAACAAAAGATGGAAATGAAAGGTTATGCAGACCTTCCCTGAACCCCAACCACTTGCTTAACTTGTCTCAACCTGTTCTCCCACTCCCCCACTTGTCTTCGTCTTGAAAAGAAGCTAAGCAAAAGCCACGAGATTAATGGACGTTCTTGCTGGTTAGTTTCACGAAGCCCGACAGGCCCAGTAACCATGGCACAATAACCAGGAACTGGAAGAAATGGGGAAGTTCACCCTGGTGACAGTTCCCACCACAAGAGATCAGCGACAGACTGGACTGTTGAGCATCTAGATACAAGACTATGCTAACCACCTGCTCCCCTCCCTCCAGCCATTGGGGCTTTCCACATGCCTCCCCCTTTCTCTCTAAAAAGCAATAAAAGCTCTCCCATTCTCTCACCCAGGGTGGACACCAAAGTTCATTGCCGGCCTCGACCAGTTCACACCTGGGCGCAAATAAACTCTAGCTCACTGGCTTCCCGTTTGACCTCTGCTCACCAACGTTGAAAAAGAGCCCTAACACTTACCTCTCGGATAACTGCAACTTCCGCAGCATGTGTGTAGCACACTGGGGCCATGGCGGGTCACCCCCAGGCTCTACAGGGGTGACCATTCCTTGTTTTCAGGCCCCCTGCGTCGCTGGGCCTCTCACTGCAGGTTCCCTGTCAAGATGGCGCAAGGCATCTTGGGAGGGTGGGAAAGAGAGTCAGGTGGCCAATGTTGAGCCCCTCAGGGACAGCCAGTGACTCAGCAAGTCCTTGGAAGAGTCCACGGGCTTCGAGGACTGTGGCCTTATCCCATGAGACGGCTAGGGAGCCCAGGGCTGTCCAGCTGCCCTCTTTGGCTGGGGGGCTCCGGTTCCCCTCCCCCACCAGAAGCCACGGCTGCAGATGTCCTGCTCAGTCCTTCTCGCTCTTCAGCTCCGTTCTGTTACCTGGGACCGTCCAACAGTCTCCTTTATGGTTTCTGTGCTTCTCCAGGCCTTCTTTCTGTGGAAGACTCCATTCCTTCCTATTCTAACTCCTTTGTTTTACCACCTCACACAGAGGCTGCCTTCAATCCGCCATCTTAAACCGGAAGTCTCCAACAGATTCTGATTTAAAGTGACATAAAACCTGTTATTTATTGTAAAGGGCTGAGCTCTGGAAAATGGAAACTTGCTTCGTACCCCCACCCCTTTACCGTAAAAAAAGTTCCTGCTTCTGTAATTCTGCTTCTCCGCCCCCTACACTATAAAGCCCCTCAGCACTGTGAGTCAGCCGCTGCTTTCTGAAAGTCCACTCCTGGGACTGAAAGTAGCTGGCCGGCCAGTCTAAATAAATTTTCTGCTCCCGATCCATTTGTGTCTTGGAGTATTTTTCTTGGGTTGAGCCACTGGGTACAACAAGAAACACGCTGATAAAGAGTGATTTTGAAACAAGCTTCCACTCTGTAAAAGAAGTTAGATTTTAGTTCATCTTTCAACCAGCATCTACAGATTCTGATTTAAAATCATATAGTCCCAGTGGCTCATTATACATCAATATGCACTATGGGGAAAAACGAACATCTGATTGCCATCCTAAAATGCGGTAACATGGATGGATGTGAATATGAAACAAAATTCCACGACATGAGGGAAGTTAGGGTTTAGGGAATCCTTCTACTAGCACACAAGAGATTCTGATTGAGAGTCACATATTCTTTACTGAGTCACATATTCCTTTACATGCCTAGAGCCATACCACTGTGGCATCCCATTCCATCAGACCTCAGAAGCTAAGTAGGGTCAGGTCTGGTTATTACTTGCATGGGAGACCTCCTGGGAACACCAAGTGCTGTACACTTGGAAGAAGGACCCAGCAACCCACTCCCAAAACACAATCAGCTATGGAAAACCCTATGCAGAACACAGACGCATTAACAATATTGTTTCGCCTATTGTACAAAGGATCACTATGAGTCAGACATTGACTGAATGGCACCTAACAACAACATATCCCTATGTGCATTAGGGGGGAAAAATCTCAGTGTTTGTTGTTCTAAAATGAAGTGTCATGGATGGATGTGGATATGAAACAGGTTTCCTCTCCATGACAGAAGTTTGTATTTTGCACATCTTTCAATTAGCATCAACAGATTCTCGCTTAGAGTCACATCTTCCCTATTCAATATAAATCTATATGCTGTATTTGAGTAAAATTATCTGACCGGTGCTCTAAAACACAATAAATATGGATATGAAAAGCTTCCTTTCTGTGAAAGAAACGTTTGTTACACCTTTCAACTAGCTTCATCAGATTCTGATTTGTAATAATATATTCCCTATTGCTAATTATATATCTGTACACACTATGGTTTTTTTTTAATATCTGACTGTTGTTCTTAATATAGTGACATATAGGGATTTGGATATGAAACAAGCTTCTACTCTGCAGAAAAACTTAAGGTTTAGGTAGACTTTTTAGTAGCATCAACAGGTTGCAATTTAAAATTATGTATTCCTCTGGGCACAGTGATGTATGACTGTAATCCAGGTAACTCTGGAGGTGGAATCAGGAGGATTGCGAGTTTGAGGCCAGAGACAGCCTGTGTAATATAATAAGACCCTGTCTCAAGATAAAATATATAAATGAAGAATGTTAAGGGGTAAAAGGAGAGAGGAAAAACCAAATACAGGATGCAACTATATGAATACATAAAAAAGGAAGGAAAAAATGCAATGAGAATATAACCCATGAATGCATACAATTCTCATTACATCTTAATTAAAATTCTACTTCTTTCTTTTCTTCTTTAGTCCATATTGCTCTGTAAAATATGTAAGATGATGAATATGTAAGCAACACTGATTTAATAGTTTCATAATGAATATAGCAAATAACTTATTACTCTGTACCCCACTAACATTTATAAATAAAATAAAATAAAATAAATAAGAAATGAGCTGAGGGTTCAGTTTGGTGGGATAGCACATGCAAAGTATCTTCAAGGCCCTAGGTTCAACCCCTCAGTACCACAAAAAATAAAATAAAATAGTTGCTGTTGTTAGGTGCCATCAAGTCGAGTTGGACTCATAGCGACCCTCATAGGGTTTTCAATGACTGATTGTTTCAGAGTTGTTTTTGGGAGTGGATTGCCACATCCTTCTCCAATAAAATATGTATTCCTTATTTTTCCTTATACCTCTATTTCCTTTAAGGGAAAAAATATATGTGAGTGCTTTACTAAAATGAATTGGCATAGACATGAAACAGGATTACAAAAGAAGTTTAGTTTTGGCATATCTTTTGACTAGCATAATTTAGCTCAGTTGGTACAGTGCTGCGCTGCAGTCTCTGAGGTCCCGAGTTCAATTCCCAGCACCGCAAAAATGGGAGAAGGGCCTGGCAATCCACTCCCAACGCAATCCTGAAACAGTAAGCTGTTGAAAACCCTATGAATGTCGCTATGAGTCAGATACTGACTTGACGGCACCTAACAACAACAACAAGCATAAGCATATATTTATTTGGAGTCACATGTATGCTATTTCTCATTATTTCTATTTGCACTATTTGGATAAAAACATCTGGCTGCTGTTCTAAATCATAATTAACAAAACAGGTATGGATATGGAACAAGCTTCCACTCTGTGAAAGAATTTGTATATGGTGTATTCTTTAAGCTAGCATCAACTGATTCTGATGATTCTGAGTTAGAGTCATATATTCCCTATTGCTAATTAACCATGGAAATTAACTGGAAAAGAGACATCTAACTGGAATGGTGAAACATAGTGACATAGATAGAGATGATACAAAACAAGTTTCCACTCCATGAAAGAAGTTCTGGTTTGGTCCCATCTCATCAGCAGAATCTGATTTACAAGTACATATTTCCTACTACTCAATAGACATGTATAAAGTGTGATAAAAATATGGTGAATGTTTAAATAAATAATTTATTACTCAAAGTGGACTTTTAGAACTGCTCCTAAAAGGGACAAGGATAATGGGACAAGTATGTTCAAAACCAGGGAGAATATTTTGAGGAAGATTAATGGCAATGTGTTTTTACTGTAATACTTTCTATTTAAACATTCACTGTATTTTTATCACATCTCGTATACACACTATGGAGAAGGAAGTATCTAATGGCTGTTCTAAAACCCAGTGAAATGAATGGATGTGGATGTCAAGCAAGTTTTCATTCCATTGAATACATTTAGGTTTGGTGTGTCTTTCAATTAACATCAACAGATTCAGATTCAGTATGATATAATCCCAATCGCTCTTTCACTATAGTGAAAGACTCATCAAATGCTGTTCTGAAAAGGAGTGACAAAGATGGATGTGCACATGAAAAAAAGTTTCTG
>VMDO01001943.1:30000-147116 GCA_007922755.1 Pedetes capensis
ACTAGCCTCCAGCCCAGGAAATAATTTTCTGCATTTTTCAGCTAGCATCTTCAATTATGATATGTGGTCACATTTTCCCTGTTTCTTATTATATATGTAAGTACTATGTAGAAAGAGGGGCTGGGATTTAGCTCAGTTGGTAGAGCACTGCGCTACAGTCTCTGAGGTCACGAGTTCAATTCCCAACACCACAAAAATGGGAGAAGGGCCTGGCAATCCACTCCCAAGGCAATCCAGAAACAGCCATTGAAAACCCTATGAGGGTCGCTATGAGTCGGATACCGACTCCACGGTACCTAACAACAACAACAATGTAGAAAGAAACTTCTGAATGCAGTTACGAAATAGAATGGCATACCAAAATGTGGATATAAAAGAAGTTTTCTCTCACTGAAACAAGTTTAGGTTTGCAGTATATGTCAACTAGCAACAAAAGAGTCTGTTGTGAAGTCATATACTTCTATTGTGCAACATACATCTATATGCCACATGATGAAATAAAAATCTGATTACTGTTGTAAAAACCATGATGCAGATGGATGCAAAAATGATAAAAGTCTGCATGTATGTGAAAATGAAACAAGATTCCCTTCTATTTAATTAATTTGATTTTGGTCCACCTTTCAACTAAAATCATCAGATTCTGATTAATAATCAAACATTTCTGATTGTTCATTTTATGTGTATACTATGGAAAAGAAATATCCCATTGTTCTAAAATGCTTTGACACAGATGGATGTGGATAGAAGCAACTGTCCACTTTGTGAAGCAAGTTTGGTTTGGGTGTATCTTTCAACTAGCATCTAGATAAATTTGGGTTTGGTGAATCTTTCATATATATATACATATATATGTGTATATATATGTATATATAAATATATATGTATACATACATACACACACACACACACATATATATATATATATATATATATATATACACTATGGGGAAAGAAACATGATAGTTTTCTAAAATGGAGTGATATGGTGGATGTACATATATAAAAATTTCTACTTAGTGGAAGAAATTTTGGATTGGTACATCTTTCAACTAGTATCAACAGATTCTGATAGAGTCATATATTCCCTGTTTCTCATTGACCATCTATCTACACTATGAAGAAAGAAATATCTGGCTGCTCTTCTAAAATGCAGTGGCATATATGGATGTAGACATGAAGAAGATTTGACTCCATGAATGGAGCTTGAATTTGGTGTATCTTTCAACTGGCATCAACAGATTCAGGTTTACAGTCACATATACCATGTTGACCATATGTCTATATGCACTATGGAGAGCGAAATACTTGAATGCTATTTTAAAATACAGTGGCATAGATTAATATCATATGACACAAGCTTTTATAACATGAAAGAATTTCGTGTTTGGCACATCTTTCTTCTACCTTCAACTAATTCTCCTTTAGAATCACATATTATCTATTGTTCATTACACTATGAGGAAATAAACATCTGGCAGATTGTCTAATACATGGTGGCACAGTTGAATGTGGATATGTAAAACGGTTCCACTCTTTGAAGGAATTTTGGGATAAATACATCTTTCAACTACCACCAACATATTCTGATTTATAGTTACATATTTCCTATTGCTAATTATAATTTTACATGCTCTATTGGGAAACATCTGACTGTGATTGTAAAGTGTAGTAACATAGACAGACATGGACACAAAACAAGCTTCCCCTCCATGATGAGTTTGAGTATAGTGCATCATGTGACTAGCATCAACACATTCTATTTTAGAGACACGTGTATCCTATTGCTCATTTTACATCTACGTGCACTATGGGGAAAGATATGCTGTTGTAAAATGCAGTGACATAGATGCATGTGGATATAAAATGAGCTTTCTCTCCATGAATGAAGGTTTGGTCTAGTGCATCTTTCAACCAGCATAAACAGATCCTTATTTAGAGTCTATATTCCCTGTTGATTAGTATACACCTATACATAATATTGGGAAGGAAACATGTAACTGATGATCTAAAATAGGATTCCCGACTCCCCAGGCCATGGATTGGTCTTGGTACATGACCTGTTAGGAACTGGGGAGTCTAGCAGGAGGTGAGAAGTGGGAGACACTTCACCTGTATTTACAGTTCCAGCACATCCTCCACATTACCACCTGACCTTCACCTCCTGTCAAATCAACAGTGGCATTAGATTGTCTTCCATAAACCAGTCACTGGTGCCAAAAAGCTGGTGACCACTGTCTTAAGAGACATGTCATATAGATAGATGTATATATGAATCAAACTTCCATTCCATGAAAAGTTAGTATTTGATGCAGCATTCTACTAACATTTAAGAATTCTGATTTAGAGTCACATATACCCAATTGTGTGCTGGGGTTTAGCTCAGTTGGTAGAGTGCTGCCCTGCCCCTTCTGAGGACCCAGGTTCCATCCCCAGGACCATAAAAGTGGGAGAAGGATATGGCAATCCACACCTGAAGCAATCCTGAAATAATCTGCCATTAAAACCCTGTGAGGGTCTCTATGAGTTGGACCTCACTCCATGGCACCTAACAATAACAGCATACCCTATTGTACATTATACACATAAATACAATGAGAAAAATATCATTGTAGTTTTAAAATTCTGTGATATAAATACAAAACAAATTTTCATTCTGTGGAAGCAGCTAGGGTATGATGCATCTTTCAACTTGAATCTACAGATTCTGCCTTAACTGATTCCACATTACCTTTTCTCCTAACACATCCATGTGCAGTACGTGGAAAGAAATACCTGACTGCCTATCTGAAATTCAGTTACGGATGGATGTAGATATGAAAGAAGCTTCAACTCTGAGAAAGAATTTTGAGTTGGATTCATTTTTCAAAAAGTATCAACAAATTCTAATTCAGAGTTCCATATTCCACATTGTTCATTATATGTCTGTATGCTGTATGGGGAAAGACACATCTGACTGCTGCTTTCAAACACAGTGACATAGATGGACATGGGTATAAAACAAGCTTTCAGTATATGAAAGTTATTTTTGTTTGGTACATCTTCATAGAGCATCATCAGAATCTGGCTTAGTGTCATATACTCCCTATTTCTCAGTTTGCATACTATGGAAAATCAACCAACTAACTGCTGTTCGGAAATTCAGTGACAAAAATGGATGGGGATATGTACAAAGCTCAACTAAGAAAAAAATGTTAGTGCTTGGTTCATCTTTCCACCAGCATCAACACATTCTGATTTAGAGTCACATATTCTCTATTACTTACTATACACCTATACACTTATATGCATTTCAGGGGAAAACATCTGAATGTTGCTGTTAAATATGTGGCAAATGTATGTGGATGTAAATCAAGCTCACTCTCATTGACAAAAGTGTGGGTTTGATGCATCATTCAAATAGCATCAGCTGATTCTGTTTCAGAACTACATGTCCCCTATTGTTCAATATATGTACTTGCAATTTATGAAAAGAAACATCTAACTGTGGTTCTAAGAGTCCCATGTATTGGTGTGGACATGAAACATGTTTGCACATGCGAAAGATGGTTTGGTTTAGAACCTCTTTAAATTAGCATCAACAGAGTCTGATTTAGAAGGACATATTTCTTCTTGGTCATTACACATCTACATGGAAAGAAGTATCTGATTGCTGTTGTAAGATGCAGTGACATAGATGGATGTGGATATGAAACAAGATTTGTTTCTGTGAAAGAAGTTGGGATTTGGTTTATCTTTCAGCCAGAACCACCAGATTCCAATTTATAATCACATAGTCTGTATTTATTGTACTTCTACATGCACTATGTGGAAAGAAGCATCTGGTGGTATTTGTAAAATGCAGTGACATACATGGGTGTGGATATAAGACAAGTTTCCAGCCATGAAAGAAGTTAGGGTTTGGTGTACCTCTCGATGAGTATAAACATATTCTGATTTGTAGCCACATATTCTCTATAGGTCATCATATGTCTATATGTAATATGGTTAAAGAAATATCTGAGTTAAGAGGGGTGGCAAAGACTGTATTCCCAGCATTTGGTACTTAAGGCTAGAAGATTGTGAGTTCAAGGCAAGTGTGGACTCCAAAGTCTGAAACAAAAGAAGCATCGGAATGCTGTTCTAAAACACAGTGAGGTAAATGGATATGGATACGAAATAAGCCTCCACTCTGTGAAGGAAATTTGTGTTTAATGCATCTTTCAACTAGCATCAACATATTCTGATTTAGAGACTGATTATTATGTGTCTATATGCACTATCAAGAAAGACATATCTCATGGTTGTTATAAAATGCAGTGACATAGATGGATCTGGATATGAAATTGGGTAAGATAAGTATGTGGGGAGCGCCTCTTCCAACCAGCATCAAGAGAGTCTGCTTTACAGTCACACATTCCCTACTGCTCATTATTTGTGAATACTCACTGTGGGGCTAAGAAATATGTGAGTTCTGCTCTAAAATTCATTGACATAGCTGGATGGGAAAATAAAAGAAGCTTCCATTCCATTAAAGAAGTTTTGATTTGGTGCCTCTTTCAATTAGCATCAACAGATTCTGAAATTGAGTCACATATTCCCCATTGCTCATTAGACATCTATACATATTATGGGGATAGAAGTCTCTGAGTAGTGTTCTAAAATGCAGGGACAAGGATGTGGTGATGAAACAAACTTCTATTCCGTGAAAGATGTTTTGATTTGGTGTGTCTTTCAACTAGCATCAATACATTCTGATTCAGAGGCACAAATTCCCTATTGCTCATTTTGCCTCTATATGTACTACGGGGAAAGAAACTTCTGACTGCTGTACTAAAAACCAGTGACAGAGATTGCAGTGGATATGAAATAGGATTCCACTACATGAAAGTGGTATCTTTTTCTACTAGCATCAACAGATCTTATTTAGAATCATGTAATCCTTAATGTTCCTTAAACCACTATATGCCTTAGGGGAAAAAACTGAAAGATCTTCTAAAATGAAGTGACACAGATGGCAGTGGATATGAGACAAGATTCCACTTGATGGAAGATGTTTGTGTTTGGGCATGGTGGCACACACCTGTAGTCCCACAGGCTTGCGAGGCAGAGGCAGGAGGATCACAAGTTCGAGACAAGAGGCAGTCTGTGTAACTTAGCGAGACCCTGTCTCAAGTAAAAAGAAAAACTGGGCTGGGGTTGCAGCTCAGTGGTCCAGCACCATGCAAGCGTGAGGCCCTGGATTCAACCCCCAGTACTGAAAAACAAAAAATTTAAATGTGATCATGTGATTTATGGCCATCTGCCCTACTAGACTATAAGCTCCATGAAAGCAAGGGTCTGCTTGGTTTTTGTTCCCTTATTGTAGTTCTGTCCCTTGGAGATGTGTCTGGCACAAACGAAGGGCCGTTTGGACCAAGGGCAGAGGCCATGTGGACTTGTGCCATCTATGTAAATGTGACTAAAACATGTGCTCCTGTGGAGGAGAACATGTAGAATAGACATGGAGAAACAGAATGACCGCTTGGCTGGATGGGCGTTGCCAGGCTGGTATGGCGTGCTCGGTGGCCTGAGACAAGCCGAGCCTGTTTTCCCTTGGTGGAGAAGGAAAAATCAGGAAACATGAGTCCTCAGCTCCAGGACCATAGCGTGTCTGCCCTGCTCCACTCAAGTCAAGACACCTGGGGCTAGGGAAGGGCAATTGGGCAGCCTCTCCCCTCTACACCTACAGGGGTGGAAGGCCGACTTCCCCACCCACCTGCTCTGTCAGCCAGCCACTGCTAACCTGAGCCTGTGTCGACTGTGGCATTTGGCATGGAACAGATAAATTCCTTATTTGCTCACTTGGATCCATGGCAAGGGGAGGGGAGGGTCAGAGGAGGGTGAGCATTCCTGTGGAGATGTTCAGATAACTTTTAGGATCAGTGTATCTTACATGGACAATTTTTTTTCAAATGACTCTCTTTTATTACATTTTTTACATTTGTTTTCCTGAATGCATTCTAGAAAGTTAATTTTCCTGTACATGTGCGTGTCTCAAGAGGGCTTTAATCCCTTCTATATTACATTCATATTTTAGTTAAGTTTATAGCAGAAAACTGATTTACACTTATAACAGTGAAGACTTCTTTGTTTTGTAATATCCTGTCAAAAAGATGAAAAACCAGATTGCTCCTTAAGGAAAAATTGATTTTAATTGACATTAGATTTTCCCCCAGCCACGTTAGAGACAAGAATCCAACAAAATAATAATTTTAAGAAGAAAATAAATGTCTCTTGAATTATGTGTAGCCAAAATCTTTTAAAGATGGAGCATAGGCAATGATTTTTATACAAAAATTACTTGGTGTTTACCTGACATTCTCATTTAACTGGACATCCTGCACTTTGTTAATCTGGAAACCTAATCCTGGGGCATGTGCCCCTTCCCCACCGTGCTGTGGTGCCTTACTCCATGACAGCACACTGGGCTCTCTAGGGACAACGAGGAACAAGACAGAACCCTTTCCTGAAGGAACTCAACGTCCAGTTGAAGAGACAAGAATATGAACAGATATATCCAAAGCAATACAAACTCTGTTTCTCAGAATGTAAGGCCCCTTGTGGAAATAGGGACAGCATTAGAATTTAGAAGAGGTCACAGCTTGCAGAACAGAATAGGAAGCCCAGAAACAAACCTCAGTTTTTACAAGAGCATACATTAGCCTGTGACGAAGATAGCACTAGAGTCCCTGAGAAAGGAAATATTCAGTAAGTTATCTTAGAGCAAATGATTAACTACCTGGAAAAGATCCAGTGGGAATCATTACTGCTTGAAATCTCATACCAAAAACTAACTCGATGTGTTGTGAAGGCTCAGATGTTATCAAATAGAACTATAAACATGCTAACAACTAATAGAAAACCAAAATAAATATTTATGTGGTCTTGGAGATTAACAGACGGTTTTCTATGCAAAATAACACAGAAACTAATCATTGTGCCCATTGCCAATTTTCTCAATTTCTTTGCTGTTATTTAGTTAGTTTTTCTGGTGTTTCACACTACATGTATTTATTCTATATAATGAAACAAATCACTGTGGGTATTCCCGCTATATAAGACTACTTATCAACTCATGGGAAAAAGATAAACATAGTAATAAAAAAATGAGCCAATGAAATGAACTGGAAGTTCAGATGAGAAAAAATTCCTATAAATGGACAATGAACATATGAAAATAATATTCAATTTCACTAGTAATAACAAAACAGAAAAAGCAATCAGTTTTATGAGGGTTTGACAAAAAGATGTTCACAGACTGCTGTACAAATGTAAATTATAGCAACTTCTACAGAACAATTTGACATTATGTATCAAATGTTGTATTTTATTGGTTTTGTTTGTTTTTGTTTTTGTTTACAGTACTTGGGAGTTGAATCCAGGGCCTCACATATACTTTGCAAGTGCTCTACCACTCTGTTGCACCTTCAACCCATTTTTTATTTTTACGTTTGAGACAAGGTCTCACTAAATTACACAGGCTGCCTCTGGCTTTGAATTCTCAATCCTCCTGCTTCTCCCTCCAGAGTTGCTGGAATTATAGGCATACACCAGTAAGCCCGGTTTGTGTCAAATGTTGTAAATCTGACAGTAATTACTGGCAGTTTATTATAAGAAAATAACGTATATCAGATATAACTTAACTAAGGGTTATTTGTTACACTGCAGTTAATAATATTCTAAAAGCTGAAAACAATATATTGTTTTGCTTATTAGGTGTCCCAGGTCCCAGGTCCAACTCATAGCAACCCTATATAGGGACAACAGAACAAAATACTACTGGACTCTGTGCCATGCACATGATCTTTTTTTTTTTTATGTTTGAGCCCATTGTGCCAGACACTGTGTTTCTTCTCATTTTGAGTTGTTCCACGTCAGCAAATGGAGGTCCCAGGGAGTTTACTCCATTCCCACAATTGAAGTTGACTCTTCCTTGAGGAGGCAACTCTTCCCCAGTTGTTGTCTTTTGAATGCCTTCCATTTTTAGAGGCTCATTTTCTGGCACTATATCTGACAGGGGCTGGGATTTAGCTCAGTTGGTAGAGCACTGCGCTGCAGTCTCTGAGGTCACGAGTTCAATTCCCAGCACCACAAAAATGGGAGAAGGACCTGGCAATCCACTCCCAAGGCAATCATGAAACAGTCAGCCATTGAAAACCCTGTGAGTGTCGCTATGAGTTAGATACCAACTCGCCGGACCTAACAACAACAACAACAATATCTGACAGTGCTTCTCTGCAATCTATAGGGTTTTCAATGGCTAATTGTTTCAAGACTGGGCTGCTGGGTCCTTCTCCCTGGTCTGTCTTAGTCTAGAAGCTCCACTGAAACCTGTCCACCGTGAATGGTCCTACTGATATCTGAAACATCAGTTTCAAAGCTTTCAGCATCGCAGCAACAGGCAAGGCCCCTACAGCATGACGAGCTGAAAGGCAAGTGGGAGTGAAAACGATATAAATATCAACAAATAAGATTGCAGTTCAGTGTTAAGCAACATTCCTATTGTGAAATACTATGTACAGAGGAGCCCCAGCTTGAAGCTATTGGGTCTTCCTTCCTTCAAAGGACTTACAGCATTGCCCAGTTTCCTATATTGTCCAACTTATAATAAGATATAAACAGTAGACCATAGCTAAAAAAAAGGTTAAAAATAAATATTTTATTTTAAACATTAAATGCAAAGTTTTTCTGGATAATTTGGGCCAGAGAGCTAGAATACCAGATTGTAGAACAATTCTATAAAAATAGCTCCTGCAGCCATAGCACTGTGGCATCCGATCCCGTCAGATCTTGAAAGCTAAACAGGGACAGGCCTGGTTAATACTTGGATGGGAGACCACCTGGGAACACCAGATACTGTAGATTTGGGAGAAGGACCTGGCAACCTACTCCCAAAAAATCAATCCACCATTGAAAACCCTATGAATAGTGGAGAAGCACTGACAATAGTGTTTCGCCCATTGTATGTAGGATCACTATGAGTTAGATACCAACTCAATGGCACCTAACAACAATAATAAAAATAGCCTCTGCCAGCTGGGAGCTCCCATGCTGCCTTGCAATCCCAGTGGTTTGGGAGGCTGAGCAAGGAAGGTTGTGAGTTCCAGGCCAGAGACAATTTAGAGAGACCCTATCTTAAATAAATAAATAAATAAGGGGCTGGGGTACAACTCAGTGGCAGAACACTTGCCTAACATGCTCAGGGTCCTGGGTTAATCCCCCTAGTAATGGAAAAAAAAAAAAAAACACTGCAAAGTGGCTTGAGAACCCTTTATTCTCCAAAAAGGATTAAATATCCTCCATAAAAAAAAAAAAACCAGAACTCTTTCATATTTATACCAGTCTCATTTTCTTACCCAAGGCTTTCCTGACATGTCAAAATAAAATATAGTTCTACCAAACTTGGAGGTTCTTAAAAATCCATATGGGTGTGACTTGACTTGTGGTCTGGAAGTGGTGCTGAGTACGTGTCAGATGGGAACACCCAGCCTTGGTGGACTGAACTGGGGTTAAACAGCACAGCCAACTTCTAAGGAGGCTGCTTTGATAAATGACTTTACAATCTCTGGGTCTCCATATTGTCATCCGTTGAATGCATATATAGCAATCACCTGGATTTATTGAGAGGAATAAAAGGGAAAATAGTGGCCATTCATCATGGTGCACACCGGTAATCCTAGTGACTCACAAGGCTGAAGCAGGAGGATCACGAGTTCGAGGTCAGATGCATCCTGCGCAATGTAGTGAGACTCTGTCTCAAAATAAAAAATAAAAAATAGGCAGCGAGTGCAGCTCAGTAGTAGAGCCCTTATGTAGCATGTGTGAGGGTCTGGGTTCAACCTCCCAGTACTGGGTTCAACCTCCCAGAGACAGAGAGAGAAAGAGAGAGAGAAGAAAGGAGGGGAAGGAGGAGGAGGAGGAAGTGGAGGTGGAGGAGAAAAGAAAAGAGAAGAGAAGAGAAGAGAAGGGAAGGGAAGGGAAGGGAAGGGAAGGGAAGGGAAGGGAAGGGAGGTTGAATGATTGAGAAACACCTGCAAGGCAATGTGTCCCCCAGGAGAACAGCCTTCCCTCGTGTTCCTTTGTGGTCTTTGATCAGTGCCTCACCCAGAGCACCTGAGCAAGGCCTACTAGTCCGGATACAGGTGCTAAGGAAGAATTTCGAGTGGAGGGCCGAAGCTGTGGGCTCTGCCTCCATGCCTTGACTTCCTAGCTGTGGCCTGTGGCCAATCTGTGTTCCATGTCCACATGTCCAAACAAGGAGGCTGGGACAGTTAATCTCCCAAGACTTTCTGTGGGTGTAAAGTGAGGCATGTACATCACGGTTGGAGCAGAGGCTGGGAAAACCAAGTGGCATTTCATTAGAATCTACACAGCTTGGCTGAGGTGGTAAAGTGACCTCACATGGTTCAAGAAGGATGAACCCCAAGCTCTCCATCCTGCCCCTTTCATCCTGCAAGGCCTTTCTGCTATTTGGGGGCACTGACAAGCTTTAGCTGCTGCTTGCCTTTCTCTGGCTCTAGAGAAGTATTCTGATTAAGGCCAATCTCAGGAAGCAACAGGTTTTCCTTCATTCTGTTTCGGTAGCTATTTCACGTGGGACAAGGCCAGCTCACCCATTCCTGCACTGTGACTAGCATTTTACTCATTCAGCAATTTGGAATGGTAGGTTTTCTTGGAGAAACAGTGTCTTGGCTGTTTGTGTACAGGGTAAGTGAGGGATATTGGAGGGGGAGTCATCTCAGGCAATAAAATTGGAACCTGCCCCAGGTGGATAAGGCATCCTGAGAGGGGAGATGTTCCTGCTCGGTGGCCAGCCACAGAGAGGTCACAGCTGCTTTAGATCTGGCGGTGTTGTTATACACTCTATAAAGGGCTGGGTCGGGGTAGGTACCAGAGGAACTTCTTGGAAGATGAGCAGGGTGCTTTCTATCCCATGGATGGCCTCAACCACCACCACCAGCAGCTGAAAGAATGGAGAATAAGTGAGAGGGGTACAAGATCCTGAATGAAAAGAGTCCTTAGATGGGGCTGTATTGTGGGAGTTGGATTCAGCTCTCTGGGCAGCAAGATTCTTGTGATAACAAGAGTGTCTGGTCTCTGTTAGAATCTCAAAGGAAAGGATGACTCAGAGGTAAGGGAAAAGGCACAGGAATGGGGCTCAGAAGACACGAAGGTGAGTTTTGGCTTTTGTGGAGCCTCGGATAAGTCAACTGCTTTTTCATCTGTTGTACAATGGCTATGTTGAAAGCTATGTTTGAAAGGATTCTAAGGTAGACCAGGCTTGCTGGGAAATGATGCCATGATTAATTAACAATATCTGCCATGGGCACGGCATGGGGACCAATGGTGTATACACAGTACAATACTTGCCCTCTCTGAATAAGATGGTGTTTATAGTTACTTTCAATTCTAAAATATGCTTGGTGACATTATGATGCAAATAGAATTCACAAAGCTTTGTTGAATCAGTACCCTATATTAAAATTGGGTCAGAATAAGTCAATTATCACATTTCTTATCGAATTTTTTACAGAAAAATTAGAAATATTGAATGGCCAATTGACCAAAGTAGTGGGTAAATTAGCTGGAATGCTGGGCAGGCTCTCACAGTGGTGGCACTGTGCCCACAGTGCCCACAGACAGGAAGAGGTTTGCATAGCTTTTCTACATGTCAGTCTTCACAAATGCTTCTGTCCCTGAGCTGAATCCAAGGGACACTCTCCCCTAAAACACTGTAAAGTCTATTGGGGTTACCATTTATCAAGCACCTAGCACGTGCCTGATGATGTTCTGGGTGCTGCACGAGTACTATTTCATTTCATCCTCACCATCACCTTGTCAGAGTACCTGGTGGTAGGTGCTTCCTACATTAGCATTCATAGGCAAGGAAGTCAAGACTCAGCACAGTCAAGCAACTTCTCAAAGGTCACACAGCTGGAGAGTGGCTGAGTCAGGATCAAAACCTAAGACTCTGAAGCTGGTGCTCCACTAACGGAGAGAAATCTCTGAGGGCTTGGACTAGCTCCCTCTCAACAAATCTTTCTCCAAATGTTCTATAAAAAATAACAGCAGATCTATAAAGTAAACACAACCAGCAGCCCTTTCATTTTAGAGGGGGAAATAAAACAAAGCTCCCCAGTATCCCCTTGCAAATCTACATCTTTATACAGCACCTGCTAGGGAAGGGCCCTAAATCAAAAGAACCACATCTGCAGGGCGTGGTGGCGCACGCCTGTAATCCCAGCGGCTCGGGAGGCGGAGGCGGGAGGATCGCAAGTTCGAGACCAGAGGCAGTCTGCGTAACTTAGCGAGATCCTGTCTCAAAAAGTAAAAAAAAAAAAAATGGGCTGAGGTGCACCTCAGTGGTCCAGCACTTGCAGAGCATGCAGGCGCGAGGCCCTGGGTTCAACCCCCAGTACCGCAAAAAAAAAAAAAAAAAAAGAACCACATCTGTCTCTGTAAAGATTTCCCAAGGTCCACTCCAGGGCCAGGCCCCTCACCCTCTGTCACAGCTCAAGGGCAGCAAAGCCTAGCCTGGTCACCATCACTGTGAGAGCCTGCCCGGCTTTCCAGCTAATTTACCCATTGCTTTGATCAAGGAAGCCCTAAATAGCTGGAAGTACGGATGGACAGAATTCTGATTTGAGGTCTCCTGATCTGGACATTCTGGATGCCCCAGTCTCAGAGATCAGAGACTCCACCCACAAACACAGGCCCAAGCCCCTCCTCCAGCCAGATGCCACCCTCTGCTCTTCCTCCATAGACGCCTGGCACTGCCAGCAGTTCCTTTGGACATGCAACCTGGGGCCTGGCTTAATTTCCTCTCCAAAGAGCCATTTGTAGGTCCAGAAGCTGCCCAGCTTTGACCTAACTCAATACAGGACCCCAATCCCTTTTTGTGACTTCCAGTGCTCCCCACCCTGGGTGTTTATTTTCTTTATCTGAACACTCACTGTCATTCCTCATTCCTCGCCCAGTTGAATTGCTCTCTCCAGCCAACTGAAGCGTGCTGTTCTTGACACAGACAGGTCTGGGCCTCTGAGTTCAAGATCCTTGCTAGACGAAGGGCTTTGAGTTAACGCAGGCATGAGCATACACGTACCTCACCCGCAGCAAAAACAACAGCAAGCATGCACATGCACCTCTCCTGACCAGAAAAGGAGGATGCTCAGTGGTTGTCCTTAAGCACTTTCCTGCCTCATGCATGCCCATGCAGCCAGTATGATAACACATCCAGCTAATAATGGTCGAGGATGTCCCTGAGCCAGGCAATGTGCTGACCATTTTCACAAAGACTACCTCTTTCAATAATTTCTATTTTTTCAGATCAAGAAACTGACAGTTTGCTGTTAAGTGTTTTACAGCTAGCACAGGGCTGAGTCAAGATTCGAACCCGGGCAGTCCAGCTCCAGGATCCGGTTGCCCTTAGCCATTACACTATGGAGAGTCAACTACACAAAATCAATATGCACATATTTTCAACTGTACCTTAAGTGAGTGTCTTTGAATTTGGAGGAATTCTAGTTATGTAATCCATGGAGCTAGATATTGAGAACAAGTAAAATGAATGAACTCTGGGGAAACCTAAAACATGAGCAGCACAATGTCAATGCCAGAAACGAAACAGCATATTGCCTTCTTGTGAGTGTATTTTGCTACAGACCATGAGTTAATCACCAGACTGAAGTCAGCAGTGCCCTAGTCTCTTGGGAAGACACACACACACACACACACACACGCACACACACACACACACACACACACCATTGCTTCTCTGTGCCATCCACAGGAATTCAGTAACCGCCCTGGATTAATAGATAAGCAACGAAGATTAACTGGAAAAGCAACCACCCATCATCAGGGCTCATTAACAATAATATAGTTATCAATCACCAAAAGGCCTGGCATGGAGTGTTATTACCAGAGATTCACAGGGAGCGTGGGGAGGCAGGTCCAGACCTCAAGTCCAGGAATTTGGCAACATAACCCCAGGTCTTGAAAATAAGTTTATACCTGACACAGAAGTTACAGTAGAGAGTATGGGTAAGGTTTATTAAAAGATAGGAGACCATTCAGGAATAATTACAGAGAAGCCTGAAGCACTTGGAAAAGCTCAGGTAAACCTGGAAAAGAGCTAAAACTGGGTTCCTAAGGCAATCTGCATAAGGATATTTCTATTTCCCAGGGAAAGGGAAAGTCAGAGAGAACAGAGTTCAGCAGACTTCTGGAGGGAAAAGTACTTTAGACATGACAGAGAAGGTGGCCAGTCCGAGAGAAGGGAGAGGTGTGCACATGGTTGCTAGAGAAAGCAAAAGAAGTGCAGGGGAAGGTGCGTGTTTCCCTGATTTTATTCAAACTAGGGCATACCCAGGCTGGGAGTTAGCTCAGTTCGTACAGTGCCACTCTGCAGTCTCTGAGGTCCCGAGTTCAATTCCCAGCACCACAAAAATGGGAGAAGGATGTGGCAATCCACTCTCAAGGCAATCCTGAAGCAATAAGCCGTTGAAAACCCTATGAGGGTTGCCATGAGTCCCACACAACTCGACAGCACCTAACAACAACAACAACAACAGGGCATACCCAGCGTGACATCAGCCCCTGGTGCCCAGCTCTGGGCACTCAGTGTGCCATGACCGTGGGATCTTTGTTTTCTATGTGGATCAATGACTTAGGTTAGCGTGTGGGGCCCATTAGAAAATGTCCTTCCAGTGTCTTCAGAGAAGCACATGGCTTCATCCATCATGGTCGAAAGGCAGGAGTCATTATCTGTTGGCAAAGATAGCAAACTTGAATCAGGTTACACAAAAACATCAAAAGAACCACTGGGGAAAGAAAACCCGCTTCACACAGAGGCTCCTTCACTGTGACCTGAGCTGGGCCACAGATTGAGGCTGCAATTTAAATCTAGGTCCCCATCTCTTGTTATCTTCCCTTTCTAGCTGAGCCCAAGATACAAAGTGGAAATGGGAAAAGTTCATCCAACACAGACCACAGGGTTTGGGCATCTTAGGGGTGGGGCAAAGTAAATACGGCACTGAGGAACACCCGGTTTGAAAGACAGAAGCAGCCACAGTTTGGGGGTTCATTGGACTCCTTATTGAGGAAATAGTAGGGAAGGTTGACATCAGTTTTACCTCCAGCCCACCCCTAGTGTCCCTCTTTTGGCCTGCCCCCCTTCCCCAGAGCAGAGGTGCTGGAGCCAGATTGCTTAGGTTCAAATTCTAGTTCCCTTTACTTACTAGCAGTGTGTACTTGGGCTATTCCCCAACCTCTCTGTGCCTCAGTTTATTTGTCTAAAAGTGAGAGTAATAAGAACGTCTCTTTTGGAGTGTTACCATGCATACTAATTGAATTAATACATATGAAGAGCTTAGGACAGTGAGTAATGCCGAGTAAGCCCTCTGTAAGCCTGAGCTGTTACTACAGTCATCTCTCTTCCTGGATCCAGACTTTGCTGCTTTCTGATTTTTCCTCTGGCTTTGTGATTGAATCAAGACACTCTCAGTTATTCTTTCTATAGCGTAAGTGTTACACCTAGTTGATTTCAGGATAAAGTCAAACTCCATGCCCAAGAGGGGGTTGGGATTTAGCTCAGTTGGTAGAGTGCTGAGCAGCAGTCTCTGAGGTCCCGAGTTCAATTCCCAGCACCGCAAAAATGGGAGAAGGGCCTGGCAATCCACTCCCAAGGCAATCCCGAAAATAGCCAGCCATTGAAAACCCTATGAGGGTTGCTATGAGTCGGATACCGACTCGACGGCAACTAATAACAACAACAACATGCCCAAGAGTAAGATGTTCCAAGATCTGACCAGGCCTTCCACCCCCCCTTACCTGCTTGCCTTCTGTGTTCATGTCATTCAGCTTCTGTGCCTCTGCATGGGTTGTTCCCTCTGCTGACACCTTTATTCCACTTCCCACCAGCCTGACTGCTTGTTCGCTATTGCTCTTTCTTCATTCCTCAGCTCGGATATAACATTCCCTGGGACATCGCTTAGAGGCTGGGGTTTAACTCAGTTGGTAGAATGCTGCTCTGGGCTCTCTGAGGCTTTGAGTTCAATCCCCAGCACCGCAAAAATGGGAGAAGGATCTGGCAATCTACTCTCAAAGCAATCCCGAAACAATCAGCCATTGAAAACCCTGTGAATAGCAGAGAAGCACTGACAGTGTCAGACATGGCGGTTGTACATGGGATCGCTATGACACCTAACAACAGGACATCACTTCGTCTCTGACCACCTGGCCCCGAATGCTCAGGCTGAGATAGATGTTCCCTAGGTTAGGTAAGTACTTCCATAGTGCCCCGGTTGTCCTTTTGTCCCAGCACTGCCTCTGGATTGTCTAGTTGTCTATTACCCACAAAACAGTCTGCACCTGGAGACACCAACTGTAGCTTTTATCTTTGATTGCTGTGCTCTCTCAGACTTGCCTTCTCCTCTTCTCCTTACTTCATCCTGCCCTCTGTCCAGCACGGACTGTTTCTATAGGCTTCCTGGGCCTTCTGCTCCTGGTTGGTTTGGGCCATCGGGAGGCGGCCCAGCAGAGACAGGAGGAAACTCAGTGCTTTCTGAGTCTGTTCATCCGGCTCATTCCCTAGGAGATGGCCCAGGGCTGGCTGCCTCCCTCCCTGATATCCAAGGCTCCTCTTCTTCAGCTGACTCCACAAGAGCGCTCCTCAAACTGTCTGGGGTAAACAGTCAGTATGTTTTACTTCCAATCAAGTGCAGAATAATCCTTTTATAAAATACAATAAACATGTTATTAAAAGATTACTAGAAAATTAAAAAGCAATAACATAAAATATAAGATTTTTACCACTGGACTCAGTCATAAAGTTATATTAAAATACACAATCAGAAGAAACATAACATAGGAGGAAAAAAGAATATAATTACAAAAAACTATACGTCACTTAACAAAAGTCTGCATACAAGCAAGTATGACAGAGAATTACTGCTACACACATATGTTCTTGTCATTCCACAATCATATCTACACCAAAAAAGTATGAACAATATATAATTGCTAAATGCCTATACACACTTTGAAAGAACAATGTGTGTATCAATATTTTAAGTTTTTAATGGGACAGCTTTCCTTTTGCTTGTTAATTTACCTGATCTGGGTTAGGATTAACAAAATTGTTACCTAAAGGATATGTACAAGGAGAAGGGAATCCCAAAAATCCTGAAATTTACTTAGTAAAACTTGATATTTATTTTTATATGTTCAAACTTCAGTCACCTCCAAAGTACTTTCTGTTTGAGGCAATACATCTATTGAGATGTTTTTTCCATTTCTCAAAACAAGTTTTGACCTCACTGATGCCTTTTAGTGCCTCTGCCATTTTTTTATTTCACCTCCACCATATGAGAACTTTTTTCGATGGATGGGGGAGTGGTGCAGGGTGATAACCAGTGAATAGGGAGGGTGGGGCACAAGGGTCATACTGAGTTTAGCCAAAAACTGCTGAAACAGTGTAGGCAGATGAGTTGTCATGGTGGAAGAACTAGTCACCTGTTTGCCACTACTGAGGATATTTCTTCCACAAATCATGACGCAATCTTCCCAAAACTTCCAGATAGTAAAGTCTTTGGTTGACCATTTGACCTGGGGGAACAAGTTCCAAGCACACAACCCCTCTCACATCAAAGAAATAGATGAGGGTTGCATCCCTCCTCATGTGCAGAGACCATTTTAACATTTTAAAAAGTAAAACGTAACTATGAGATGGTAGATATGTCAATCTGCTTCACTAATGTTTGTGACTATTTTCTTATCTATACATATCCTATAACATTATGTTTTATATTTTAAGTACACATAATGTAAGTAATTAGTGGCGAGAGTATTATCCCAATGTCATTTATTTACTAATAAATCTTTTTTTAAAAATTACACTTACAGTAGAAAAGTCAATCTTAAAAAGGTAGGTTGAGCCAGATGTGGGGGCTCATGCATATAATCCTAGCACTGGGGAGGCTAAGGCAGGAGGATCAGCATGAGTTCGAGGTCAGTCTGGGCTACATAGTGAGTTCCAGGCCAGCCTGGGCTATGTAGTGAGACCCTGACTCAAAAAGCAAAAGAAAAAAGAAAACAAAACAAAAAAGGTATGTTGACAGGCATGGAAGAAAAGATTTTAAGCAATTTCAGCAAGTTCAACCTATTCGTTTTTTACTTTTGTACAAAACAAGGAAAGTGATGCTATTTTAATAATTCATCTCTAACCTTTTGTCAGTAGCCAGTATGAAGTTTATTCTATAAAGTAATAAATGCCTTTCTTGAATTATCCTAACTTAAATTCCCCATCTCTTTTCCCTTATAGAATGTTTTCTGATAAAACCTCCCAATGTAAAACCCAGACCAGCACAGGAAAGACAGGTGATATGTGTTTACTGAATAAATTATTAGATACTGTTTTGAAGAAATAAGATGTTTTGCAAAAGGCTCAGAAAGGAAGACCAAAGACACTGCATGAACTTGTGCTCCTTCTTGAAATAGTCTTTATTCCCTGAGGCTCTGGAGTCCTAGACTAGAGCCACAGTTAGCTTTTGCAATGTCTGTGCAAATTAAAAGAAGGCATGGGCTCTGAAAGGAAGCAGCCCCCCCCCCCCCGCCCCATCAGAACATGTGGGTTGAAGTATGGAGCATGGGATGTCTTCCAGACCTTCAAACCAGCTACTCTTTGCTTGAGTAATACATCTCAGACAGCTGATCTGCCCTAGGCTGAACACATTAGCAAGTGATTCCATCTTGGAAAGCTGAACATTTAGAATGATTCTCTGAGGAATCCTATTAAGGCTCAGATTTTTAGAATGTGATATTTTTCTCAGCAGGGTGATCTTTTTCACACATTTTCTCCTTAGCTGCCTCAATGCAAGAGGAGAGTCCTTGCTGGCATAGTACAAATAAGTAATATTGCAATTCAGTGGGGTCACAGGATCTCTGGAGGCAAATGCTGGCTCTGGTTCTCCTGAATATAATTGTGCAGCCCTTGAGAGACCGCAAGCTGCTTATATGTGTCTAAGAGCAGCCTGGGAGCAGTGGGGCATAATACTGTGAGCTAGCGCTTTCTGGCTGGAGCTCCCACAGGGGGTGCACTGATCTCAGGAGGGGACCTGGGGAGCAGGAAGAAGGTGTTCAAGTGAACAAGGAGAGGAAACCGACAAGCTGTCCATGCCTTGTGATTCAGACCTTCCTGTTGAGTAGTGATTTCGTTTGACATGAATTCCCAGAATGCCTGACACACCCGCCTTCAAGCAGGCCCCAGCTCATCCCAAGGCACCCTGGGAATGAACTGAGGGTTTGTGCGGCTTCCACCTTTCCCACCGTTCCCCGCTTCCCCTGAACAACCTGTTCCCCTATGGAAGGAACAGGGAGAATGGGTGGGGATGGAAAATGATCCAGAGACTTGCATGAAATTGATTCCATAGTTCTCAAGCCTGTGAGGGGCTGTTTCAGGGGAAAGAGCTTCTTGTGTTTGCTGGAAGCTCCATGCATCTTAACTTCTGTTATTTCATGATTTCTCAGACAGATAGGTCAATTGTTGGTTTGGTGGTAACAGCAGGCCTATCTGCTCTACAATCACACCAAAAGTGGCAAGACTGGGAGGACAGGGGAAAGGTGAATCAGGAGGCCTGGGGGAAGATAGTACCCTCCCCTTCCAGAAGTAGGGTCTACAGAGCAACACCCTTTCATGTGGCCACTGGAGTTATCACTAGAAAGGAACACTCACTGCATTTGGGAACCTGAAGAAATCTCAGGGTCCATTACCCCTTTATTTTAAAGAATAGGATATTGGAGCCTGCAGCCATAGCCCTGTGGCATCTGATCCAATCACACCTCGGAAAGCTAAGCAGGGCCGGGCCTGGTTAGTACCTGGATGGGAGACCACCTGGGAACACCAGATGCTGTAGGCTTGGGAGACGGACCTAGCAACCCACTCCCAAAAATCAATCTGCCATTGACAACCCTATGAACAGCAGAGAAGCACTGACAATAGTGTTTCTCCTGTTGTACATAGGGTCGCTATGAGTCAGATACTGACTTGACAGCTCCTAACAACAACAACAACAACAGGACATTGGAGCTCAAGGAAACATATTACTGCTGAAGATTATCTAGGAAATGTTGAATCCAGGGTTAGAACCCAGGTCTTGTGGCTGTGTTTGTCCAGGGTGATTTCTACTATGCTATGCCACCTCTCACTCACTCACTCACTCATTCATTCATCCATCAAACATTTATCAAGCACCATTATTGATTATTGTTGTTGTTATTAGGGACCATCGAGTTGAGTCTGACTCATAGTGACCCTACATACAGCAGATCAAAACACTTCCCGATTCTGTGCCAGGCACACAATCTTATTTATGTTTAAGCCCATTGTTGCAGACACTGTGTCAGTCCATCTGGTGGAGGGTTTTCCTTTTTTTTGTTGACCTGCCACGCTCCCAAACATGATGTCTTTCTCCAGGGATTGGTCTCCCCTGACTACATGTCCAAAATATGTAAGATGCAGTCTGGCCATCCTTGCTTCCAAGGAGCATTCTGGTTGCACTTCTGGGACAGATCTGTTGGTTCTTTTGGAAGTCCATGGTATATTCAATAGATGTCTCCACCACCATAATTCAAAAGCATCAATTCTTTTCCTGTCTCCCTTGTTCAGTGTCCAGCTTTCACAACTATATGATGCAACTGAAAATACCATGGCATGAGTCAGGCGCACCTTTGTCTTGAATGTGACATCTTTACTTTTCAATACTCTAAAGAGATCTTTTCCCACAGCTTTTCCTAGAGCAATGCATCTTTTGATTTCTTGACTGCTGCTTCCATGGGCTGCTGATTACAGAGCTAAGCAAATCAAAATCTTGGACAACCTCAATCTTTTCTCCACTTATTGTGAAGTTGCATACTGACCCAGTTGTAAGGATTTTTGTTTTGTTGATGTTTAGTCACAACCCATACTGAAGGCTATGATCTTTGATCTTCATCAGTAAATGTTTTAAATCCTCTTCACTTTCAGCAAGTAGAGTTGTGTCATCTTATAACACAGGTTGTTAATTAGTCTTCCTCCAATCCTGATGCTGCATTCTGCTTCATAAAGTCCAGCTTCTTGGATTATTTGCTCAGCATATAAATGGAAGAGCTATGGTGAACGTATACAGGCCTGACACACACCTTTCTCAACTTTAAACCAGGCAGTGTTTCCTTGTTCTATTTGAACAACTGCCTCCTGGTTCACATACAGATTCCTCTGGGATATGTGGTAGATCCACTGCAGTAAACAAAATAGACATCATCCTCATGCAGCCTAAGTATAATGAGAATACACAGTAGGTGGATAATTATAACAACCAATGACAAATGTGATAAGTTAGAAGAATTAGAGGGTGCTAATGATTTGAGGCCTGTAGCCGTGGCCCTGTGGCATCCGATCCCATCAGATCTCAGAAGCTAAGCAGGGTTCGGCCTGGTTAGTACTTGGATGAGAGACCACCTGGGAACACTAGGTGCTGTAGGCTTGGGAGATAGACCCGGTGACCCACTCCCCAAAATCAATCTGCCATTGAAAACCCTATGAACAGCAGAGAAACACTGACAGTAGTGTTTCGCCTGTTGTACGCAGGGTTGCTATGAGTTGGATACCGAATCCACAGTACCTAACAACAACAACAACAGTGATATGAGAGTTTATAGAAGCAGGCCTTTCTTAGCCCAGGTGGCTGTGGGGGAAGGAGATCCAGGAAAGTTTCCCCATGGCATTTAAGTGACATGTAAGCTAAGATTTAGGAGATGAGTGGGCGATGCTGAAGTGAAGGGCTTGAGAGATGGGAAGAGAAATTGAGGCAGAGGGAAAGACACAAAGGTTCTGAGGCAAGAAAGAGGTGGAGTTTTGAAATAACTAAAACCAGACCTGTGGCCTGGTATAGAAATGGTCTCAGGGAACAAAATGCATTTGGAAGGTGGGAGGAGTCAGGCGATTCAGAGCCTTGCAGGTCAGGATCCTGGACTTTATCTGAGGAGTAATGGGAAGGCGCCAGAGGGTTTTAAATGCGGAAATTTCATGAAGAGAGTTAAAAACTCACCAATAAGACAGCCCTGGTGAGGGGCAGAAGAGGATGGAGGAGGTATGCAGATAATTGCAACAGCTCAGATGTGAGAGGATAAGGGCTTGGGCCATGCAGGGCTGGTGGAGATAGGGAGGAATAGAGAAGATATCACAAATATGTAAAAGCAACTGGGCTGGGGATGTAGCCCAACAGTAGACCACATGCCTCGTGTGTGCAAAGCCAAGCATTCGGGAGGCAGAGGCAGGAGGATCATAAGCTCAAGGACAACCTGGGCTACCTAAAAAGACCCTATCTCAAAAAGAGAAAAGAAAAGAGAAAAGAAGAACCAAGACTTTTAGAAGGCAACTTATACTCAATGAATGTGACAGGTGGGGAAAGGGGACTGTATCATGAGTAACTTCCAGTGCCGGCATGCGGTGGGGGAAATGGGGGTACACTCCTAAAGCACAGGAATGCTGCTGGAGGAGCAGGCTCAGGGAGAAATCAAGAATTTGGGCATGCTTCTTTAAGGGCCTGGGAGATAAAGGACAGAAGCCGCTGAGAAGGCAGTTGGATACGCAGGGCTGCGGTGCAAAACAACAGATTTTCTTTGGAAACAGAAATGTGATGTCATGTCATAAAGACAGTCAGTGAACTGTGGAAACGGAGGAAGTTACTTCCGGAGAGAGCTTAGGCCAAGAAGAAAGGAGACAGAGACATGTTCTGGTGCATGCCTGTAATCCCAGTGACTGGGGAGGTGGAGACCTAAGGATTGCAAGTTTAAGCTCAGAGGAAATCTGCATAATTTAGTAAGACCATGCCTCAAAATAAAAAATAAAAAAGGTGCTGGGAGTGAAGCTTAGTGGTACAGCACTTGCCTACCGTGTGCAAGGCCCTGGGTTCAACCCCCACCCCATTACTAAAAAAGAAAAAGAAAAAAAAGAAAGAAAGAAAGACGATAGCCAAGTTTATTCCATTGTGAAATATAATGCACACCTAAGAACTTACCTTTATTTTTAAGACCTGTCTGGCTATTATATTATTGTTTCTCAGTTTCAAATCCACCTGTCTATACTGAGCTTGAGTGTGGAGCTAAAAGCTTCATTTCTCCTTTGCCTACAGGGAAACAGATGATGCTCAAAGGAGGCTGATGTGCTGGAGAAAGAAGGGAGTGGAGTGTTCCTTTCCTGTTTTGGTTATTTGTTCCTGTTGGTATTGCCGAACAGCAGGACTTCATTGTGGTGATGGCAGCAGGTTCCAGGAGTAGTAAGTAATTGCATTTCCGGGATTTATACATTTTCAGACCAGGCTTGCTATGTCTCTTCAGAAGCGTCAGTCTTGTTGACCCCAGATACCAATACCACCACCACCACACTTACCCAAAAGTCATTTTCCCTGAGCCTGACCTCCTCCTCAGATTGCTCACTAAGGCCTCCAGAAGTCACATAGAAACTTGGCCAAATGCCTGCCCCCCAGCTCCAAGGGAGCCTGGAGATGTGAATTCTCCTACGTCATCGTTGTTGTTGTTGTTGTTGTTAGGTGCCATTGAGTCAGTATCCAACTCATAGCGATCCTATGTACAACAGGTGAAACACTGTTGTCAGTGCTTCTCTGTTGTTCATAGGGTTTTCAATGGCGGATTGATTTTTTTGGGAGTGGGTTGCTGAGTCCATCTCCCAAGCCTATAGCACCTGGTGTTCCCAGGCAGTCTCCCATCCAAGTACTGACCAGGCCAAACGCTGCTTAGCTTCCCAGATCTGACAGGACTGGATGCCACAGGGCTATGGCTGCAGGCATCTCCTACATTGGGGAGATGGAATTTATAACGTGGGGGGCTGAGAACCGCAAAGCACTCCACTCAAACCATGCAGGAAGGGACTTGTCCAAAGTGGAACATGGCTTCTAGCAGCCTGAGGTGGCACCCCTGGGCCAACCTAGTCTCTGCATTCAGGACAGTCAAAAAATATGCTATTTGTTCTAAAACACACCTGAGATTGGCCCTTGACCTCCCTTTCTTAGAGCATTTACTAAAAAGGATTTAAAATTGTTAAGACTTTCTCCATCTCTTTGAAATATAGAACTCAAGAGTATTTTGTTAAAGAGCTGAAGGCCACGGCTCTGTAGTATAATCAGTAGGAAGGACAGGCCCCTGCCTCTCAGTCCTGACAGGAGGACAGACTCCTAGCTTTGATAACCACCAGGCAGCAGACACAGATGGCCTAATTACATTTATGCCACCCTTGTAATTTTTCACTTTCGAACCTCCCTACTCCCTCATTCTCCCTCTGAAATGCCCACACATCTCTGCACGAATTGTAATGAAACTCAGCACTTTCTTCTATGGCCAGTTGTTGCATAAAACCCCTTTTCATTGCTCTAACTAATACCTGGCTTTGTTTATCTTTGGCAGGAACATCTCCCCAAATAGATGATTCAAAGTATGATTGGCAACCACATATATAACAAATATCAGTAAGAGGGGTTTAGTTGTGTTTTTTTTTTCCTTTCAATTACTTGCCTCTGTCCAGGAAGGAGTAAGAAGTCATGCTAAAAGAGTAATAAAAGAGTAATAAAACAAGGCTAAAAGGGAAAAATAAATAGTCCTCAGAGAAAGGGAGTATATTGGTTATGGTATAGGCTAACATGATGTAACAAAAAAGCCCAACATATAATGTTTAAATGAGAAAGAAGTTTATTCCTCTCTTATACAACGACAGGACATATGCTCAAGAATGAGGAAGGGCTAGTCCTTTATTAATATGTGGCTGTCCTCGCACATCGGTTTGTTGGCTGCTCTAGCCCCAGCTCCCCACCAGGAGGAGACAGAGAGTGGGTGGGGGAGGAGATTACAGAATGCAGGTCTCAGCTTTTTAAAGACAAGACTTGAAGCGGTGCACATTCCTTCCAAGAGCACCCAACTGTCCATAGCTTAACTACTTGGCCACGCATACCAGCAAGGAAAGTTGAGAAAGACAGTGTCTGGTTAGATGGTCCTATGGCCAATGAAAACACTTACTGTGAAAAAAAGGACAATGGATGTAATTAGGGGGAGGGGTGGCAGAGACGACAAGAATATTTGTAACTAAGAATCAAAGCTCTGACTGCCAACGTTTGCAGGCCTCTGTTCTGCGGGGGTGGGGTGTCAGCAACACACAGTGCAAGCTGGACAGGCTAGAATGAATCCCTCAGAAGCAGCCTATAACCAAGAAGGAACAGGGAATTGGCAAATAAACTCTCATCTTTCTCCTCCATGGCTGGGATAACAGTGAGACATTCTAGATAGTTCGCAGAGTTCGCGGAGGGACTGAGCTACAGTTGCCAAAGTGGTAGGTAACCTATTTTCCTTCCCTGTTTTATCTCCCCAGTCCTCTCTTTCTGCTTCCTGGGATCACCTCCAACATCAAAATCCTTGCTGCAGAGTTTACTTCTGAGAGAGCCCAGACTTAGACCAGATCTGGGATTCCTGGAAACCCAGAGGGAAACTAAATAACATAACTGTTATATTTAGAAAATAGAAGACTAGTCAGTTCCTCTCTCCCTGCTCTCCTCCTTCCCAAGAGGTACTACTCACACCCTACTTTCCCACTGCCCACTCCTTTGTGCTATTCATGTTACTTCTGCCCTCAAGCCTGTGAGATCCTTGACCCTTCTTTCCCTTTAGAGCTGACTAACTGCTTTGCACACTGTCAGCTAAGCAAGAGTCTGAATGATGGAAAATATGAACCTCGTTCAATACCTCTTCACACACAAAGAAACCAGGGCTCCATTCGAGTACGTGCCTGGCCACATGTTCCCTGGAAAGTTGCCAGGGGAGCCAGATCAGCCCCCAGTTCCCTGACCACTCCCCTGGTTTTCTACCACAAACATAGTCTCCTCTCGGGTTTTGTTTTCATTCTTGCTGAGCAGAGCCCGAGGCTTTTTAGCAGAAGTCTGTTTGTAAATGTGAAAAATATTATTCCCGTCCTGAGTTAGCCAAGCTGTCTTCCCCTTGGCCCACCAGATCTGAAGAAGTGTGCTTCTGCCTGCTTAAGCTTTCATATCTTGCAAGATGAGACCCAAATGTATCCAGGGAGATGGACTGAATAGTCCAGGCTGTTCAAAACCCTCTAATGTATTAATTGATTATGGCAAAACCCAACCACAGAATCAAGTCCTTGTTTCCATAAATTCCTCCTGGAAATAGCAACACCTTCAAACCTGGTGGATGGACAGAGGAGCATTGATTTATGCTGCAGGTGCTCTGCAGAGAAGGAGCTCAGGCTTAATAAAAGACCTCACAACAAACAAGTGAATGGAAGAGACATGAATCTAAGAGCCCCTAATCTGAAGCCAAAGCACCAAGGGCCCTTGCCTGTCTCAGTCTGAGGAGAGGAAATCCTTCCAAGGCAGGAGAAATCTGCAAGTATCACTTGAATTGGCTGGTTGTTGGGTGCCTAAAATTCCTGCATTCGTACATGAATAGCCTCTAAGTCACATCTATTTCTGATTTTAAATTTCATCTATCTTAATTTTTTAGTACTAGGCGAGCTGAACTCAGTGCCTCAGGCACATATTTTAAGTGCCCTACCACTGCAATGCACCCCTAACCCATTTTTTTTTATCTTGAGATAAAATATTGCTAAATTATGCAGACTGCCTCTGGCCTTGAACTCACAATCCTCTGCTTCTGCTTCCCAAGTCACTGGGATTATAGGCTTCACCACCACACCAAGCCTCATCTCTCTTTTTGTGACTAGGAAAACAAAACCCAAAAAACAACAGCCAAATAGGTACTGGCTCTTTAAATTTCTTTGCAAAATTCTTCTCTGACTTACCTTTCTTTACCTTAAATACCTATGTTGTTGTTGTTAGGTGCCATTGTGTCAATGTCCAACTCATAATGACCCTATGTACAATAGATGAAACATGATTATCCTGCTTCTCTGCTATTCATAGGGTTTTCAATGGCTGATTGTTTTTTGGGAGTGGGTTGCTGGGCCCTTCTCCCAAGCCTACAGCACGTGGTATTCCTAGGCGGTCTCCCATACAAGCCCGACCCTGCTTAGCTTCCAAGATCTGACAGGATTGGATGCCACAGCAGTATGACTGCAGGCATGAATACCTATAAGCCAATTTAAAATGATGCATGTATATTAATAACATGTATATCTGCAATGTGGCTGGGATTTAGCTCAGTTGGTAGAGTGCCACTCTGCAGTCTCTGAGGTCCCAATTCAATTCACAGCATGGCAAAAAATGGGAGAAGGATGTGGAAATCCTCTCCTGAGGCAATCTCGGAACATTCAGCTATTGAAAATCCTATAAGGGTCGCTATAAGTCGGAGATGACTCAATGGCACCTAACAACAACAACACATCTGCAATACCAATATTCCAGAAGATATAAATAATCCAATAGAAAATGAAATTATCCAAAAAGTCACTACCAAGAAATGGCCACTTTTAACATTTTGGTGCATCTTTCCAGATATATACACAACCTCATTTAACCGCTCCATTGTTATTCCATTGTATGGATGTACCAAATGTATGGTATATCTAAACCTTAAACTCTGAATCCTTTCTTGTCTTTCATGATTACAAGAGCTGGAATAAAGACCTTAACCAAATGTTTGTTTTTAAATTTCATCCATAAATATCTCCAAAAGATAAGAACTCCTAGCAGAACAATGAGCTCCATAGAGAAAACAAGAGGGCAAGTGAGAGCCAGGCAGCACTGGGTGCCTCACTGAGGGAGAACAGCTAAACCTGGGCAAAGGAGAGCCTAAGAAGCTGAGAGCCCCATGCTCACCATAGACACTCTGTGTACATTTGCAGGAGGAGCACAAAAAGCAGCACCCAGATGCGTCCTTCAGCTTCTCAGAGTTTTCTAAGCAGTGCTCAGAGAGGTGGAAGATCACATCTGCTAGAGAGAAGGAAAATCTGAAGACACAGCAAACACAGACAAGGCCCTTTATAAAAGAAACATGAAAACCTGTAGCCCTTCTACAGGAGAAATGAAAAAGAAATTCAAGGATCCCAGTGTGCCCAGAAGGCCTCCTTCAGCCGGCTTCTTGTACTGAATATCATTTAAAAATCAAAGAAGAACATCCGGCCCATCCACTGGTGATGTTCCAACTCAGAACAACACTGCAGCAGGAGACGAGCAGCCTTCAGATAGAAAGGCTGCTAAGAGAAAGGAAAGGGACAGAAAGGATATTGCTGCCTACCATGCTAAAGGAAAATTTCATGCAGCAAAAGAAGGAGTTGCCAAGGCTAAAAAGAGCAAGAAAAAGAAGCAAGAAGAAGACAAGGAAGATGAGGAAGAGGAAGATAATGCCTGTTAGTTCCAGTGCAGTTTTTTTCTTGTGTATTAAGCATTTAATCCCCCTACATACAACACAGTCCTTCTATTTATTTATTTTTATATTTTATCGTCTAGGTTTTTTTGAGATAGGGGTCTTTGTAGATAGTTCAGGCTGTCCTGGGACTCATGATCCTCCAACCTCAGCCTCCCAAGTGCTAGGATTACAGGCATGCCACCATAGCCAAGAACTCACTCCTTTTAAAGAAAAGCACATTGAAATGTAAGGGTGTATAAGATTTGTTTTTAGCTATACAGAGTCTTTTCTTTTTGTATAGTTAGCACACTGCCAAATGGGTCTTCAGATAGCCGTGTCCTAGAGGTATTCTCAAAAGCCACTGATCTTACCAGGTACTACCTGTTGTTAGGCGCTGTCAAGTCAAATCCGACTCATAGCCACCCTATGTACAACATAATAAAACACTCCCTGACACTGTGCCATCCCCGGCACTATGTCAGTGCTTCTCCACTATTCATAGGGTTTTCAATGGTGGATTGTTTTGGGAATAGGCTGCCAAGTCCTTCTCCCTAGCCTGCAGCACCTGGTATTCCCAGGCAATCTCCCATTCAAGGACTAACCAGGCTGACTCTGCTTAGCTTCTGAGATCGGGCAGGATAGGATGCCAGGGCACTGTGGCTACAGACAGGTACTGTCTCGGAATTGTAAATGGGCATGGAAATTGAAAGTAGGTCCTTAATGATGCATAGCACAAATTACTTACAGGTGGGGACAGTATTCTTTTCATTTTCGATTGCCTCTGGTGCAGCTTATATGAAATAATTGTTCTGTGAACTGAATACTGCTCTGTAATTGCAAAAAAAAAAAGAAAAAGAAAAAGAGAAAAAGAAAAAGTATCTGTTTTGTTCATATTCTGAATGCATCTAAGTAAATATAATTTTTTATTTAAAAAAGATAAAGACTCATTTTAAAAAATATAATAGTAAAAACAATACCATTGTCACACCTACAAAATTAAACAACAATTCTATGTCATCAAATATTGAATGTTTAAACATCCCCAATTGCCTCATAACTGTTTCTTGCTGTCCTCACTTTTGGAAAATATGTATATTAATTTACATGTGTAATTCATTTATTTAGGATAAAGGGATTAAATTTGAAATTATTGGACCCAACGTATGTTATTCTTACATCTAAAAAGATCTAGGTGTTTTCATTGATTAACTTTGTTGTTGTTGTTGTTAGGTGCCATCTGTCAGCTCTGACTCACAGTACAACAGATGAAACACTATCCAACATTGTGCCATGCCCAACTCTATAGTCAATGCTTCTCTGCTATTCATAGGGTTTTCAATGACTGATTGTTTTTTGGGAGTGGGCTGCCAAGTCCTTCTCCCAAACCTACAGCAGCTGGTGTTCCCACGTGGTCTCTTGTCCAAATACTAAGTAGGTCTGATCCTGCTTAGCTTCTGAGGTCTGAGAAGATCAAATGCCAGGTTGGCACGGCTGCTGGCTTATCAATTTTAGACATTCCAAAAGAAAATTGTGTATGAATGTGACTGTGGAAGGGATGAGGAAGAAATCTTTTTATTTGAGGCTTCCACATACTGGGAACAAGGGGGAGATTATACTCTGAAAGCTTTCCTAGGGATTTAATATACTAGACTCCAGGCTAATTTCCCTTCCCCCCACCTTTATCAGCATCTCTGGGGTAGGGAGGTCCTTCCACAGTACTGACTTGCATCTCTGGAGAAGCATCCCTTCTTCTCAATAACCCAAATAATCTTCCTGAAGGAGCTGGCATCTCTTGCTCAGAAACCAAGTAATTATTTGTAGAATCACAGATTTTCCTACAAGGAACTTGTATATGCCAATCCAGTGATGTTCTAGGCCACTTTGTCCACTCAGTGCTAATTTATTTGCTATTTGACATTTACCTATAATATTTGCATTTATGTAGTATTTATAATTTATATAGAAGTGGCAGTGTTGTGGAAACAGACAGACATGGTTTCAAATTCTGCCTTTGTCAGTTATTTGTTGCATGATTTTGGGCAAATGACTTCCTTTTTCTGAAATTTAGTTATTTAGAGGCATGAGAGTTTCCTAAAGCTTGTCCAAAGATGAAGTAGTTTAGTAGGTAGTAGGTGCTTGATAAATATGTGTTTAATGAGTGAATATTTGATAATTAGAATCTTATGAAAAAAATTTTTAGCTAGAAGAAATCTTAGAGTATATCCTCTTTAGAAACTTAAGTTCAGAGTAGATGTGAAGTTTGATTTTTTCGTCAGTCATTTAACAAACACTTACTAAGCACTGAGTGTCAGGTATTGGAGATATAATAATATACAGTCATTGCTTTCAAGGAGTAAGGAAGAACTTATTGTTGTTGTTGTTGTTGTTAGGTGCCGTCGAGTCGGTATCCGACTCATAGCGACCCTCAAGGAAGAACAGGTGTGTTTTAAAAGGTACTATCCCAAGCTGTGTGTGGTACCACAGAATTATCTAGCACCGTGCTATGCGATACAGTGGCTGGTTGCTACCTTATTATGGTGGCAGGTATAAAACTTCTCCATCACTGGGGAAAGTTCTACTAGACAGTGGTACTTTAGAACTTCTCATCAGCTGGCCACAGTGGCTCATGCCTGTAATGCCAGTGACTTGAGAAGCAGAGCACTTGCAAAGTAGGTGCAAGGCCTTGGCCTGAGCCATCAAGTACCAGGAAGAGAGAGAGAGAGAGAGAGAGAGAGAGAGAGAGGGAGGGAGGGAGAAGGGGAGGGGAGAGGGTCGGAGGGGAGGGGAAGGGAGGAGAGGAGAAGAGAGGAGAGGAGGAAGGAAGGAAGGAAGGACAGATGGACTTCTAACCAGAATAAAATTCATATGCAGATGTACCTCCGATTCATCCAATTTCAAAATGTTTGCACTTTGGTTTGGAAACACCTTATAACATATGCAAGAGAAATTACAGACATCACTAACTGAAACTAAAATCAATGTTAGGAGTCTTATTATAAGCTACAGTCCAAACTTGTGAAGATTTTAGCTTAGAAAACTTTCTGGCTCAGTTAGCTGCAGGAAAATAATGAGTCACTTGTTCATTTCAGCAGGGATGGGCTGAGTTTCCTGTGCCTTCTGTGTAGCTCTGTGGTTGTCTGGGCCCCTGTGGCCACATTCTGATGTGTGCACACTTTACACAACAAGAGATCCACACAGCTTCCCCTGGAACTAGACCACTTCTCCCAGCATTTCGTTGCAGTCTGTCTAGAGGATGTCACTGAGCTTTCTCTTCTGGTAGGATAGAGTAATTTAACAATGACTTACCAGGTGCTTTCTGTGTCCCTAAGGTTGGGCTGTGTGTGACAGATGGGAAAAGGATTAAGTAAGGAATTTGGAGGAGGAGACAAACATGAAACCAGCTAGTCATAATCAAGACAGAATGAAATAAGGGTGACAACAGGCCAGGTATAGGGAAATTGGGAAAGGGGGAGACGACATTCAATTTACAGGATAAGGGAAGGCTTGATAAAGGAGATGGCATGTGAGCACAGCCTTAAAGGAGGTGTTGGAACAGAACAGCATGAGATGCCATCACAGGGCATTCCTCTACACTCGAGTTGAAGTCTGAAATTCTTCCACCATACATGCGGTGGTGACTCTCATTTCTTCTTTCACACTGAGGTAGGAGACTCCTGGACTCTCCACACCATCCTCTTCTCATGGTCTCTCATGCATTTGTAGGTGAGACTCTATGATCGGCAATTTTTTTAATGGTACTTGAGGTTTGAACCTACAGCCTTGCATATACCTTGCAAGTGTTCTACCACTGGACCGCAACCCAACCCTAGTTCACTTTTTATTTTTTATTTTGAGACAAGGTCTTGCTAAATTACACAGGTTGCCTCTGGCCTTGAACTCATGATCTTCCTGACTCAGCCTCCCGAGTTGTGTGATCAGCATTTTTAATAAAATTTGCCAGTGGTCCCTTGTCCTTTGGCTTTTGTATTTATCTATTTTGTTCATCCCCAACCTTGTTTTTCTGAAATCAAAGCTACTCATTCCACATGAGGGCTCCCAACAACCCTCTGGCCTACTAACATTTCTTTATGTCTTCTTTGATTTTATCCCTCATCCTCCTCCATGAAAGAGGGGATTTCTTTCTGTAAATAACTCTGTTTTCTTCAGAACTGGGGGGTGGTGGGCATGAATCCAAGGCCTCGTGCATACAAGGCAAGTGTTCTACCACTGAGCTAAACCTCCAGCCCTTTCCTTATTTTTCAGTTTGAATAGTCTCTAAGTTTCACAAACTACCTCTGGTCTCAAACTTGTTAACCTCCTGCCTCAGCCTCCTGAGTTGCTGGGATTGCAGGTGTGCACCATGGCACCCAGCTGCTGTGAGTAAATATTCATTCTGTCTTTTGGATCTAATTCCACATCTTTTCTCTTGTATCTCCAGTTTTCACTGTCTACACATAGCTCTTCCTTAGGGGAAGATCTTGGGTTGTAGGGCATTGAAACTTATTCAATTTTGGGTGCTCTTTTCAAGAAATGAACACAAAACTATAAATACCAAATTAAGAACAAAAGTTAATTTTTAAAAAATTTTTATTTATTTATTTATTTATTTATTTTGGTACTGGAGGTTGAACCCAGGGCCTTGTGCTTACATGCTTTACAAGTGCTGGACCACTGAGCTGCACCCCCAGCCCACTTTTTTTTTTTTTACTTTTTGAGACAGGGTCTCGCTAAATTACACAGACTGCCTCTGGTCTTGAACTTGTGATCCTCCTGCCTCCACCTCCCGAGATGCTGGGATTACAGGCGTGGGCCACCGTGCCCGGCTCACAAAAGTTAGTATTTAGTTAGAAGGAGCCTGTGTCAGTTTAGAAGGCCCTGAAACTTTACAGTATGTCTACCTTTGTCTGTTCTATAATAAAAACCACATCAATCCCGAAAACTTCCCTGTACTTTGCTATTATAAACCACCACTCCGTTGCTCTCTTATTCTGAAACTTTTCGAGGATGTGGTCTTTGTACACTGTCTTCACCTCCACATCACTTTGAGCCCATGTCCACCATTCTACTGCTATGGTTTATTTCAAACACCATTGAACTTCCTAATCTCTAAAACCCAGGGCCTTGTCTTGACCTTTAACTTTCTAGTCCTTTCTGGAAAAAAAAAAATTGTCCCGTATGTCATCTTTTATCTTCTTCAAATAATTCCTTTCCGAGTGAAAAGTGGTGGGCCTCCACACCCTCCCTTCAAAGGCTCAGATTGTTTTCCCTCCTCTGGTTCAGTGAAGACACCTAGACCATGCCTTCCACCACACCCCTGTGTGGCTGACCCACAATTATTCATCCCTTGCCCTGACTTCCCTTATAATGCCAGGTTGACACAGATTCTCTACTTGAAGGCTTATAAGCATGGCAAATTCAACTTTTTTGCCTAGCTGTGCTGACGGTCTCACTCCCTCCTAGCCACCTGTTCTAGAAGTTTCCTTGTTACTTTAAGCAAAACTTTCTCTCCCCTGATCCCCCCATTGTCCCTAAGATCTAGCAGTTCTCCTTCAGAAATGTCCCTGGAGTCATTGTGGACCTTTATATTCCCACAGCTACTAGCCCCCCTTCAGTTTTCCTCACTATTGACTTAGGCTGATCTAAAGACATGCTGTTGTTTGGATCTGCAGAACCTCATAGGTGGGTATAAATTGCCCCACTGGATTAGTGGTGGGTCAGATCTAGAATCTGGATTTTCTGCCTCTTCTTCATGGCTATTGCATTCTTTAAACCTGCTGCAGTCCTTTTTGTACACTAATGCCAGATTAATCCTAAAAGTGATGACTCTCACCAAATAGAACTATGGTCCCTGGCATGGTATATCAGGGCTTCAAAATCTGGTCACAGATGGCATCTTTCTTGGCACTGTGATGCACACCTATGATCCCAGCAACTGAGGATGCTGAGGCAGGAGGTTCACAAGTTTGAGGCCAGAGGCAGCCTCAGCAACTTAACAAGTCCTTGTCTCAAACTTTTTCTTTAAAAAAGGGGGTTAGAAGTGAAGCTGAGTGGTAAGCCTTGGTTCAAACCCCTGGTACTGAAAACAAACAAACAGCATCTCTGCATCTTTCTCTTGGCTCCTTGCAGTACCGTACACACGAGGGAAGTCTGCTGGGAGGGTTCATTGGAAAGAGACATGGAAGAATATGTCCTTTCTGCCTGTGGATATTATGTCTGGTTATGACCTTCTTGTGTTCAGTGTGACAAAGGAGATACAAAGAATCTAGGTTCTTGATGATATTAAGCATCAAAACAACCAATCTCTGGTGTCTTGTTTTGCCTCTGGACAGATTATTATGTGAAGTAATAATTTCCTTATTGACCAAGCCACTTTCAATCAGTTTTCTGTTATTTGCAGCCAAAATACACCAGGAAACAGTGTTTTGGTTTTGATGCTTTATATTAAACTTCTTGAATTGAGGGACTACATTAATCTTTTTAGCCCTCTTAGGAATTGGCACACACCAGATTCCCCCCCTCAAAATTGTGAAATTAATATTTGTACATATTTCCAAAATACAACATGTAAAATCAGCTGCAACTTAGAAAGCAATTTACTCTTTTATAGCAATTTATTTATTTACTTACTTATTTTATTTTGTTTTTTTGCGGTGCTGGGGATTGAACACAGGGCCTCGCGCCTGGATGCTTTGCAAGTGCTGGACAACTGAGTTGCACCCCCAGCCCATTTTTTTGACTTTTTGAGACAGGGTCTCACTAAATTACACAGCCTGCCTCTGGTCTTGAACTTGTGATCCTCCTGCCTCCACCTCCCAAACTGCTGGGATTATAGGCTTGTAATACCACACCTGGCAATTTATTTATTTATTTTGATTCTTAGTGAGACAGGATCTCACTAAGTAGTCCTGGCTGGCCTGCCACTCACAATGTAGACCAGGTTAGCCTGGAACTTTTAGTGATCCTCCTGCTTCAGCCTCTTGAGCACTGGGATTAGAGGTGTGTGCCACTATGCCCAGCATTCTTATAGCAATTTGTTGTTGTTGTTGTTGTTGTTGTTAGGTGCTGTCGAGCCCTGTCCAACTCAAAGTGACCCTTGTAGGGTTTTCAATAACTGATTGTTTCGAGATTGTTCTGGGATTGGGCTGCCAGGTCTTTCTCTCATTTGTGGCTCGAAGCCAGGGCCTCAGAGAGTACAGAGTGACACTCTACCAACTGAGCTAAACCCAGCCCTATAGCAATTTAGAAATAACAAAATAAAGCTTAGACAGAGTAAATAAATTCTTTGATGTTGTTCTTGTGATTAGATGCCGTGGAGTTGGGTCTGACTCATAATGACCCTATGTACAAAAGAAGGAAACACTCCCTGACAGGGTGCCATGCCTGCACTATATCAGTGCTTCTCTGCTATTCATCAGATTTTCAATGGCTGATTGTTTCCAGAGTGGGCTGCCATGTCCTTCTCTAATTTTTGTGGTGCTGGGCATTGAATCTACGCCCTCCGAGTGCACAGAGCAAGCACTCTACCAACTGAGCTAAACTCCAGCCCCAATAAATCCCTTAGGGCATTTTATTTCTCCAAGTCATACCTAGCTCTGACCAGGTTGTTCCCCTTGGCCTCAAATCCTTTTCTGTGACTGCCATATCTTTTAGGTCCTAATGGGGATTGAAGGGAAAATAAAGCAACAAGGTGCATTTATGCTTAACCCAGCAACAATGCCAATACAATTTGTTAGTTATTTAGGTCTCCTTTCAGTTCCAGGGGCTGAGATTTAGCTCATTTGGTAGAGTGCTGCTCTGCAGTTTCTGAGGTCCTGAGTTCAATTCCCAGCACAACAAGAAGAATGTGCCAGGGATTGTGTCAAGTGCTGGCAATTCCAGATTAGAGAGAGCATTCGTTGAATGCCATTGGGTATATACTATATAATGAGTCTTTTTCTAGATCCTGAGGATAACACCTCTGAATAAGACATTCATGGTGGGCCAAGACAGGGAACAAACAAACATGGAAAATACCAGACAGTGATAGGTGCTGAGCAATAAATGTGCATAGGGTGACGGGATACCCGGTGTTCAGGCAGTTAATTTAGATTAGGGGGTGAGGAAGGACCTGAGACAGAATTTGAGCTGAGACCTTAATGAAAATAGGAGCCAGCCTGGGAAATGGGGCAAGAGCTCAAGGCAGGAGCGTTGTTGTAGTCCCCTGACTTATAGGGACCTTCATAGGGGTTTCAATGGCTTGATTGCTTCAAGAATGGGTTGCCATGTCCTTCTCTTCTCCTGTTTTTGCGGTGCTGGATTTCGAACCCAGGGCCTGAGAGAGTGCAGAACAGCATTTATCAACTGAGCCTAACCTCAGCACAGAATGGGCACAGGTAGCGGAAAAAGGAAAGGATGAAATCTTCGGAGACAGGAGGGAGCAGCTGGCAGGGGCCAAACCCTCCTCTTTAGGAAATGGATTGAGAGCAAAGGCGGGAGCATGGAGCGCTGTCATACAGGTCCTACTCAAGCGGCCGTTAGGACCGCCGCGGAGGTGAAGCCCGGTGCGGCGCAGCCCTCCTCTCCCATGGCGGCCCCTCACGGGTCAGGTGAGTGGGATGCTGGCCAAGGGCCCGCGCGTCTCCGCCGCGGTGCTGACGTGGCCAACGCTGCGGGCCGCGCATGTGTCAGGCCGGGGCGGAGTGCGCGGGGGTCTCAACTTCCCCTTGCGCTCGGCGGGCGGGAGGAGCCTTGGGTCCCCACGTGCGAGGCGCGCGGCGCAGGGGCCGGGCGGAAGGGGGCTGGGTCATGGCGAGGAGGGGGCGGCCGGGCGCGCGCGCACGGGTCGCGGGCTCGCGCCGGAGCGGGGGCGCGCCGGGGCGGGGAGCGGGCAGCGCTTTCCCAGGCTGTCTCGGGGTTAGCGCCGCTGTCGCCCTTTTAAGCCACGGGGCCGTCGCCTCCCGCCGGCACAGTCAGTTACAAAGGGCGCAGCAGCTGCCTGGGCCCCCCCTCAGGCCGCCTGCTGAGGCCGCGCGCCCCTCGCCATTTTCCACCCGCGCTCCGACGCGGGTCGCTGCGGCGGCTGGGGAGAGAGGCGAAGGCGGAGCCGTGAGCGCGCGGCCCGGGCCGGCCCCACCGGGCGGTGGCGGCCGTGACGGTGGCGCCGGGCCCGGCTCCCCTTCCGCCCCGCGCCCGCCGGAGATGAAGGGAAGATGTCCGTGTCGGGGCTCAAGGCCGAGCTGAAGTTCCTGGCGTCCATCTTCCACAAGAGCCACGAGCGGTTCCGCATCGTCAGCTGGAAGCTGGACGAGCTGCACTGCCAGTTCCTGGGGCCGCCGCCGCCCGCGCCGCCCGGCAGCCCGCGCTCGCCGCCGCCGCCGCTCACGCTGCACTGCAACATCACGGTGAGGGGGCGGGCGGGGGCGCCCCGAGTGCCGGGACAAAGGGGAGCCGGCGGAGGGCGCGTCCCCCTGCTGCCGCCTGGCCCTGCGCACTGTTGGCCCCTCGCGGCCCCCGTCGCCGCGCCCCGAGGGAGGCCCCTGGGACCGCGCGGGGCCGGGCGGGGAGCCGGCGGAAGGCGCGTCCCCTTGGTGCCTCCTGACTCTGCGCTCTGGCGGGATATTGACCCCTCGCGGCCCCCGTCGCCGCGCCCCGAGGGAGGCCTCCGGGGCCGGGCAGGGAGCCGGCGGAGGGTGCGTCCGCCTGGTGCCACTTGGCTCTGCGCGCTGGCGGGCTATTGGCCCCTCTTGGCCCCCGTCGCTGCGCCCAGAGGGAGGGCCCCGGCACCGCGCTGGGCCGGGCGGGGAGCCGGCGGAGGGCGCGTCTCCCTGGTGTTGTCTGGCTCTGCACGCTGGCGAGCTGTTGGCCCCTCGCGGTCCCCGTCGCCGCGCCCCAGGTGGAGACCGCGGCGGCCCGAGCCTTCGCCGGGTCGCCGTGGCCTCACGTGGGGACCAGCGGCGAGGCAGTCGGCTCGGGCTGCGGTTAGGAGCCCATGTGGGCAAGGTGGAAGCCCCCACATGCTGAGGACTGGGAGCAGGTGTCGCTAGTCCCCGCTGGCTCGGCCAGCTCTTCTCAAGTTGGTGGTTTAGCTCAGTTGGTAGAGGGCTGCGCTACGCTCCCGGAGGACCCGGGTTCGATCCCCAGCACCGCAAAGACGGGGTGGAGGACGTGGCTATCCACTCCCGAAAAAAACCAGCCATTGAAAGCCCCAAGGAGTCGGACTCAACTCGACGGCACCTGACAACAACCCTGAAAACAGACTGATTTATAGGGGGGAAAGTTTAGGACGTAGCCGCTGGTACTGTTTGAATTATCCCTGTCCCCTTCCCCGGGCTCCGCGATGACGCCTTTCCGAAAGGCGCATTGTGCCCGCTATGCGGCAGGTGGTGTGACGGGTATGTGTGTGGCCCCTCCTGGAAATTACCATAGGGGAGAGGAGACACTGCCCCAGCGCACCACCCAGAAAGATCGAGTCACATCACGATGCTGTAGGGACACTTGGGAGGGTTACTCTTTCACTTGAGCGGAAAGCTCATTGGAAATGCATTGCTTGGAAAAATGCTGAAGGATTAAATAACTTCCTACATCAAAATGTATCCTGAAGCTGTTCATTGTGGAACTGATTTTAAGATATTGGTCCAAATGCAGAAAATGCTCTTTATTACTAGGAGTAAAGGTGGTAATTGAAATGTGGCTAGAACCAAGTCTGTTGTCTTGAATTCCCTTCAGTTTAAGTCCCTGGGTACTCAAGTGTGTACAGTGTGTTGGGAACTTGCAAAGACATTGAAATTATGATAATTGACTTTAACATAGTTACCAGCCTCTCTGGGGAGAAGGTGGGTACTGTATTTCTAACAAAACAATAACCAATACAATCAAGTCCTATAGTGAGGAAAGAATTCACTTACTGAACATCTGAATGTTCTGTTGTAGGCACTGGTTTTTAAAAACTGGGCAGAGCAGACGCTGCTTTGAGAACTCAGACTTCTTGGGGGGAGATTTGCACAATACAGGTTGATAACTGCTGGGATGTTACGAAAGCCAAAAGGAGCAACTAATTTTGACGAGGAAGGTGTGACTCAGAGAAGACCTCGAGGAGAGGAGTCAAGCGTCCACAGGTTAAATATAATTTTGGAATGCTGGTGGAAAGGCATTTAAGGCAGAGGAAACTCCACCCAAACAAGACACTGGGGTTGAGAAAGTGTGGTTTCTTAGGTGTGGGGAGTTAATGCTCAGACTTGAGAAGCCCATGGTTTAGGCTGATGAAGATTTTCCAAGTGTGGGAAACAGGAAATAGAAGTAGGTGATAGAATGAGGAAACTGGCCTCAATGGCTTGGAGGATGATTATTCTGGTAGAAGTTGGGATATGGCAGGAAAAGACAGGGCTGGTTTAAATGATAGGAGACTGAACTTGTATACTGTGGAGAGCCACAAAATTACTCAGGTAAATTGAGAAAATGTGTTTGCCACCCAGGACTAGAAGTGCTTCTCTATAGTGGGTGGGTTAGGATGTGCCTGTGTGGTTTTGTTTATTCCAGGGCAGTGGTATTGCTGTGCTTGTATTTAACGCCTGAGGTACCTGGGTGTGCTCTATTCAGGTAGTCTGCCACATCAAAGAATAGTCCCACTTAAAATTCCAGCAGCGTCCCACTGAGAACCATTTTGGAAGCTGATAGAAGTCTGCTGTGGACAAAAATAATGCATGATGACAGGCATTAAGGTAGTGGCAATGAAAATGGAGTATGAGGTGGATTAGACACACAGTGAAAGGACAGTTTGGTGGGGACTAAAGTAATGATACTGCTAATAGAAACTATTAAAATTGAGCAGCTAGTAAATTGTGGCACTATCAGAAGATGGCTGTGATAGATGTTCAGTACAAGGGTATGATTGCTTTATTATGGAAAAACATCAAACATACAACAGTTGAACAGTGTAGAAAAACTGTACCAAGCCTCACCTTGGATTATTTTGAAGCAGATTCCAGATATATTGCTTTCTCAGTATTTCAGTGTGTATCTAAAAGATAAAGACTCTTTAAGCATGAGTGTTTGGGTAAAATCTATATGCATTGTTCACGTTGTTGACATTTTCTTAGAAGGGAAAGAGCAAGGGAAAAAATGAGGTTGCATTTCAAATGCCAAAATCTATTAGGTTTGTGATGTTATTCTGTAAAAAGTTGTAGCTCATTTGCAAAAAATTAATGAGTTTGACCGGTCTTTAATTTAGGCAGCTCAAATCTATATGCCAGGTCCTATCTTCTTCACACTTACCAAGTAGCATCCCTGTGCAGTTTCTGTAATGTTTGAGTGAATGATATCTCACCGGTTCCTGTATGCATACATACATCCTAGTTTCTGAATAATCTTGTAAAGATACTATGGCCACTTTTTCTCTAAGCCTTTTCTATCAGCTGTTTTTCCCATGGGGAATGTGCACCTGACCACCTCTTAGCCTACTCCAATCTTTCTTTTCCTAGTTGACTGCCCCTCAGAGCTCTTCTGGGTCATGTTTAGGTCAGTCATGGTGAAATTTCCCCTTCTTTTGTTGTTACTAGTTTTGCTTTGGTTATGTTTTCTTATATTCTGTTATAGTTTTGGGTGTTCTCAAGTGTTCTTTGGTGGGGAGGCGGGGAGAATATTGTGTAATTACACTTCATGCCTTTCATCTTCCACTCAATATATATTTTATTGTCTATAGGGCCACCATTCTAGCTATATTCCATTTGAACAAAAGCCTTAACTACCTTGAAAGTTAGCTGCCAAGAACTCATCAAAAGTGCAGAAATAACATCAAGAAGAATATCATAGATAGTACATAAGTACTTAAAAGGTCATGCAAGCTTGATAAGAAATCTGCAGTATCAGTATATATGAAAGACAGTGTCAGCAGTGTAAAAGAAAAGAGATGTTTTACTTTCTAGGCCAAGGGAACTGAGCTATTTTTTCCTCTTGTTTTATAAATTTGTCCTGATCTTGAGTATGAAGTGCTCTTTTTCAGCCTTCAGGAATCTTTATTTCTGTGAACTCATTATTGAAAAGATTATCTGTTATACAAACTTAAGTATTGTTTTTCCATTTGCAGTAAACAGACCTAATTGCCAGTCAGTGCTAACTAACATCCAGTTGTTATGATCACACCCAAAAGCAAAGCAGCTTGTTTTAAAAGCCTGGGCAACCCTATTGAGAGCTAGTATATAGGGCTCTTAGTCCTTTTTGAAGTACTTAACCCTGTAACGCCATTACTCCTTTTATGGACTTACTGGCATCTGGGAACTCTTGGTAGGAAATTGCTGTTTTAGAGTGAAAAGTCTCTCCCAGGCAATAAATTGTCTGCAGCCATAGCACCCTGGCATCCAATCCCACTTGATTTCAGTAGCTAAATGGGGTCGGCCTGGTTAGTCCTTGGATGGGAGACTGCCTGGGAATACCAGGTGCTGCAGGCTAGGGAAAAGGACCTGGCAATCCACTCCTAGAACAACCCACCATTGAAAACCCATATGAGTAGCAGAGAGGCACTGACAATAGTGCTGGGCATGGCACAATGTCAGGGAGTGTTTTGTTCTATTGCATATAGGGTCGCTATGAGTCGGACCCGACTGGACAGCACCTAATAACCACAAGGCAGTAAATTAACTGGTAAACAATGAAACTTCATTCTTTGTATTATATGTATCACATAACTCATTTTTTTTTTTTCTGCACAGGTAGCTATTTGCCAGACTACTTTTGGTGGAACATTTTTTATTTAGCTAATTTCTATTGATCATTGCTGAAAGCCCCCCCCCACACCATTACACCCCAGCAGCAAGATAATAAATTAAAAAAACTTTCCCCAACAGCAAGAGGCTGAATCCAGAAGAGGGAGAAAGGTTTAGTCTTTACTTAGTAGTTAGGACCTTGGCAAATCACTTTGGGTATTTCTCCATAAAGTAGATGATAACTTTTTGCCCTGCAAGAGAGCATGTGTGGGAAAGCTCTTTGGCAGTAATACTGTATTCTACAAATAAGAAAGTGATGTCATTGTGGCTGAATAACACTTTATTTTGAAAACGCTTTATAATATCTTTTCATGGGAAATAAGGCAAACGCTGTTAACTTTATTTTTGTTTTTCTAGTCTCTATACCGATAAATGGGAGAAGGACCTGGCAATCCACTCCCAAGGCAATCCTGAAACAGTCAGCCATTGAAAACCCTATGAGGGTTGCTATGAGTCGGATACCGACTTGAGGGCACCTAACAACAACAACATACTGATAAAAAGTAGTGCAGCCAAAGTTGTACAAAGAAAATAATGACAAATCTTGACTAAGGTGCCTAAAACCTCTTCTTTCATTTATTCTCCTGGGACAGATTACCTTTCCAAATTGAGCTCCTTCCTGGAGAAGCAGTTGGAAATACCAGAACTGTCATGGTACTGTCAGGTCAGAGGGAATCATTGTTTTCATTTATCTGACCAGCATATGATGAAATTCCTACTGGTTATCTGCCCTATCCCATCCCCATTTTTATGCCCTTCCTTGAAAGAAAGATACATAAAGAGACTTAGGTCTCCCCTTTATGAATGGTGTATCCCTTAGTAACTTGGAGGTTTTATTTTTTTTTATTTTTACTAAACTCAGACCTGGGAAAGGGTAGTATTAGATAAAAGTCAGTTGACGGGTGAGGCATTGAGTTGAACTTGTTGTTGTTGTTAGGTGCCGTCGAGTCGGTATCCGACTCACAGCGACCCTCATAGGGCTTTCAATGGCTGACTGTTTCGGGATTGCCTTGGGAGTGGATTGCCAGGCCCTTCTCCCATTTTTTGCAGTGCTGGGAATTGAACTCGGGACCTCAGAGACTGCAGCACAGCACGCTATCCACTGAGCTAAATCTCAGCCCCTTGAGTTGAACTAGTCACTGCCAAATGTAAAGCATTACTGGAAAGTAATAAAACAGGGCTCTTTTCCCCCCCAAAGCCTTTGTGATGGTGTTCTGTGATACCTTCCAAAGATCATTTTGAAAGACAGTGCCTAGTTAGAACCACTGACAGTTTTTGTTATTAGGTGCTGCGCAGTCTGATCCGACTCATAGTGACCCTAGGTACAAAAGAACGAAACGCTCCTGACACTATGCCATGCCGGGCACTCTGTTAGTACTTCTTTGCTATTCATAGGGATTTTGATGGCTGATTGTTTCGGGATTGTTTTAGGAGTGTACTACCAGGTCCTTCTTCCATTTTTGTGGTGCTGGGGATTGAACCCAGGGCCTCAGAGTATGCAAAGCAAGTACTCTACCAACTGAGCTAACCTCCAGCCCACTGGTTCAAGTGGTTCTAATCCTCTTCAGCACCATTGTTTTCTTTCCCTCTTTTGACTTAGAATGATGTTCTGAGGAGCTATAGTTTGCTGCTTGTTTTGAATATTTAAGCATTTTTAGATCACAGAGGCATGTATAATTTTTCTTTTACCAAATAGTGTTTTTACTCTGCTTTTGTGGGCTCTGGGTTAGCCATTTAGGTGTCTATTTGTACAATAAGCCATACATATTTGGTATCTTATGTTGTCAGAACGCTTAGAATTTCATTAAAATACTACATGGTAATTATGCCCATTTACTTTATTGTCCACACCATGTTTATTGAACAGTAAAGTGTGAAAGTAGTGTGTTTAATAACTAGTCTCCACAAGAATCATAACTGCTGTATCTCTGAATCTTCAACAATAAGTATGTCTATCAATTGTTTTTAAATTATGAAATTATGAGATGAAGCGGCTGTGTTCTACCATTTCAGAAGATACCAAAAGATGAGCATTCTAGTGGCGAGTGGTGGTGGCATATGCTTAAGGTAGAGCCTCATGTTGGTCTTTGAGTGGGTTTATGTAGAAAAATGTTATTTCTGAACAAGATAACCTTAAACAACTACAGATAAAGAGATAGGCTTGATTAACCTTGAATGTTAGGACAGTTGTGTATTGGTGATGGTTATAGTTATGAACTTGTTTGAAATTTGTACACTTATGGTAACCTTCATGGTGATGGTTACAATTTCATTCTACAAGCCTTAACATCACTATAAAAAGTGATGGTAGAATGGAGGAGAAACAAAGATCTTGATGCTTAGGTAATTGTTCTGTATCTCTTTGTGTTTACAGTTTTCATAAATGTGAAAAAGCTGTGTTAGAAGCACTTAAACATTCTCAGTTGGAAAAACTGGGATATTTGAGCACCATCTAATGTTTAAAAACTGGCATATCATAGGTCATTTTAAAGAGGAGTGATAAGAAAGCTATCTTTTCAAGGTAGGTACAGTGTGTATAAAAAAAAAAAAAGAAAGAAAGAAACACTTAAAAACCTTACAAACATGAGAAATCCAGGGCTGGGAGTGTTGCTTAGTAGTATAGCAAGTATAAAGCTCTGGGTTTGATCCCAGCACCGTGCCAAAAAAAAAAAAATCACAAATCTTATAACAAGTACAAAGCTTGAATTATATGAGAGATTGGAAATATTAATGCATGGGTTTGAGTATTTGTCATCTCTTTACATACCTTTCAAAGTAGATTGTCTCTTAAATATACTGCATGAAACTTGAACGTAATACAGAATTTGTGCTGAAGAAAAGTTTCCAGAGGGGGTAGTGGTGGTGGTGTGGATATTTTATAATACAGAAAACAAGCTTTTCTTTTCTTTTCTTTTCTTTTTTTTCTTTTTTGTGGTACTGGGAGTTGAACCCAGGGCCTTGCACTTACATGCTTTGCAAGTGCTGGATCACTGAGCTGCACCCTCAGCCCTTTTCTTTTTTGAGACAGTGTCTCGCTAAGTTACGCAGACTGCCTCTGGTCTCAAACTTGCGATACTCCTGCCTCCACCTCCCAAGCCACTGGGATTACAGACATGCACCCGGCAACAAGATATTCTTATTATAAGAAATTTCCCAGAGAAGTGAAACTGGAAAAAAATGGTCTAGCCCCAGAAGTGTCCAACTTTTTGGCTTCCCTGGACTGAATCAAGTAGAGGAATTGTCTCGGGCTACACATAAATTATATGATACAGTTACTGTGTAGGCGTAATAAGACCTATAGTTTTTATTATAAAGTTTAGAGAAATGAGAACAATATAAAACCGGGAGGCCACATACTCGCTGTCTTGGGCCACATGCAACTCGTGCATTGGACATGCTTGTTCTAGGTAGTGTGTTCCCAAAGTGAAATAGTCAATATGGGGTTTTCTATAAGAACAGGATTAATTCTGAAATCAGATTACCTTTTAGCCTGTAAAGAGATTTGGAACACAGTAAAAAAAAAAAAAAAGAATATGAATACAAAATAAAGCATTATTGAACAGGTATACTAATACCATTAATGATGTCCTGTTTCAGTGCAGTTTCTTTTTCTTAAAAGAATGTTTGATAAAATGATTTTAAAATATTCAATTTCTGTGTCTTTAGCTGTGTTATTGTTAAGATTATAGTTCTCAGAGCAATGTTTTTTAAAACTGCAAAATTGCTTTCCATGACTTGAACCTAGTTCTTCACCTAATTTCTACTAATAATGGCTTTCCCATAATTTCTAATAGAAAACAGTACAGATGAACAGAATATGTGTCTATTAGGGGGTGAAAGCATCTGATACTTATTAGTTCATTAAAATTAAAAAAAAAACCAACATGTATAATTGTAATATGTGTATAGCATTTCTTGGTAGTACTCAAGTTAGTATGATAGAAAAAGATGCAGGAATTTTATGGCATTTGAATTAGCAATAGATGTATTGCTGTGTAACAAACAGAGCTTAACACAACACATGTTAATCTCGTACTTTCTGTGGGTCAGCAGTCTACATACAGCTTACCTTGGGTTCACTGGCTCAGGGTCTTTCCCAGAGCAGTCATCTCAAGATGGGACAGAGAGAAGATCTACCTCCGAGCCTCAGATGTAGGCAGGATTCATGTCCCCACAGGATAGTAGACTAATTAAAGGCCTCAGTTTAGGTGGTTATTGGTCAGAGGCCTTTTGCAATTTCTTGCCATGTGGGCCTCTTTATGGGGCACCTCACCACGTGACAGTGGTTTATGTTAGAGGGAGCTATTGAAAGAGCAGGGGAAGATGAGCAAGACAAAAGCTGAGTTTTTATAACCTAATTCCAGAAGTGAGATCTCATTACTTTTGTTGTATTCTGATTGTTGAAAGTGAGTCACCAAGTCTAAGGGAGGATTTGAATATGAGGAGGTGAGGATTATTGGGACCATTTTAAAGGTGGTCTGCTATAGTGTTCAAGAACATCACTGATTATCTGTGAACTGACAGTGGCTGTAATAAGAAGAATGGCTTCCTTGAGAGCCCAACTCTGTGGCAGTTGAAAGCTGAATATAGACTGTGGCAGTCTTAGGTTGGTGTTCTTTCTGCTTTAAAAAAGCAGTCAACTTCATTTAATAAGATTGTTCCTTTAGAAATACATTTTGAAGCCAAGTGTGGTAGCATACACCTGTAAATCTCAGCATGTGGGAGACTGAGGCAGGAAGATCATGAGTTGAAGGGCAGCTTAGCCTACATAGCAAGACCTCATCTCAAAACAAAAGAAAACAAAATGAAAAGGCAAGAAAAGCAGTTATATTCTGTGCTCTAGGAAGAGTTGGAAAATTATTAGGAAAAAGAATTAAAGGGAATGATTTAAAAAAAAATTTTTTTTCCTCAAACAGTGTCTCCCTTTACAGCCTGGGCTGGCCTGAGAACTCATGATCCTCCTTCCTCAGCTTCCCTAGTGCTAGGATTTCAGGCAGCCACCACTGTGCCCTGCTAAATGGAATAAACCTTAGATCTGTTTCTACTGGGAGAAAATAATCTCAAAGTAACTTCTACAATTACTTCTACAATCACACAGAAGGCAGGAGTATAGTGAATAGAAGATCTCGAAAAATCACTTTTAGCATTCTTAAAGATTTAGAGACATGTATTCATTGGCTTTATTTTAAAAATTCAGAGTTAGATATCCTGTAGATTAAGTTTAGAAATGTAGACTTATTATTTTAAAAGGCAAAAGTAGCATAATTTAATCAGGCACTGTAGTGCACACCTGTAATCACAGTGACTCAGGAGGCTGAAGCAGGAGGATTGCAAGTTTGAGGCCCAAGGCAGCCTGCACAAATTAACAAGACCCAGTCTCAAAAAATAGGGGCTGAGGGTGCAGCTCAGTGGTGGAGCACTTTGCTAGCATGCAGGAGGCTCTGGGTTCAACCCCTAATGATTTAAATAAAAAAGATAGTGTGTTTAAATCTATAAACTGTACTTTAAGGTGATTTTTTTAAAACTTGCTATTGCTCTTTAAGAGAGTTATTATGATTCTAGATTTTAAAGCTTTTGAAAAAGGCAGAAGCTGGAGAATCCAGGTCATGATAGACCTCTTTTTGTAAAGGACAGAAGCCTGTTTTAGTTGCTGCTGAATATCCTTTTCCTTTTTTTTCCCTTTTGATAAAATATAACTTTTACAGTACATTCTCTTGTTTTAAATCATAGTGCTTGCTGTGTAAAGTACTTCTATTGTTTTTAGGCTTATAAATTATGTAACATAGAATTGTTGTTGTTGTTGTTAGGTGCCGTCGAGTCGGTATCCGACTCATAGCGACCCTCATAGGGTTTTCAATGGCTGGCTGTTTCGAGATTGCCTTGGGAGTGGATTGCCAGGCCCTTCTCCCATTTTTGCGGTGCTGGGAGTTGAACTCGGGACCTCAGAGACTGCAGCACAGCGCTCTACCAACTGAGCTAAATCCCAGCCCGTAACATGGAATAGGCAAGATTAAACTATTAAACTGAGCAGTTTTATTTTTTAAATTCCGTAAAAAGGAATTTGGTTTCTCCCCATATGGATTTCGTGCTACTTTCCTCCTCCTGATACATTTTGCTTGGATCCATAATCATGTTGCCACTCACTTAGTGGTTTAATTGTACATCTAGGTTGGTTTATATGTAAAGGAGCTTAACATAGGTGTCTCTTTAACAGGAATCTTACCCGTCTTCTTCACCAATATGGTTTGTGGACTCTGATGACCCAAATCTGACATCAGTTCTGGAACGTCTGGAAGACACTAAGAACAACAATTCGGTGAGAAAATAAGCCAAACTACCTTTTTTCCATGAATGTTATATATAAAAATTAAGTGTTAAGAGGTAATATGGCATTTAAAAAAGCATGATTAATGATTATTTGATAATCTCAGAAAGGTTCAAGGCCAGGGTTTTCTTATTTTTGCTTTAAAGTTCTTCAAGTTCTATTTATGACATGGTTCCCCCCCAAAGGTATAACTTTGATTTAGATTAGGAATTAGGGGGTCTGTCTTCTCTGCATTCGAATCATTAAATCAAACAAGCATTTTTTGTGAGACCACTACCAACATGGGACGTAGAGAAAGGGAAGAACACCAATGCAGGTGCGAAGGGAGGTAGTGGTAGAGTGACATTCATGCTAGTGTTAGGGAGGTGCTTTCTCTGTCAAAGGTCTGTAAAGGCTGCAGTGAAAAACCAGTGGTATTGAAATAGAAAATTTTGTTTTTTAATGTGCAGTAGTCCACTTTGTCCATGGGGCATACATTCCAGGATCTGCAGTGGATGCCCAAATCTGTGACTAGAACCGAACCTTATACATACTATTTTTTTCTAATACGTATATACTTGTGGTAAAGTTCAATTTATAAATAACAAAATAGAACAATTATAACAATATACTCAAAAATTATGAGTTGTTTACATGTGAGATTTTCCACTTAACATTTTTGGACCATGGTTGACCTGGGTAACTGAATGCAAAATGGGATAAGGGCGAAGTACAAACTCCTAAGTACCCATTGTGAGAAAGCTTGTAAAATGTAGACAAGCAAGAAGAGGAAAATTAAGGCTGGATGCAGTGGTGCATGCATGTAACCTCAGCCCTTCCAGAGTCTGAGGCAGGAGAATTGAGTTGGAGGCCAGAGGCAGCCTGCGCAATTTAGCAAGACTCCAACTCCAAATAAAAAATAAATACTGGGCTAGGTGTGCAAATCAGTGGTAGAGCTCTTGCATAGTATATGCAAGGCCGTGGGTTCAACCCCCAATTACTGGGTGAAAAGAGGAAAGAGGAAAAGTAAGATCTTTCATGATTTTTCTACCTAATATGACCATTATTGACATGATGGCTATTTTCTGCCTTTTTTTTTTCTTTTTGCTAGTAATGTACATATGTAATTATTCATATGTTTAAATAGTTGAGATCATGTTCTATCTTGTCTTATATCCTTTTAAACATTGTTTTTTCCCATGATGTCATAAAATCCTTACAGAAAAATAACGATCATTATTTTCAGGTGATACATTGTTTACAAAAAAACAAAAAGAGCCCACTGGAAAAAGACAATTTTTAAGACAGTTTGTAAAACTCTATTTTATAACAGTCAGTAGTGTTCCCAAATTTTGGCAATTATCAGAAGTATGATGATATTTTATTAATAATCAGAACAAAACCACCTAGGAATAATCTTAAATATGTAGGATTTGTATCAAGCAAACTATAATTTTGTTGAGTAAAATGAAAGTCTTGACTACTGTGTTCGTGGATGGACAGATTTTATGTTATAAATATGCCAGCTGTCTCCATATCTTTATATTAACTTATAAATTAAATGCAGTGTCAGTGAAAATCCCAAAAGATTTATTTTTGGAGCTTCATAGAATGACCCTAAAGTTTATTTAGAAGAACAAATAATAAGAAATAAAAATTTAAAAAGATAATGAAACACTTGCCTGATCAGATATTAAATAAAATAAAATGTTATATACTAGCACTGGACCAGACAGATAAAGGCAATAGAAGGTTAGAAGCAGTCATGCAAATGAAACTTCAGAATAAGGTCAAGGTGGTATTTTAACTCGATAAGGAGAAGAAAGATTATTCTATAGATCGTTTTCAGAGACCTGACAATTTGGGGAAGTTAGAATCTTTGACTCTTCTTTTTGTCAAAATAAATTATACGTGGTTTAAACACTTCTGCTTTTAAAATTAAGCACAACATCAGTTTTAAGATATTTTAAGAGTTAGGGGTAGTATAAAGAGCCATGAAAGTAAAAGGTAAAAATTAAAAGCTAGAAAGTGACATGTGTACATCTACAGCAGAGGGATGATGGGAAAAGGTGATTGATGTGGCCCCGTTATTACTGCCTCCTTTTAGGAGGTCACCTCTGAAAAACTAATGGGACCACTTTTATAATAGCAGAAAAGAGTGGGGTTATTATATCAAAAAGAATTGGTGGGTGACCAACCATTTCAAGAGGTTGCATAGGATCAGGAACCAATGATACTGAACCAATTCCTTGAAGGAATTGGCAAAACACAAGGCTCCAGGAATTGATGGAATACCAATACAGATGTTGGAACAAACAGATGCAGCACTGGGGATGCTAACTTGTTTATGACAAGAGATTTGGAAAACAGCTACCTGGCCAACCAACTAGAAGAGATCCGTATTTGTGCCTATTCTCAAGAAAAGGGATACAACAGAATGCGGAAATTATCAAATGATATCATTAATACAATACAATATCATTAATGCAAGTAAAATTTTGCTGAAGATCATTCAAAAGTGACTGCAGCAGCATATAGACTAGGAACTGCTGGAAAATCAAGACAGGTTCAGAAGAGGGTGTTGGACCAGGGACATGATTACTGATGTCAGATGAATATTAGCCAAAAGCAGGGAATACCAGAAAGATGTTTATCTATGTTTTGTTGACTGTGCAAAGACATTTGACTGTGTGGATCATAACAGATTATAGATAACACTGCTCAGAATGGGAATACCAGAGCACATAATTGTACTCAAGAGGAATCGGTACATGGACCAGGAGGCAGGCATTCATGCAGAATAAGGAAATAGTGCCTGGTTTAAAGTCAAGAAAGGTATGTGTCAGGGCTGTACCCTTTCACCATATGTCTTCAATCTTTATGTGGAGCAAATAATCTGAAAAGCTGGAGTTTATGAAGAACACACCATCATGGTTCGAGGAAGACTCGTTAACAATCTGGATTATGCAGATGACACAACTCTGCTTGCTGAAACTGAAGAGGATTTGAAACATTTATTGATGAAGATCAAAGAACACAGCCTTCAATATGGATTGTGACTAAACATCAACAAAACAAAAATCTTTACAACTGGGTCAGTTTGCAATTTCACGATAAATGGAGAAAAGATTGAGATTGTCCAAGATTTTGCTTTACTTGGTGCTGCAGTCAACATCTGTGGAAGCAACAGTCAAGAAATCAAAAGACACATTGCAATGGGAAAAGCTGTTGCAAAAGAACTCTTTAAAGTGTTGAAAAGTAAAGATGGCACATTGAAGAAGGTGCGCCTGACTCATGCCATGGTATTTTCAGTCACATCGTATGATTATAAAAGCTGGACACTGAATAAGGGAGACAGGAGAAGAATTGATGCTTTTGAATTATGATGCTAGAGACCAATATTAAATATACCATGGACTGCCAAAATAACCAACACATCTGTCCTAAATGTGCAACCAGGTGTTCCTTGGAAGCATGGATGGCTAGACTGTATCTCAGGTATTTTGGACATATAGTCAGGAGGGGCCAATCATTGGAGAAGGACATCATGTTTGAGAAAGTGGCAGGTCAATGAATAAAAGGAAGATCCTCGAGTAGATGGATTGACACAGTATCTGCAACCATGGGCTTAAATATAAAAAAGATCATGTGCCTGGAACAGAATCTGGAACTCTTTCTATTGTACATAGGGTCACTATGAGTCGGACCTGACTTGACAGCACCTAACAACAACAACAGTTGTTCAGTATCTAAAATGCTCCATGAAAAATGCTCATGGAGTTAAAGAAAATAAAATGTAAAATTATACTTAATTTTATTAAATGCATTTACATGAAGGAAAAAAACCTCACCTTTTCGCTATCTTAACCTCTACCAGTTTGTCATCGGCTAGTTTCTGGAGAGAATAAGCTATAGATTCCCGCACCCCCACACACACACTTTTGTGGGGGGTTTTTTGGTTTTGTTTTGTTTTGTTTGCAGTACTCAGGGTTGAACCCAGGGCCTTGCACACACTTTGCAAGTGCTCTACCTTTGGGCTGCACCCCCAGTCCATTTTTTATTTTTGAGTCAGAGTCTCACTAAGTTATACAGGCTACCTCTGGCCTCGAACTGGTGATCCTCCTGCTCTCACTTCCCAAGTCCCTGATATTAGAGGCATGTGCCAGCATGCCTGGCTATCTTTTTACTTTTAATTCGCTTAACTCACTTTTAATCTAGATTCTGCCTTCAGTGTTCCGCTCAGATTTAGTTCCTAGTTGTCCAATCCAGTGGCTCCATTTTCAGTCTCCAAATTGACCCCTCTGCAGCATTTTTGATGCTGTTGATTGTTCCCTTGTTGAAATATTCTTCCATTCAACAAACACATTTATTACTTAGTGTCCATCAAGAGTTGGTTAAATAAAAAATGCAGTGTGTAGTTATGTAATAGAATATTCCATTGTTGTTGAAAAGAATGCAGCCAGTCTTTCTGTAAGAGCATACACAAAGTTCCAAGATATACTAAATGAAAAGTAAGACATAGAATATTGGGTGTAATCTGGCCCCTTTTATATACTGTGTTGATATATATATATATATTATCTGAGGCAGGAGGATTGTGAGTTTGAGGTGAGAGGCAGCTTGTACAACTTAGTGAGATACAGTCTCAAAAAATAAAAAAGGGGCAGGGCATGCAGCTTAATATTAGATCACTTGCTTATTTGTGCACGGCCTTTGGTTCATCCCCTCACTACTACAATAAAACAACAAAAATCTGTATCTCTATTGGTTTATCTGTATCTTCCCCACTTTCCCCCCTCTCCCTGGGTAGATGCATGAAGCGGTTGGTAGAACACAGAAAAATGTTTTTTTTAAAATAATGGTTGGCTTCTATGTAAGGCTCTGTGATAAGTGATGAGTATAAAAAGACAAGGCATGTCTCTGTCCTCTGGGAACTGATAATCTAATGGGAACTTCCTTGAGACCACAGTCTTCTGTTTTTATCTCTTATTACCTTGCCTTGGTCTCTTAAGCTCTTCTTCCATGGTATGCCTCTTTCTTCTCTTTGCATTCTGGGCTTTCTCTGAGGAGTCTTTTCTACTCTCATTACTTAAGTCATGACCTGTATAGTCCTAGGATTCCTAAATCTGTATCTCCAGAGTTTCAAACCCATTTATTAATCCATATATCCTGTATGTCCAGGAAGTTTCACTTGGATGTGCCATGGGTGTTTAAAATGATTACATCTGAGTTTACCCTTACTTATCTATCACCCAGCACTCCACAACTCCTTTATGTTTTCCCTTAATAATTCTCTTAGGGTTTGTGAGTGGGACAAAATGAAATAATGAAACTGGTCACCTGTGCCTAAATCTGGGAAGTTAATTTTAAAGCTCTTTTTTATATCTCTATTCCCTCAAACCCCAAACTATCTAATAGGTTTCAAAGACCTATTCATCTCCCTTCTGAACATTTCTTAAGTCCTTCTCTATGTTCTTAGTTTCTTCCTTCATCTTTCAAACACTGTGGTGGTAGGGGGCGGCGGAGGTGTAAAATTGACCTTCCTTGAAGATGTACTTCTTGTTCCTCTTGTTGCTAAGTATGATAGCACCACACTAGTGCCTCTCCCACGGAGCTCCTACAGCTCCTTCTGTGCCAGAGGTCTGAGTGTCCAGGGCTGTGTCCTGATGGCTCTGCCTCATCTGCATTAAGTACTTTGCACAGAGTTCAGTGGATAGGTAGCAGATCAACAGTGGAACTCTCGCCTTCTTTTAACCAAAAGGATTTTTGTTTGATTCTCATTTACTATTCACCCTTCCTCATTTCCACTTGTTCCTTTGCCTGCCTTGGAAAAACTTGTTTTTTGCTTGATTTAGCCCTTTCTAATCCTGTGTCTACTTTCTCAGTCCTTCATAAGTTTGTTAATTCCTCATCATCTCTTTTCGTGGTCAGAGACACCTAGGAAACTGTTCTTGACCAAATGAAGTAAGTTGCCTTATTAGCCCTGATATGAGTCTACTAAGTATTGGCCATTCTTAAACGGCAGTTGCTGAATTTATATATTGAAGAAAAAATTGAACAATGAAAAACATATTTGTGCACATAATTTGCCTTGTTTACTTGCTTAAAGTAAATGTACATACATAATCTGAATTTGAAAATGGAAATTTCAGGAGCTATTCTTGGCAGTTTTAGTGAATTGTTTTTGTCTGTTTTGGGGTTTTTTTGGACTGGCACGTAAGAGCCCTACTAAGCACCAAATCTTTTCACAGAAGATTTTATTTAATCTTTACCATACTAAGAAGTTCTAATTTCTCTGTTTTACAGATGGGGAGGTTCAAATTCACGAGTTAGATCCCATACCCGAGGTCATCTATATTCCTAGGCTCAGTCTGCTGTATCTCATTTGCCTCTGTACTTTTAAATGATTATGACTGTGGTATAAATAATTTTAAAATCCATGTTCAACAGTACTGCCTCTGTTTTTTGTAGCCTCATTAATGCGTTAATGTTCTCTTGTCTAAAGCTGTAAGTTTCTGAGAAAAAAATTAGCAAGTAGAATTTGGATAATGTCTGAAACTTCCTTCCTCTGCCTTTTGGTTGATGATATCATTCTGCTAGGTATCATTCATAGGGATTGTCCCCAAGCTGTACCAAGATTGTTTTATTATTTTTTTCAAGGTGAATTTCTTACACTAGCAGCCCTTAATAATATTTTAAAGACTGTTATTCTATCCATAGGCTGCAGCTGAGCAGGAACAAACTTTTTCATTTCCTTCCGGATTAATTACACTAGTTATAGCATTATTCAGTGTCTTCCAAGGGCTCTTTAACGTAATTCTTATTTACTGAAATGTGTTTTGTAGCTTCGTCAGCAATTGAAGTGGTTGATATGTGAACTCTGCAGATTATATAACCTTCCTAAGCACCTGGATGTTGAGATGCTAGATCAGCCACTACCCACGGGTCAGGTAAAGTAAAAATTCTCTAGTGTTCAAGACCTGAAATAAATTGTCTCAATCAAAAGTAAAACCAGGATGATTTTTCTTTGTATTATTATACATCTTATTTAGAAGTTACTTTTTGTGTTCCTGTTGACTAGCTTTGTTTTGTTTTATGTACTAAAAAGAACTTTTCCTTCTTTGGAGCTGTTTGTATTTACTGTAATAGGCAAACAACTGCTCTCCAACCCCACCATTTTGCTTTTTAATACTCCTGATTTCCATAAATGTCTCTTGTTTCTTTGATTGTTTACTTTTCTTTAGTCAATTATCTTCACCTGAAATGCCATTTCCTTCAGTCCCTGTGTGCTTCTTAAACCAAATGTTATCCCCTATAAGCAAAAGAAATTTCCACTAGCTCACTACCAGTTCTGACTTTTAGATTTACCTGTTTAGGCATCAGTTATTGACTTTTTACTGTAATAAATGAGAATTTAGCTCTTATCCTGTCTACTTACCCACCCACTTCTCCTAAAACATTATGTTTAGTCAGGTGAATAATTACTACTTATTAGAACTTTGTAGAGTAGAGCCAAGTTTCCTATTATGACATTTGCTTTCCTATATTGCCTTATATTTTGCAGTGTCTTCCTTATAATAATAATTCTTAGTTTGAAAAAGTTTCATTCTATCACTTTCCATGATTCTTCTCTTTTGGAACCTTGGGCTCTTCTGCCCCAGTCTTGGCTGTTTGTCTTCTGAACTGGCTGTACAGCTGTTACCTTGAGGTTTTTCATGTCTGTTCTCCATTGTTTCTTGGGTTTCATGTTATCTTTCTCATTTTGTCTGATCATATACTCAAGTAAAAGCCTAAGAAAACATGAAGAAGTCGTATATTTTCTAAGTTCTAGCTTCTGAAAAAAAAGTACAGCTCAGAGTTTGGGTTTTGGAGCCAGACCATGGAGGGTTTGAATCTTGGTTCTGTTGCTTATTAGTTTATGCCTTGGCCTGACACCTATTCAGTCTGTGCATCATTTCCTATTTGCAAAGCAGTGGTAGTAGTAGTACCACTGCCTGTGTTTTGGGGGGACCTCTGAGAATTAAATGAATCATTTAAAACAGCACTAGGTACATAATAAATCCCCAATAAATTTTAACTGCAGTTATATTCTACTCTTACACTCGATTGATAGCTTGGTTGGCTTTATAATTCTAGGCTGAAGGTAATTTTATCTCAGAGTTTCAGATGGTCTGATGTCTTCCAGCCAGTGGTGGTGGTAAAACTTGATGCCATTTTTTTTTTTTTTTTTTTTTTTTTTTTTTTTTTTTTTTTTTTTGGTGGTACTGGGGGTTGGACCCAGGGCCTCGCACTTGTATACTTTGCAGGTGTTGGACCACTGAGCTGCGCCCCCAGCCCATTTTTTACTTTTTGAGACAGGGTCTCGCTAAGTTACGCAAACCGTCTCTGGTCTCGAACTTGTGATCCGTCTGCCTCCATCTCCTGAGCCCCTGGGATTACAGATGTGCGCCACCGCGCCTGGCTTGCTTGATGCCATTCTAAGGCTTATTTATACGTGACTTTCTCTCTGGATACTTTTAGGAGTTTGTGCTTTGTTGGTGTTATGAAATACCACAATGATGTGCTTAGTTGGGTTTTTTTCATTCATTATGCTGGGCATTCAGTAGGGATAAGCCTTTTGAAGTTTGGAATCTTTAATTTTCATATATGTGTGTTTTTGTATGTTAACTTTCTCCTTTCCATTTTGTGTATTTCGGAATGCTTTCTAACTGGATTTTAGACATCTTGGCTTGAGTCTTTGTATCTCTTGTATTATCTCTGTACTCTTTTTTTCTTCTTTTAACTTTAAATTCTAGAGTATTTTTCTTTCAACTTCTGGAATCTTACTTGGACAGTTGTAAGTTTTGTTTTGAGTATGTATTGCTTTTTACCCAATTAAAAACTTAAGGGTTTAAAACAGTTCTTACTACTGGATGGTCGTCTAGGCTTAGCTAGATAGTCTTTCTGCTGGTGTCATTTGGGGACATTGTATAGTCAAGTGGTAGCTGGAACTGCTGTGATGTGGGTGATCAATTGCACATTAATGTCAAAGATGGCTTCTTCTGGTACCTTGGTTTCTCCACGTAGCTTTTCATCCTCTGGACCTTTCACAAGGCCTCTCTTCTTTCAGGAGTCAGAATTCTTATTTTTGGCTTCTAAGAACACAAAAGTGGAAGCTTCCAGGTGTTCTTAAGGCTTAGATGTGTAGCAGGTCCAGTATCAATTCTACCAGGTTCTGAATGGTTAATGCAAATCCCTGGGCTAATCCACATCACTGTGGGCTGGGACCATAAGAAGCTATGAATGCTGAGAGGTGCGATTCATGCGGGACCATCTTCAACGTGAAGATACATAAACTTGAAGAACTTTTTCTGATTATTCCATGTTTACAGCGTTCTGTATTGGTTTTATAGCTGTGATATATTCGTAAATGTCTTCCTGGGGTTATTTTGATACTCTTGTCCTCTAGCATCTCTTTTCTTGTCAATAAATTTCTCCTCTCCGTTCTGGAGGGTTGAGCACAGGGCCTCACATATGCTAGGCAAGTGCTCTACCACTGAGCCACAACCTCAGGCACTTTTTTAATGTTTTTGTTTTTGAAAGAGGGATTTGCTAAGTTGCTCAGGCTGCCTCTGGCCTCAAGCTTGCAGTCTTCCTCCCTTAGCCTCCCACATTGCTGGGATCACAGACACGAGACACAAAATCCAGCTTTCTTTTTAATAAATGGTTTTTAGTTTATCCTGTCTTGTTTTTCTTCTTCAAGAATTTCTTCAAATATATTTGTATGCTATGTTGCTCATTAATACATATATATTTTCAATATAGCCTTCCTGTTTTGCTCAATCAGAGAGAGTTACTGAATGCCTGATTGGGAGTTCCTTGTGACCAAGACGTGTCAACTGATAGCTTTCAGGAAGAATTTATGTTGACTTTCAACCACTGTCCCCACCTCCTCTACTTCCTGGTGTAGGAATAAAGGATGGCTAGAACTACTGTTTCTCTGGAGAAACTTGTGTGAGGTAGATGCATCTGCCTGGGTTCTGCTTCAGAAGATGGGGAGAACAGTGTGTACAGTCACCATACTAAATGGTGGACTGTATGTTCTGTACTGTGGCTTTTGGTCAGGCTCTGGCTTCCAGTCCTGCCTGTCACTCCTGCTCTGCATTGTACCTGAGGTCTCAGAGTCTAGAGGGCAAATTTGCCTCCTTATCTCTGTCCTTCTGACCTGTGCCTTGCCTGCTTTGCTCCATTGGTTACCACTCTTCTGTGTAGTGTCATCTGCTGGTGTGGGTGAAGCCTCTTCTGCTGTAGCCCCATTCCTTTTTGTTGTTCTTGTTTGTTTTTTAAGACAGGGTCTATCTGTATTGCCCAGGCTGGCCTCAAACTCACAGTCTTCCTGTTTCAGCCTCTCTAATGCTGGGATTACAGGCATGTGTCACCACACCTGCCCCCCACTCCCGCTTTAATTGTGTTTATAAAATATTTATTACTCACTGTGATTTTAGTGGAGACTAAGGAAAGAGAAAATGGGAGAAATATATGGCCTATGTGTAGTTTTCCTTCTCTGGGGTGCCTGTAACTTGCATTTTTTCACCTAAAAATAATATCATGGACATAATGTACTTGTTTTTCATATTCCTCTGTAGAAATATACCACAATTTATGAGTTACATGACAAAATACCCTAATTTTTAGTTATCCTTGCATTTCTATAATAAAACTTATTCGAATGGATATCGTAATATTTTAGTTTTGGACCTCTAAGTGAGATTGTAATATAGTTTGGTTTCCTTTTAGGCTCTTGTTTCTTTGTCAGGGCTGTGACTTGGGAAGCTTTACTTCTTTTTTTTTCTATGATCTGTTGTTGTTGTTGTTGTTGTTGTTGTTGGGTACTGTTGAGTTGGTGTCCAACTCATAGCGACCCTATGTACAACAGGAGAAACACTACTGCCTGTGCTTCTTTGCTATTCACAGGGTTTTCAATGGCTGATTGTTTTTGGGAGTGGGTTGCCGGGTCCTTCTCCCAAGCCTACAGCACCTAGTGCTCCCAGGCGGTCTCCCATCCAAGTACTAACCAGGTCTGACCCTGCTTAGCTTCTGAGATCTGATGGGATCTGACTCCACAGTGGTACAGTTGTAGGCTTCTATGATCTATGACAATTTAAACCAGTAATTTTCATCAGAAGCAATTTTGCTTCACATGGGGCATTTGGAAATATCTGGGGACATTTTTTTTGTCATAGTTGGCTGTGGCAGAGAAATGCTATCGGTATTTCATGAGTAGATGAGATGTTATTAAACGTCCTATGCACAGAACCTCCACAATATAGTATCTGGTCCACTATATCAGAATTGCTGAGGTACAGAAATCTGGTTTAAATGAACATCCATGCCTGATGTATTTCTAAAGTCATCTTGTCTTGGTTGCTTGTTAGAGACTTGCTTATTTTAATATAATGGGTCGTTTGAAAGAATCAGTTCTCAGTTTTGCTTTTTAAATGTGATGTTTCTTTCTCATATTTTGCCTTTATTTTGTTCCCCTTTTTCCCTTTGTTTTGCTTTTTTTTACTTTAGTGCACCAATGTGACTTAAATTACTTTTTAAATAAACATGTAAGGCCATACTTTTTTTTTTCGAATGCTGTTTGACTTCATTGCACAACTTTAAAATTTTATTTTACTTCTGGGTAGTTTGTGTTTCTGAAGTAGGTCTATTCCATCTTTTGTTCATATTACTCTTACTATTAAGACTTGATTGTGAAATAACATGTGTCAAAAATGTGTACACCATAAACTTAGCCTAACACGTGGTTGCAGTGAATACTGATCATTATTTCCCAGTTAGCCTTCTTTTCATTTTCTCTGGTTTTATCACTCGTGTGCATCCTTGTCGTACAGTTTAGCATGGCCAGTTTTTGAGTTTCATATTGTGTCACGTGTATTCTGTCATGTCTTCCTTTGTTCAACATTGTATGTGACATTCATCCATACTGTGTGTAGCTGCAGTTCTTTTTTCATTGCTATGCGTATTCAGTTGTTTGAATATAGCACAAGGTTTATCCATTTGACTATTCATAGACATTTGGGTTGTTTCCAGTTTTCTGCTGATACAAAATGTGCTGCTATGAATCTTGACTGTATCTCTTGGTACCTGGTGTAAGCATTTCTTTGGGGCATATACTTAGGGTTTACTAGGACATGAGGATCAATTTCTTTAACCCAAGAGTTACCATGACAGAGGACTTTTAAACATTTTCACGTGACTTTGGGCTTCTTTTAGTTGCTCATTGTGTTCAGAGAATATGGCCTGTGATCTCTCAACTGCATTAGCAACAGTCTCTTAGATTTAGACATTGGTGTTGTTGCCTTTGTTGTTTCTTGTATTATTGTATTACATGTTGCCTCACAGCCCTCTTCTCCCAAGGTAGGAAAAAGTTTAGCTTGTAGGGAGACTCAAATACTGGCTGTCTTTTTTATTGCTTGTTTAAAGATTGTGAAGCAGTGTATGTGGGTGTGGAGAACCAGTGGTAAACACACACATATTGCTTCTGGTCTGGTAGAGCTAGCTCTGGAATTCTAAGCTCATGATGGAGTGTTTTCCTCCTTCTTTACTTGTTTCTCTCTGGTGTTGTTGGGGCTGGGGTTTAGCTCAGTTGGTAGAGTGCTACACTGTACTCTCTGAGGCCCTCAGTTCGACCCCCAGCACCACAAAAATGGGAGAAAGACATGGCAATCCTCTCCCAAAGCAATCCCAAAACAATCAGCCATTGAAAACCCTGTGAGGGTTGCTGTGAGTAGCACCAGAGTCGACGGCACCTAACAACACAACAACTATGGTATTGTTATAGATGACAAGTCTGGTCCTTTCTTTTTCTTTCCTTGTCTTGTCTTGTCTTTGGCAATAGTGAGGGGTTTGAACCCAGGGCCTTATACATGGTAGGTAAGCGCTCCACCTCTGAGCTGCACCACCTGTCTCTTTTTTATTTTGAGACAGGGTCTTACTAAGTTTAACGGGCCGCCTCTGGCCTTGAACTCTTGATTCGCCTGCCTCAGTCTCCCGAGTTGCTGGAATTACAGGCATGTGCCGTGGGTGCCTGGCTATTTTTCTTTTCTTGATGTTAGTTTGGTTTTCTCTTTACTTGAGGTGTAGGGTTTTACTTTTCAGCTTTCCTTTGGAATATTCAGAACTAATGTTCTGTAATCTTTCTTTTGCTTGCCAACATTTGTCTTTGTATTCCTTTTTATTTCTCTCCCTGTATCTTTTGGATGAAAATGAGGTCTCTCTATTCTTCTCTTCCCTGTCCCTTAACTATTCTTTTATTTCTGACTCTTGTGGTCTCCCAACCCCATCTCTTCTCTCCATATTCTAAGTGACTATCCCAATTTGGTCTTCTTAATCATAAATGCTTTGTTCAGTCAATTCCATGGGCCCACTGGCCCTGTTAGTAAATTTTCCTTTCCCTTTCTTAAAATCTTGTTTATTTCCCAGAGCTGTCTTATCCTTTGCATAGTAATCTGTCTTTTATTTTGTGGGTGCAATAGCTTCTCAACTACTGATAAGATTCCAACTGCATTTTAAAATTCTGTTTTACTTCCTTTATTAGTAATACTTCAAGTCACTTTTGACTTGTTTGTCATGGTGCCTTTCAGATTGACAATTTTCTTCAGCTGTGTGGTGATACTTGGTTATCTGTTCATTTATAGATGAGGTGAATCACTGATCAGTATCACTTTATTGATATGGATGTCCACAGAGTTGTTACTCTTGTGGTCTCCTCTTGCTTTGTTTACCTGTGTACTCCTGTGACACGAGATGGGGGTGGGGGTTGCTGGCAGGTGAGATTTCCAGCTCCTGAGTGAAAGGAAGAGCTGTTGCATTATGTTGAGGTATATTAAAAACATTCTGTCATTTCCAACACCCATAGTAAGAGACCATCAAGGTAGGCTTCCTGTGGAAGAGAGTGATTCTTACCAACTGTAGTTTGGACAAGGACAGCACTTGTGATCCACTGAAAAATCCTGTTATCTTCTCCAGTGTCTTCTCCATTTTCTGGATTGTGTGTGGCTTTTTTTTTTTTTTCAAGAGCAGTGTGATTCTATCTGCTTTATGCCTTCAAGTGTCCTTTATTTTGGTTCACCGATAGTACCCTTCTGTGTTGTTTCTCTAGTGTAGCAGCGAACCTACTTTTTCTTACAAAAGTCTTCAGTCATTTCAGGGAGATTTTGAAAAGACCACCATGCTACGTTTTGAAATACAATTCATCTTAGGATTTCACAATGCTAACTGGCTTTTTGTTAAATGACTTCCTTTGTTGGGGAGAGGCATTGCTCAGCTTTCTCATTTGTAAAATGAAGTGCAGGGACTAGTTTGATGGTCACTGACTTAGGCTACGTGTCAGAATCACCTTAAAGTGCTCTTTGTAAGCAGATTCCCTGGGTTAGGTTCTGAGGCTAGTATCTCAAAATACAGCTCCTATTAGGGACCTTTAGGCTAGTTCTTTAGATAACAAAACTAGTCTGTTTTGGAATGTGTCCTATAGGGAAGTAAGAAAAGGGTGAATCACAGCGTTTTGGGAGCCACTGTTTTCTTCCTTTTCACGTTAAGTTTCTAGGAACTAAGTAATAAATGGCTAAAGAGGTGCAGATTTAAAACAAATGTTTATTTTGCTTGGGTGCTTGTGCCCTCACTCATCTAGAAGTTAACTGCTCTGAGAGAAAGATTTTCTTAATATGCTATCATAGTATCTAAGAACAGATAGATACACACACATACATACTGCTGAATTCTTGACTGATCTGATTTGATCTCTGGATCCTAGTTTCTTGTTCTTTTAGATATTCCCGGTCCTAACCTAATCGCATTTTTGGTGAAAAGACGCGTTTCTATATTGTGTCCTGGAGAACTTTGCTCTTACCCAAGAAATTTACCTTTTTGGACTCTGTCAGAACTGGAGTTGAAGACCCTTCCTAAAATCCCATCAGATTATTTGTAAATGAACAATAAATCTTGTCTTAAAGAGAAGTATTCGATAGTAAATAAAATGTTTTGAGAAAGAAAATTGGTTCTTTAGGAAAGTGGTTATTTTTATAACTTTTAGTTTTTATAAAGTATCTATTCCTTTATAACATATCTGTCCTCTTAAAAACTTAAAGCATTGAGTTTATATAAAGATTGCCTTTTTAAAATGGGAAAAACCTTATATAGGTTAAGGAATCAATAGTTTAGAATATTTATTATAAACAAGAACCTTTAATCTTATTCACAGCCATATAAGTAAATTTCTTTCATATTTTAAATTATGTTTAAAAGTTTTAGTTTTCTTTCCCAGTTGCCTTTGTTTATTCCTATGACATCTGTTACTGGATTGTTCAAAATTATTTCTTTTTAAAAAGCTGACAAACGTTACTTGTCAAATCAAAGCTGGATTTAAAAATGTTTTAATTTTAATAGGCTGTTAGTGGAACTGTGGTGACAGTGATTGACACTGTGTTCCTAAAGCTGTGGTATCACTTATAGTATACTCTGTGTGTACTTATTTGTTTTTAGTTGTATAGCCCTGGCAAATTCTTTCTCTGTTTCAGAATGGGACAACTGAAGAAGTGACTTCAGAAGAGGAGGAAGAGGAAGAGATGGCTGAAGTAGGTATTTTATGTATGAACAGCATTTTGTAAATATCTTCTTTTTTGAATATTTTAGTGATTTTCATAGTCCCCTTCCCCCTTTAAACTAGTGTTAATGTGCAATAATGAAAAACACATTGTATTTGGAATGGAATATAATTCCTAAACTGGCTTCTAATTAAAACAGTTTGCTCAAAGGCATATCATTATATGATTTCTGTGAATTTGATTTCCCAGGAAGGGCTCTTAACATTTAGCACTAAAATTATATTTACATTTAATAGTAACTGATATTTAGTTTGTATTTGGTTATTTTTAGAAAGAACTATGAAGTTTACAAAGTTCTGTACTTGAATAAAAGGAGAACTTGAGAACATTTCAGGGACTCAATAAAAACAATGACATTGCCTGTTACTGAAAATCCATCTAAGAACTTTACTTTTAGACTCCTTTGTTCTAATATAATTAGAGTACCTGTGACTGGGAATTTATAAAGAACAGAAATTTATTTTCTCCCAGTTCTTCAGGCTGGGAAGTCCAGGATCAAAGCATTTGGTGTCTATTGAGGGCCATCTTGCTGCATCCTTACACAGTAGAACACAGAAAGGCAAGGCAGCAAGCTAGCCAAAGGCTGTGTGAAGCGTCTTTTGTAAAGGTCTTCATCCCATTAATGAGGAAGGAAGGCTTGAGGGAATCACATTTTAAAGGCCCTGCCTCTCGATAGTGTCACATTGGCAACACTTGAATTTTGGAGGGGGCACATTCAAACCATAGCACATTTAGTAGAGCAGCTTCCATCGATACTGAGGTAGTTATCAGTCACTGACAGAACTTTAGAGGTTTTCAGGCTCTGAAGCTTTAACTTTAAATTTTGAAATAAAATCTGTGTCTCTGCATTGACCAGATAAAAGGTATATAGATTCCATGGTCTTGATTTTAAAACATTTTTTTTGTTTTGTTTTGTTCTGGATCTTATCATTTATGCAGGCTTTTACCTTACTTGCTTTATTTGAAAAATTTCATCTAAAATACGTACTTTCAGAATATGTCAAAGCTAAAGAAATGGTTGTAGGCTTGTTTTGTGAGTCTGGGAGCAAAATAATTCTTAAAGTTGCCCAATTAGAATTACCTGTTGGAGTAGAGTGTTTGGTGTAATGTTTTCATGCAGTTTAACTTGTTTGTTGTTGTTAGGTGCTGTAGCGTCAGGCCCGATTCCTAGGGACCCTCACAGGGTTTTCAGTGGCTGATTGCTTCAGGAGTGGATTGTTATGTCCTTCTTCCGTTTTTGCGGTGCTGGGGATCAAACCTGGGTTCTCAGAGAGTACAATTCGGAACTCTACCAACTAAACTAAACACTAGCCCATGCAACTTAACTTAGGCGGAGTAAACTTCATGAGAACATTAAACCTTTTCCATGGGTCCATTGTACAGTGAAATAGACATTGTGTTCAGAGTTCACATACGCTTCCTTTTTCCCTCACAAGAGAAGCAAGAGACAGTAACATTTAGGGAAATCTAGAAAGGTAGGGGACTAAACTTTCGAAATGTTAGTTTACGGTAGGTAAAAAAACATCCCAGGCTACTAAAATAATGTGGAAAAGGCTCTGAACAACCTCGCGCATGATGTGTTTGGGAGTACTGGATGCCCTTCTTTTTGGAGAGGAGAGTTAATGTGTTGAAAACATGGAAAGCAAGATTGACTAGAAAGGGCAGAGGACTAAAAATTTTGAGTTAGAGACAAACATTTCTACTTGATGTGTGTGTTGATAGGAAGGCTATGAGCAAGGAATACTGTGCTGAGAATATTTTTAGATGATGGTGAATTCTGTTTGGGACGTGCTGATTAAGATTCAAGTCAAATTTGGGGAAGGACTGTGACTCTGGTTGAAAGTATAGGAGGAAGACATACAGTCTAGGGGCCATCATGAGAACACCAAAGAAAACAAGCATAGGGAGGAGGCTCGAGGCTGAAGAGTGCTTACCAGAAGAGAGATGCATGTATCGAGTTGTAGGCCGAATCCAAATAAGGATAGAGTGTAACAGGGGCTGAAGAGTCCTATTGACTGTGGCTAGAAGGTAGTCGTTAACCTGGTCTAAGCCAGACACCACGGTGCATGCCTGTAATCCCTGCTACTTAAGAGGCTGAAGCAGGAGGATGGCAATTTTGAGGCCATAGGCAGCCTGCATAACTTAGTGAGACCCTGTCTTAAGGTTAAAAAAAGAGGAAAACCTAGCAGTGCAGCTTAGTGGTAGGGCACTTACACAGTGTGAACAAGGCTCTGGGTTCAACCCCCTGTTGTTGTTATTGTTGTTGTTGTTGGGTGCCATCGAGTCAGTATCCGACTCATAGCGACCCTCATAGGATTTTCAATGGCTGACTGTTTCGGGATTGCCTTGGGAGTGGATTGCCAGGTCCTTCTCCCATTTTTGCGGTGCTGGGAATTGAACTCGGGACCTCAGAGACTGCAGTGCAGCGCTCTACCAACTGAGCCAAATCCCAGCCCTCAACCCCCTAGTACCACAAAAAATAATTCTTTAAAATAATTTTTTTTTTTAAGTGGCGGGGTCTGAGGGTGCAGCTTAGTGGTAGGCTCTGGCCTAGCATGCACAAGCTCCTGCGTTTAACTACTAGTATTGCAAAAAACCAAAAAACGCATTTAAAAAACCCTAGTCTAGAAACCACAGTGAATTAAACTGCCTTAAAAATTGGAGATAGTAAGTGTAAATTACTCCGTTAGAGATTTTGACACTTGAAGTAGAGATAAGTAAGATACTTCAAGGGAAAGTGAGGATTACAATGCATAAATTTATATGTATAAGAACAGATGAAATGGAAGAGAGAGCAGAATGATATGGTAAGGTGGCATATTTCAAATTGTTTCTAACTTTTTTTCCTAATTATAAAAGTTAATAGGTGCTTATCACAGAAAACTTGGGAAAGCACTGTGTGTGTCTCCAGAGATGACAACTAATAATGTTTCATATAAGTCTTTGTTGCTGCTTATGTTCATATAACTGAGATTCTGTGTATGCCATTTTGCATTGTTTTTCATTTCAAAGTTTTTATTGATACAGAAGAAATAATTACTCCATGTTGGTTTTAATGGGCTCCTAATATTTCATTGAATTAACTATTTTTATTTATTTTTATTTATTTTCTTTTTTTTTTTTTTTTTTTTTTGCGGTACTGGGGTATGAACTCAGGGCCTAGCGCTTGCATCCTTTGCAAGTGCTGTACCATTGAGTTGCACCCTCAGCTCTTTTTTTTTTTTTACTTTTTGAGATAAGCTCTCACTAAATTATGTAGATTGCCTCTGGTCTCAAACTTGCAATCTTCCTGCCACTGCCTTCTGAGTTGCTGGGATTACACATGTGTGCCTCCGTGCCAGGCTTATTTTGATGTTTTTTGTTCATGTAGATTTTGTAATTTCCTTTTGTGGTTATCGGGACAAAATGGGCGTCTTTATCCCTAAATTTGTCTTCACATTTTAGACTACTTTCTTACAATTCTAGAAGTCAAGTTTGTAGAACAAAGTACGAACAATTATGATTCTTGATACCTGCTGCTGAACTATTTCAAAAGCTCCTCTTAATAGGAGATTTAAGAGATGGTATATTTGGTAATCCCCATGTTTTTGTCAGCTTGTGCTGTTGGGGCTTGGGTGATGCTGTGATGCTGAAAGCTCTGCCGCTGGTGTTTCAGATGCCAGTAGGGCCACTCATGGTGGACAGATTTCAGCTGAGCTTCTAGATTTAGACAGACTAGGGAGAAGGACCCGGGAGCCCACTCCTGAAACCTTTAGCCATTGAAAACCCGATGAGTAGCAGAGAAGCACTGTCAAGTGTAGTGCTGGAAAATGAGCCCCTCAAGCTAGAAGGCATTCAAGAAATGATTGGGGAAGAGTTGCCTCCTCAAAGTAGAGCTGACCTTAATGATGAGAATGGAGTAAAGCCACTGGAACCTCCATTTGCTGATGACTCAAAATGAGAAGACACACAGTGTCTGCAACAATGGGCTGAAACATAAAAAGATCATGTGCATGGCACAGTGCTAGATAGTGCTTTGCTCTGCTATACTCAGAGTCACTATGAGTCGGATCCAACTCCACAGCACCTAACAACAACAACATTTTTTTTTTTCCCCTTGTAGTACTGGGGAGTTGAACCTGGGGCCTCACACGTGCTTTTTTGCAAGCACTTGGCCATATCCCCAGTGTTTACTTTGTAGTTTGAGACAGGGTCTTGCTAAGTTACACAGGCTGCCTCTGGCCTTGAACTTGCAATCCTCCTGCCTCTGCCTCCTGAGTCACTGGAATTAAAGGTGTGTGCTACTGTGCCCAGCCAGTAAAGAAGAAGTAAATCTTCTTTACTCAGAGTCTAGCTTATAAACAAGGAGAGACCCTTCTGATGTGAATATAGAGGCTCTTTTTTCTTTCTCATAGAATAGCCCCATCCTCTATCTTGTACCCTTTTTATTCTAGTCAATAATAATTTGATTTTAGCATAAGAAACTACTAAAGAAAAATAACTTGAATAAGCCAATATTTTTCTTCTTTTCATAGGATATAGAAGACTTAGATCATTATGAGATGAAGGAAGAAGAGCCTATTAATGGGAAAAAGTCAGAAGATGAAGGAATTGAAAAAGAAAATTTGGCAATATTAGAGAAAATTAGGAAGACTCAAAGACAAGACCATTTAAATGTAAGTGTATGTAAATCCCTAGAACCTGAACTTTTATGGTTAAGTAATTATATGTAATATTGGGCATAAGATACCAGTGTCTGTTGCCCTCTTCTCCATCCCTGTCTTAGTAGAGGATTCAATCAGATGTTTCTTGGCCTAGTTTACCTCTCCTGTCTATCGATAGCCACTTTCTACACTGTTCATTTGCTCTTGACATTTTCGAACCCTTACTGATCCATGTGTATGCTTCCTTTACTAGTTTTGTTGGTGCTGTTTGCTTTGCTTAGTAGCCTTCTGTGTGATCTATATTCAAATTCAGCTTTTCCTGCAAAGGATTATTCAGATTCTCTCTCCTTCATGAAGCTGACCTTTGGTCTCTCCTGTGCTGACCAAACCAAAAGTAATTTTTCTCTTTTGACTTAACATCTCTTTCAAGTAGCATAAGAGTATGAAATGAATATTTTAGTGACAAATACACCTGTGTGGCTTCTGTTTCCTCAACTCTAAAATGTGGACAGACAACACATAATTTTTGAATGACTAATGTGAAATCCAAGAATATGTCTGTGTGTTCCTGTGCATCTATAAATAATGCCCAGAGCAGGGAACCATCAAATGATAGTCTGGCTATCTGAGCATTTACTACGTCCTGCCTTGTGTTAGAGCTATTTATCAACTCCATGAAATCTGAGGACCAGTGGCTTTGTTTTGGGCAAACACTGAGAGTGAATAGTTATGCAAGTTAATGCCAAGAGTTGTAAACAGGTAGATGTTTCTTCCCTCTTTCAATCTTATTTAACATTTTAATTTAATTGTCAAATTGTTTCTTTAATATAACAAAGGAATTTAGTCATGCCCATGTCTTGATTATTAAGTTTGTGGGACCTGAATTAATGATACTTTAGTGTTCTTCCAGTGTCTCTTGATTGACTTTGTATGAATTATAGTCAGAACAACTACGAATAATTGAGCTCTTTCTCATGGTGAACACAATGCAAGGTACTTTATGTTCTCTACACCTTTCCATTTGATCTTCATAGCTGCTATAGGAAATAGGTACTACTCATATCGTATAGATGTAAATCAGTTCAGGGTCACATCGTTAGGAAATAATGTCTTTGTAAGTGATTTTTCCCCCCTCAAAGATTAATGTAACTTTTAAAATCTTTAATTTTACATGATTGAAATTTCACACGTTCAGAAAATAGTTACATTCATATTCAGCCTTAGGATGAGGCATTGGCACATTTTCATCCATAGAGAAGTTGCAGCGCTGAAAAGAACTGAAAGCAGCTACATATAGGCAGACATGTTCGGCTGATTTTTTTCTGTTGTTGTTTTTGTGTTGTTTGGTTTTTGTTGTTTGTTTTGCAGTACTTGTGGGTTGAACCCCAGACCTCACACATGCTAGGCAGGTGCTATACCACTAATGATGACCTGCATCCTTAGCCCCATTTCTTATTTTTTTTATTTTTTTATATTTGAGACAAGGTGTTGCTAAATTGTGTAGGCTGCCTCTGGCCTCAATTCACCAATCCACCTGCCTCAGCCTCGTGAGTCTCTGGTTGCTGGGGCTACAGGCATGTGCCACAGAGTTTGGCTAGTTCATGGCTAGTTCAATTTCTTAATATGTCAACTGGGTCCTAACTGTAACATTGTTACTTACAGTCTTATTAATGGAACTCTTTTAGTTTTTAAAATGTGTCCTGGTGGGGGTCTTCTGTTGCTGCTGTTGTTAGGTGCAGTCAAGTTGAGTCTGACTCATAGCGACCCTCAAAGAGTTTTCAATGGCTGGTTGTTTCAGGATTGCTTTAGGAGTGGATCACCACATTCTTCTCCTGTTTTTGTACTGCTAGGCATTGAACCTGGGTCCTCAGAGAATGCAGAGCAGCACTCTACCAACTATGCTAAACCCCAGCCCCAAGGGTCTTCTAGTATTTAAAAAAAATTAGAGTGTAGAATAGACTCCAACTGAATTCTACACCATTGAAGAGCCCACCAAAGTCTGGACATGTTAAGTAGACTTTTTTTTTTCCCCTGATGATAAGAAATAATAAATGAGCCACATTTGCCCCCAGTTTTTAATTCCCCTTAAAAGTTCATAATCTTTCATTTAATTGAGGTTCTTTAATTTCTTGATGTTGAATTGTATCTGTTTTTATAATTGCATTCTAAACTTTTATGTCAGGTTCAAATGCCTTAAATCCTTAATTACTTGACTCAGTGGACCCTGTAAACAGCAAGTTTTATGTTTCAGGGTGCGGTGTCTGGGTCAGTGCAAGCTTCAGATAGACTTATGAAAGAGCTCAGGGACATATACAGATCACAGAGTTATAAAACAGGTAAGGACCCCTGGGTCTCTGCTCTCTCTGTTCTTTTGCTGTCTTCTATTTTCAGATAGTACCATTTCTTATAATATAACTGGACAGAACTGGAAATGTTTATTAACTTTATTTTAGGGTTGTGAAACTCAAATTTAATCAAGGTCCAAAAGACTAGGAGGTACAATAAGTTTCCATGTTTTCTGGGTTTTTTAAAAAATTATTTGCATGCTGTCATCCTCGCCTGTAATCTCAGTGACTCAGGTGGGTGAGGCAGGAGGATCAAAAGTTTAAGGCCCAGAGGCAGCCTTTGCAACTTAACGAAATCTTGTCTCAAAATGAAAAATAAAAAATGGCCTGGAGTACATTTCTAGCTCTTTCCTAACATGTTTGAGGCCCTGGGGTCAACCCTAAGTACTGCCAAAAAAGTATTTTTATAGATGTAATCATAATTATTTTTGTCTTCCTGAGAGAGATTTAATTCATGATTCTTATCTTCTGGCAAAAGCATGAATAATATTGTTTTGTAAAGTATATAAGATTTTTATTGTTGTTGAGACAGGGTCTCATTACATTGCACATGCTATAATCTGGCCTCAAACTTGCAATCCTCCTACATCAGCCTCCTGAGTCACTGGGATTACAGGTATGCACCATGGCTCCTGGCTTATTTTTCTTCTTTTTAAAACAACATAATCAGCTCTTATTAAAGGTACTTTTAGTGTTATTTTTAAAATGCATGGTTTTTTTTTGTTTTGTGGCCATTTCATGTTTGACTTAAGAGTATTCTTTCTTACCCAGAAGATTTGAATATTGTGGAACCTCTCTAGAGATAAACTTCTCTTGCACTGTTAGAATATTAAGTAAGGGAAAGAACCAAATCTTAATTTATTAGAAGAGTTAGCATTATGATGCATTCAAGAATTCTCAGAGTGATCAAATAAAAATTAGCAGAATTGTGGAAAAAGCAAAACAAACAAGCAAATTAAAAGAACAAAAACAAACCTTACTTTGTAGATTACAAAATGAACCAGACTTCTTTCAGGGTTATTAGAAGTTTAGGTGTCCTGATAGTTTTCTTATAAGACGCCTAAAAATTTATCTGTAGAAATTTAAACAGTTAAACATTTGAGTACTGGTTTTATCCCGAAATGTCAAATGATCAGTTGTTTAAGCATTGTTTATATTTGCAAAAAAATTAATAAATTAGGCAGGATTGGTTAAATTATGGGACATCCATAAAAGAAATCACTACCAAGGTATTAAAAAGATTGATAGTAGATTTATGTATTCAGAAACAAGGATAATAATAGACAAAAGATGTCCCAGAGAGTTGAGGAAATGTTATAATACTGGGGTAGAGTACCAAAAATGTATACATATTTTAAGAGATGTAATCTTTAAGAGATCTTTAAGAGATGTTATAATGTTTCAAAGTTGCATTGAATTATGGTAGCAATGTGTAGTGTGACATTCACTCAAAAGATGGTGTCAGTCAGATAAATGTTAGCACCACCATGCCTCAGGCAGGACAGTCAAAGAAAATGGTGGAAGTATGGTTGTTCAAGGAGCACAAGACCATTTGGGAGTGGTATTTGAAACCTGAGAACATTGTGGAAGTACAGCCACAATGGAAGTGTGAGTTTGCAACAGAACCTCCAACACACCCATGCATTTGAGATATATATGCATGCATTTGAGATACATACAAGGTTCATGGTACTGTGTGCGATGTGTGCGAGGGAAGATCCAAGAGGCCTCACGCAGCAGCAAGTCCTACTGCTTCTGCTGTGGTAACCACTTTGAGCACCTCTTGTAATCACAGAAGTCAGTTGTATTCCTTTTTTGTTCTTGGCATATATTGGGTATTACAATTTTAATAGGGCTTTTTCCTTTCTTAAAATGTTACATATACATTTTTGGTACCCTCTGTATGTGTAGAAGCATTCTATTTTTATACAAATGTGTCTTTGTACATAGAAAAGTCTTAAGTACTTATGCTTTGCATCATCTTTTTTTCCCTCAAAGTTAAAAATAATAAACAGCTTCTAAATTCATTAAGGGGCTGGGATTTAGCTCAGTGGGTAGAGCGCTGCGCTGCAGTCTCTGAGGCCCCGAGTTCAATTCCCAGCACCGCAAAAATGGGAGAAGGGCCTGGCAATCCACTCCCAAAGCAATCCCGAAGTACTCAGCCATTGAAAACCCTATGAGGGTCGCTATGAGTTGGATACCGACTCCACAGCACCTAACAACAAATTCATTAAATCTGTTAATTCTTAGCTGAGCATGGTGTTGCACACCTGCCTGCAGTCCAGAAGCTGAGGCAGGTAGATTACAAGTTCAAGGCCAGCCTGGGCTACTTAATGAAACCTTGCCTCAAAAGAAAAAAAAAATCCTCGTGATTGATGGCTTTAATTATCTGTTAAAAAGACAAAATTTCTAGCTTTTACTGGTCAGTGTATACATTTACATCAGAGTAATAGTTATATGAGCAAATGAAGAATAACCAACATGCCCTATATCTTTACAGGGATTTATTCAGTGGAACTCATAAATGACAGTTTATATGACTGGCATGTTAAACTACATAAGTAAGTGACTTTTTGATGCTAACCTACTCTTCTCAAAATTAGACTATCACAAAGAAGTGATTTGTTTTTTCCTCCTCATTTGATACCTTTATACCGTGACATTTACATGGACCTTTATTAGACTTTATTTCTATGGAAATATTTCTTAGGTTATTAAAATGAGCTTTTTATGAGGCTTAACAGGTAAAGTGAGATAGGAGGAGGAGAAAAAGAGGGACCACCTGGGGATAAAGTGTTTCATGGAGTGTGTAAGGAAACAAAAGTGTCCTTAATAACCTGACGAAACTGACTGTGATAACCAGTTTATGTTTGAAATAATGGATTTGGGCAGGATTTTGTGAATATAAAACAGTTCTAGACAAATTTAGATATAGTGATTTGATTTTTTTATAGTTTTTTTATTAGAAATTTTTAATGTACATCATATATGATTCATTTTTGACATGCTTTTCATTGTGACAGTTTTCATATATGCAATTTGATAAACATTATTCATATAGGTTACCCCTTACCCTCCCCTATGCTTCCCCCGCCTTCCCATATAGTTTTATTTGTGGCAAATTTCTGTCCTTGACCTCTTGGCTAATAATGTTATTTTAGGAAAGTATATTAAATTTTTGAGTTGTTGAGATAATTATGTACATATGACTATTTTTCTTTAGAATGAGTAACTTAAAATCCTCTTAGACTAGATTTAGAGTCCTATGATTTCTTTTTGCACAATTATTCCAAAGGAGCTAGAGGCTTTAGTGACCTGTTTTTCCTGAGGTTGTAGAGCAACTTCAGGACTTCTCTGGAACTTGCTCGGGGGCTTCCGTCAGCTTCCAGGCTGCAGCTTTCAGACTGATTCATTTTTGAGTGTAGTAAGAAAAATTCTCTAACTTTGTTTGAACTGGCTTTTGTTTTATTACTCATAGGGTTGACCCTGACAGTCCTTTGCACAGTGATCTTCAGATCTTAAAAGAAAAAGAAGGCATAGAATATATTTTGCTTAACTTCTCTTTTAAGGTAAGAAAATTGTAATTGGCTTCCATATACTTCTATTGTTAGTGTACATTTGTACACTGCTTTGAAGAACAGTTTGGTATTATTTGGTAAAATAGAGGATGCTCATATCGCATAGTTCAGAAATTCTGTAGGCATCTAAAATATCCCTATTTTTCAAGAGCCTGCAGTCTTTCTGGGAGTAAATCAGTGCAGTGAAGGCAATAAGTCTGTACAGAGTGTGGTAAAACATCCAAGATCTTAACCTTTATGCAGTAAAGAGGCAGTAGAGGTTTCTGTTCCAAGGTACAATCGCTCTGTTAAGCTTTTCATTTTGTCTTTAATAGTCATTATGACTTTAGTGGCACATTAGGGTTTGAATAGGAAAGAGTAGATTTTCTGGGAGACTAGTTGGGGGTTTTAACTTTAACCTTAGCAAGAAGTGATGAAGATCTGGTGTAGGGTGCTGGATGTAGGAGTAGGTAAAAGTAGATAGATGTGAGATGTTTTGGAGTCAAAAAAAAGACAGGAAGAATACTTTATGCTTGTAAAAAGAATGACAATAATGTTTTGAATACTTCTTACCTAGGTTTTTTTTGTGTATTCTTCTTTGGGGGCATACTGTATGACTGCTTTCTTGAAACAGCCCCAAAATCAATATTTTTTGTCAGTTTTGTTATTGTCAAAACTATTATAGTTGCCAACGAGGTGTCGTCCTAGTATGTGAATCTGATATATATTCACTAATATCACTAATGACTTTTCACTTTTACTGATTCATGTGAATCAAATGCTCAGACAAAACCAGAAAAATCACCAAAGAGGCAGCCTGCACAACTTAGCGAGACCCTGTCTCAAAATAAAAAAAGGGGCTGGAGATCAGCTTATTAGTGGAGCGCTTCCCTAGCATACATGAGGGCCTGGGTTCAACGTCCTAGTACTGTAAAACAAAAAACAAAACAATTCAAAACAAAACCGGAAAACCAGGAAAAGTATCTTAGAGGGAAAAAAAGTGACCAAAAAACACAACATGCCAAGTATTTTAACTTGAAAACAATCAGGATTAAATTGTGTGTTCCTATACACAACGCCAGGCTCTAGAAGTGGAGCCTTATCAGTTGGTGCCTTGAGGCTCCCTGGATGCCCCTCCCTGTCACCTCCTTGAGGTTGAACCTACGTCCTTGCACATACCAGAGAAGTGCACTACCACTGAGCTACGCACGCCCCCAACCTCTTCTTTTATTTTCATTTCGAGACACAGTCTGACTAAATTGCACAGGCTGCCTCCAGCCTCGAACTTGCAGTCCTTCTGCCTCGGCCTACCAAAGAGCTGGGATTACAGGCATGTACCATAGTACCTAGGGGCTGGGATTTAGCTCAGTTGGTAGAGCGCTGCTCTGCAGTCTCTGAGGTCCCAGGTTTGATTCCCAGCACCCCAAAAATGGGAGAAGAAGGTGGCAATCCACTCCCAAGGCAATCCCGAAACAATCAGCCATCGAAAACCCTGTGAGGGTCGCTATGAGTCAAACACAACTCGGTGGCACCTGACTACAACAACAACCATGGTACCTAGCTGGGAGGTATTTTTAAAGCAGTACAAAATGTTGGCCAGGAGGATTTCTGACTGCAGGTAGTGTTTTCATTATTTTTTCCTGACCTAGGTAGAACTTCATGGAGGGAATAATCTGGGAAGTTAATGGCTGAAATTCTCTTGGATTTGTGTTTCTGAACAAGGGCTCCTGACCCCAGAGGGGAGCAGCAACAACCACAATTAAAAATGGCCTTTCCTAGAGTTGGAGTATTATAAGAGGCTTGGGTTATTATTTTGCAATTTTGTTCTTGATTTTTGTCTTAAGTAATGATATATATGGCTGGACATGTATGTATAAACTTTTCAGCAGCATCTTTAATAATAAAATCACAATATTAAAAATAAAAAAGACCTCTGAAGGATGTGATTGCCCTGAACTGACTTTATAAAGAAGGCCTTAAATTGAATTGCCAAGTTCCTAGTATCAGAATTCAGAGTCTTTGGAGGATAACAGGTATGACTTAGAGAGAAGCATGGAAAGGACCTAGACCTGTATTTATTTATGTCCTCGGATGTCCACAGTGACAACTTGAGAGTTGTGAGTAATAAGAAAAATAGATCTCAAAGCCACACTCTGTGGTGCACACCTTTAATCCTGGCTACTCAGGAGCATGAGGCAGGGGGATCACGAGTTCAAGGTTAAGAGGCAGCCTGAGGAACTTGGTGCAGTTCTGTCTTAAAACAGGGGCTGGGGTGCAGCTCAGTGATAGAGCACTTGTCTACCATGGAGAAAACCCTGGGTTCAACCACCCAATACTGCCAACAAAAAAGGAAAACCGAATTGTAACATAAAAGTGGGAATGAAATCTGGTCAGCAGCTTGGTAAATCTATGTGTTATGCTTTTGAGGAAGTAATTTTCTGACTTTTCAGGCTATATCTGAAGTTCTGAATTAAATTTTGAAGTACTTTAAGGAGGATTTATATAGACAAACTTAGGTTCATTTAGAGAATAGTAGCTAGGATTAGGAAGAGATTCTATTGCATGTCCTAAGATAACTGGTTAAATTGTGGACTTTGAAGGAAGAACATTGAGGGTTTGTGATAACTTGTCTTTAATTTTTTGAAGAACTTTATATTTTTAAGCCTAAATTTGTTTTTTAGACAAAATGCATAAAACGAGAACTGAAGTCAAATTATGAAGAGTCAGCTTTTAATTCGATGTTAAGGAACTGATTTCTTAACTATTTGGAACCTCTGGTGATGTAGTCTTTCAAAAGTAGAATAGTCTTCATCCTAAAGAATAGCTTTGAAGGCCAAGATCTTAAATTGGAAATTGACAACTTTGTTCTAAGAGTCTGTTTCTGACTTAGTTTACTAAGGTTTAACAAGCTTCCATTTTAGCAGTCATCTCAACCTGTTTTTGTTTTTGTTTTAGATTTTTGTCTGAAGAACTCCTTTTTATTTCTGTAAAACCTTGATTAGTTGAGTATCAGGGTACAGAGTTTATGGAGTAGAGCTCTCAGGTTTTAATGTAGAAGAATTATTCTGAAGGCCTCTTTAAAATGAAGGTAGTTACCAATTAAAAGGGGTTTTGTAGTCATGCATTTGGATCACATATTTAAAGATCTAAGTAACAGAAGATTAAATGAAGTTCTTTCTCAGGCTTTGCACCAGTGTCTTCCACTGTGTGTTAACACTTAAATGGTGAACTCCTTATTTGAAAGTAGATTTTAAGAAGTTGGTATCTTGTGTGGATGGATTTCTTTTTCTAACTTGTAGTAGAAATAAAACATGATCCATTTTAGTCATCAGAAGTATGCTTATTCTTCCTCTGCTGGAATATTGTTGTTGTTAGGTGCCGTCGAGTTGAGTCGGTATCCGACTCATAGCGACCCTCATAGGGTTTTCAATGGCTGACTGTTTCGGGATTGCCTTGGGAGTGGATTGCCAGGCCCTTCTCCCATTTTTGGGGTGCTGGGAATTGAACTTGGGACCTCAGAGACTGTAGCGCAACGCTCTACAAACTGAGCTAAATCCCAGCCCCCCTGGAATATTAGATTTTCATAATTTTTATGTTCTTCAGAACTTTACTTGAGGGTATGCAGAGGGAGCAAGTCAGAGTTACTGAAATTATGCTGATTATTCTTTCTAGTTAAACTGGTATTTTTTGTTCCTTGGAAATAATTGGATGAAACACTTGTTTGTTTGCATTCCTTGCCCTCAAATTGGTCTTTAAAAGTTATTCATTTCCTTTAATCCATATTGTATGAACATCCGCATGAGAGATGATTTCCCTTAGACCTACATGACCTGTCTTCATCAAAGGCACTTCCTTGTCTGACTGCTGTGGGAAGAGGGGCAGACCTGGCCTCCTGGCCACCAGTGGCCTGACCTCTAACACCCTCAGGCACTTCAGCTGCTGTCTCAGTTCATTAAACAAAATACTACTCTTATTCTTCTGAAAACACTTTCTAGAACTGAGAATTTGAAAAGGGGAATTAGTCTTGTTGAAAAGGGGATTAATCTTGTTAATCTTGAATTTGAAAAGGGGAATTAATCTTGTTATCTTGCTCAGGTTTCTTTTTTTCTCATCTTTTAACTTTCTTCATATACTTTTAACCCTGATGATCTTCAACTTTTAATTGGAGCAATTAGTCCATTGCATGTGATGTGATTGCTGTTTGGGTGATTTTCCCTTTGTATTTCTTGCTGTAGTTGCTCTTTTGGATTATTTTTTGTTACTCCCATTTCTCACTTTTGTTAACTTGATACCTATACATTCTGTTAATTCTTCCCTCCTACCCTACAATTACAATACATAATCCTTGACTTGTTAAAGACTAGGATAAATTTGTTAATTTATGATTTTTTTCCTCTTCAGTACAAGGACCTTAGAACACTTTGAGTTCATGTACTCAATCTCCCAAACAAGTGGTTTTGTCATGCTTTTTTTGTTTGTTTGTTTGTTTTGTTTTTCCCGGTACTGGAGATTGAACCCAGGGCCTCACACTTGCATACTTTGCAAATGCTCTAGCACTGAGCTGCGCTTCCAGCCCACTTTTTTTTACTTTTTTTTTTCCCCCTTGAGACAGGGTCTCACTAAATTATGCAGACTTCCTCTCGTCTTGAACTTGCCGTCCTCCTGCCTCTGCCTCCCAAATCACTTGGATTACAGGCGTGCGCCACCATGCTTGGCTGGTTTTGTCATGCATTTAAGTTCTATGTTTAGTTGCAAACTTATTACATGATCAATATTCACTAGCTCCTACCTCCATATTTGCTGTTTTCATGTTCTTTATTCCCCTAGGTTTTCATCTAGGATCTTCTTTATTCTACTTGAAAATATTTTTTTTTCTCCCCTAAAGATAGGATTTCTCTTTCAAGCCTAGGCTGACTACAAACTCAAGATCCTCCTTCCTGGGATTACAGGAATGCACCACCAGGCCTGGCTTTAATTGACTTTTTGAAGAGTATTTTCATTGAGTATGGGTTTCTAGGTGGCAATTCTCTTTGCACACCTCAAAGATACTATTCTCTTCATTGTAGCCTCTAGTCTTTCTCTTGAAGGGCTTATAGTGGTTACATCTTGTGAAGTCTGAAAAGTCCTCATCTTGTTTTTGTCCCATTTTCTCTCCTTCACCCAGGACTCGATGTATGTGACAAACCTTTTCACTACACTCCCTGTGCCTTATTATTTCATGCGTTTCCCACCTTTTCTACCTTCTTGTCTTTCCTGACTTCATTCTGGATGTTTCTGACCTATTTTCTACCTTACTGAATCTCTTTTCTGCTAAGTTTCTTGCTGTGATTTAGCTCATTCCACTAAGTTATTAATTTCAGTTATTGTGCCTCTGAATTTCAGAATTTCCACATAGTTCTGTTATATAATTTGCAGTTCTCCGCCAAGTTTTCAGTCTTGCCTTTTCTTTCCTTGTAAATATTCAGCAGGATTTTGTAAAAGTGTATGTGTTACTCTTACCTTAGTCCCTTGTGGTTTGATGTCTATTGTTTGCTCCTCTTTTTTTCTGAATGTGTCATCTGAAAGTCTCATATGGCTGGTTATTTTTAGTGATAGACTTTATACGTGAAAAACTGTAGAGAATAGCAGCTGAATAATGTCTAATTAAATCAGGAATTGAGAATTTAAAGGTGAACTAGATTCCTTGTCAGTCAGGAGAGTTTGCAGTTTGTTGTTAAATGTCCAATTTAAAAGTGTAGACAACTTACCAATGCCTCACCTTGGTGTCCTCTGAGTTCCAATTTTTTTTTTCCCCTAGGACTGGGTCATTGAACCCAGGGCCTCACATTACCACTGAGCTGCATCCCCAGCCCATTTTTTACTTTTTATTTTAAAACAGGATCTCTCTGGCCTTGAACTTACGATCCTCCTGCTTCAGCCTCCCAAGTTGATAGGATTACATGTGTGCACCACCACACCTGGCTCTGAGTTCCAATTTTATCTTCCTAACTCTGAGTCTGTGAATTCTACTCAGTTTAACCTCTTATATTTCAGAGGAAGAGCCTCTCTTCTTTTTTCTGCTTAGTCCTCTAATTATTACATTTTGTTTACCTTTCCTGGTTCTCAGCCAGAAGATCGATCTAAATTACATAGTGAGTTATTGTCGAATGATTCCTTATGTGCTTCTGTTGGAAGTGGAGGCACTCAATATATTTTATAAGTTTACCCAAACATTGTTCTGTGTGAGCTTGACCTTAACTCCATTTTTATTTTCATTTTTGTTTTATGTTATTTTTTAGTACTAATTTTACCTTTATGACCTTCACTTATCAGATAATGAACATATACATATTTTATAGATTATTTTAAAAATCTTTTAAATAATACAGCATTAAGGATGTTCTTAAAATTAAACTTATGCTTTTTAGGATAACTTTCCATTTGATCCTCCGTTTGTTCGAGTGGTGTTACCTGTTCTCTCAGGAGGGTAAGTTTAAGTGATTACTTTTTTGGATAGAATCATGATAGAGAACGAGTTAAATGCTAAGAGGCCTGGATTGCTAGTCTTCCACTTCAGAGTTGCTGATTCAGTAGGTCTGGGGTGGGGCCTGAACCTATATATTTCTAACAAGCTCCTACATGAAGTTGATGCTACAGGTTTGGGGCCCACATTAAGAATGACTGGTACAAATCATCAGGTTGTTTATAGGTAGAGTTTTTAATGGTTCCTATTTATATATGTTTCCCATTTTTTCAGAAAACCTGATAAGCCAGATGTAGTGCACACCTTAATCCCAGCATGCAGAATACTGAGGCAGGAGGATCAAGAGTTCAAGGGCAGCCTAAGCTATATACATTAGCAAGACACTAACTCAAAAGAGGGTGATATTTTTCAAATATAAATTATGATTGAGAATTTCAAGCAGTTAAGATTGGAGTGATTCTCACTTGCCCGTGATCCTAAGTGGTACTTTTAGTAATAATCATAGGAAATCGCATAGGCCCATGGAACTGGCTGCTTTTTCCTTTTAGAGGTAGGAGTTGTAGTTTAGTAGAATCAAATGGTAATTATCATATAGCTTTACTGAGTTTTGTATTGCTACTTTGTGGTTAACAGTCTTATGGAATGTGGAAAAGATCAGCTTAGTTATGAAATGTTATGTAGACTCCAGAATAAGAGCAATTAAGCTAATTTGAAAGTTTTTAAACACTTTTAGACACTCAGCTGGCTAATTTCACTTTGTAAAGATAATCCATGTTGTCGTGATAAAATCTAAAATAGCCAATCCTTGATTGTTTCTGTGTTTGACATAGTAATAGTTACATTCATGTTAAAAATATACTGACTTCTAAAGAGTTCAGATCGTTTTCAGAAGCGATCTGCTCCTAACTCCCAGAATGTTTTGTGAGCATTAGAACATTGGTATATTAATAGATTTATGTTTTAAAAGGATCACAGGGTTTTAAAAAACCAGGCTCATGATATTTTTTACTAAGGACTTCCTGGAACCTTAATGTTTCTTTCCAAGAAGATACTATACAGCTTTTCCCAAATCTCTTTCATTAATTATTTCACCTTTGGGCATCTCAGAGAGTAGTATCCCCCAGTTTGCTCTTTGAGAAATGCTGCTCTATTAGAAATCCAGAATTCCACATCACTCCCAGTTGTTTTTTGCTACACATCAAGAAAAGCTGTAGTAATCATTCAGGGAAGGATCTTGGTTATTTTTGACAGGCTGTTAAAATGCTGATCGCAAATATGCTATTGTGATTATGGTGAGTGGAGGTGACAGGTTAATTGAGCCTAGAACAAAGATTTTTAGAATTGTATAAAGTTACATTTTGTTACCTTTACAGCTTCCCTAGACTGTTTTGGATCAGTCAGTAAAAGTGCTTTTCTGTCATAAAGCCTCATGATCAATTTTTGGAAGATGAATGTTAGGTAACACTGCCAAACATTTACATATACACAATAAGCACAGGACTGAAAAATGGTAAATTTTTTACCGTTGTGTCTCTTGCTTATACCACCAGCCTCTTTCTTTTCTCTTCTCTTCTCTTTTCATTTTTCTTTTCTCTCTTTTGTGTCCCCCCGCTCCCTGCCCCACTTCCTTCTAGAAACAAATTTAACCATAGCTATTAGATTTATCTGTCATTAACTGGTCCAGGAATAGAGGAGTAACAGTAAAGAAAATGTTTTAGGAAGATGAGTCTGCTGGGAGTAGAAGACATTACAAGACAAATTATCCTTAGAAAGCCTGGAAACACGTGATCCTAATTGCAAAACTATGCCACTGTCTCAGAGTGAATGATGACAACCTAATTGGTGTGGGAGTGAAGGGAGTGGACTAGGAAGGCTCATTTGATGCAGAATTGAAGTGACTTGGTCTTGATAGTTATATAGTTAACTATTAAGTGAAAAGAAAAAATGACTGGCTGACTTCAGCTGACCTAAAAAATTTGAAATACTAATAAAACAGAGATTGCAGTCTCACAAGCTGGGAAAAGCTCCACTGTGTGATTCTGAATAGGTTGTTGAACAGTATCTGTTCCATGTAATACATCACAATTTCTATCTACTATCTTATTTCTTGTCATAGTCCAACTTTAAAATAATAGTTTTGTGATGTAATTCACATAAGGTAAAACTCACCCACATATTTATTTATTTATCTATTAATTTATTTATTTTGGAGGGGTTGAACCAAAGCCCTTGTGGATACTTAGCAAGTGCTCTACCACTGAGCTGCCCCCGCAACCCATTTTTTATTTTTTATATTAATATATTAAGGACAGGGTCTTGCTAAGTTACACAGGCTGCCTCTGGCCTTGAACTCGCAGTCCTCCTGCCTCCACCTCCCAAGTTGCTGCGATTACAGGCATGCACCCTGCACCCAGTTAAACTCACCCTTTGTTGTTTTTTTGTTTTTTTGTTTTTTTGTTTTTGTTTGGTTTTTGTTTGTTTGTTTGTTTTGTTTTGGTACTGGGGGTTGAACCCAGGGCCTTGCGCTTGCATGCTTTGCAAGTGCTGGACCACTAAGCTGCTGCCTCCAGCCCATTTTTTTTTTTTTTACTTTTTGAGACAGGGTTTCCCTAAATTATGCAGACTGCCTCCTGTCTCGAACTTGTGATCCTCCTGGCCTCTGCCTCCTGAGCCGCTGGGATTACATTTGCCACCACGCCCAGCAAACTCACCCTTTTAAAGTATAAAATTCAGTGGTTTTTAGTATATTCAGAATTGTGCAACCAGTTGTTGTTGTTGTTGGGTGCCGTCCAGTTGGTATCCAACTCACAGCAACCCTCATAGGGTTTTCAATGGCAGACTGTTTCGGGATTGCCTTGGGAGTGGATTGCCAGGCCCTTCTCCCATTTTTGCGGTGCTGGGAATTGAACTCGGGTCCTCAGAGACTGCAGTGCAGCGCTCTACCAACTGAGCTAAATCCCAGCCCGTGCAACCAGTACCACTACCTAATTTCAGAACATTTTCTCTACCTCCAAAGAAATCTGTGCTAATTAGCAGTCAGTCTGTGTGTCCTTCTCTTCCCTATCATGGACCCTAATCTGTTTCTTTTTCCATAGATTTGGCTATCCTGGGCATTTCCTACAAATAGAATCATACAAAATGTGGCCTTTTCTGACTGGCTTCTTTATAATAATTACAAATTGAGTTCCCAAAGAGGGTTACCTTAGGATGTTGTTGTTAGGTGCTGTCAAGTTGAGTCCAACTCACATTGACTCTATGTACAACAGAAGGAAACACTCCCCGATACCGTGCCATGCCCAGCACTATTGTCAGTGCTTCTCTGCTATTGAAAGGGTTTTCAATGATGGATTATTTCAGGAATGGGCTTCCAGGTACTTCTCCCTTGCCTGGAGCACCTGGTATTCCCAGGCAATCTCCAATCTAAGGACTAACCAGGCTGACTCTGCTTAGCTTCTGAGATCAGGTGGTATCAGATGCTAGGGTGCTATGGCTGCAGACACCTTAGGATAGTATTTGCTATAAACTTGAGCAACTGAAACTTTTTAAAGTTGAAAATACTACTATCCCCATGTATGTGGCCTGTTATCCTTAGATGACACTCAGAGTAATTTTTCTTCTAGTGTCTTTGGTTGTCTCAGTATTCAGCAGGAATCCTTTGGAGGCAAAGAGCAGGAAGAGTTTGGAACATTTATTGATAAAATAAATATAATTAAATGCAGAAATAGAATTGACCACTCTTCTTAGGAAAAAAATGCTCTTGATAATGCGTATTAAGGAAAAATTTACTTTTTGTATAGGTACCAGAACTACTTCTGTCTTATGTTTAGATATCCAACAAACATTTGTGTAGTTGTTATGTGCAAGTACATGACTCTATACCCCTCAAAGGTAGAATGGGATACTTAAGGTAGCGGTTGGATAATAACTGACTTAAATATCCACTGCATTCCTTCCTGTCCTAAAACAAGTCCCTGCCGACCTTTAGCATTTATAAATATGCAGATCAAAATGACATTAGTTAACAGTTTTACTAGACTTTGAGCAGAAACAGAGAAGTTAAAATTCTCATGAGAATCCAAATTTTCTAACTGTTAAGTTAGCAAGTGTTAGTACATATACTCTTTGGCCTAGTGGGAGAGTCATAGAATTGAGGATTTTTGTTTCTTTAGTGTAGTTTTGTTTTGTGTGAATCCCATGATTCTCCACTCAAATTTAATTTTTTGAAGTGTTTTCTTTTACGTATTCTTTACCTCCCATTAAACTTTCACTTTGAAAGGTCCCAGACTTTGGAAAAAGCAAGTAGGAGAGACACCTGCCAGAATTGTCTAAAATGCAAGAGCTGAAGAGTATTTTCCTTTCATCTTTCTATTGAGTATCTTTTCTGTAACAACTGTTAATGGTCTATAGTAGATCTTTTTAGATTCCCTGTTTATCTGCAGAGTCATATGGTTTAGTCACCAGGCAGGGATTCATGTGCAGATTGGCAGGTTAAAAAGATCTTGGTAAGTTTTATAGGGGAAACCATGCATGGAAAGATAGGCAGTAGAAGAAATCATAGGCAAGGGAAAGACACAGGCGAAGCCCTGGCAAATGACAAAGTAGTTTGTAGTTTAACGCAAAGTAGTTTTCAAAAACTTAGTCAGTGGTCTTAGCTTGTGTCTTTTCAAGATTACCATGGCTTTTCTTCTAAATATGATTGTCTTGCTTTTTGTTTTTACGTATATTTCATATTTTTTGAAATTTTTAAAATATCACTGAGGGAGAGATGAAATTATTTTGTTTGAGAAAAGGTTAAAAGGTTAGAGAATCATGATCTAAGTAATGTTTACTACTGGGATATCTGGTGAAGTCCCAGAAATTGCCTTTGGTTCAGGGAATTGTCCTCAGGCCAAGAAAGAAGAGTAGGAGTCCTCGAGGGGGCTCCATGGTCAGAACCATTTGAGTCTTATAATAGAATGGCTTAAAAACAACATAAACCATAAAATAGCATGCAGCTGCTGATCATTTTGGGTAGATAAAGTCAGTGCCTTTGTCAGAGGCCCAACTCTCAGCCTTATGCCATGACTGAAAGAACTTTCCAGGTACAGAAACCACTTAAATGCCAGCTAAGGAAACTAATCTTCTGCTTCCATTCTCTGGAATGTTTAGGGTTAAATTCTTAGTTTTTGATACATTTAAAGTCTGTAAGTATTCTGTTACTAGGAACCATTATTTTTTAAAATTACTTGTATTAGAGCAATGGCATTAAAAATTGCAAAATTTTATGCGCCTAATTACTGTTTTTACTTTTGTGTGTCTTTGTATAATGTATACATACTTTCTTAGTAATGATACTTAAAAAGTTAAGGAATTTTGAGATCTAGAGAATTTTGTATGATTCTTTTTTTTTAAGGTATGTATTAGGTGGAGGAGCATTGTGTATGGAACTTCTCACAAAACAGGTAACTATTTTCTTGTACTCAGTTCTCAGCCGGAATATAATATTTTGATTATATAAACTAGATTCAAAGTAGAGAAGTTCTTATATGTAATAGCATTTATTTTTTTAAAGATTTTTGTTTCAATAGCACCTACACTTAATAATGGAAAAGCTATTTAAAGTTAACCTGTAAAATGACATTTTACTTGGTGCTGAATACGTGCTGGAATAAGCATTGAGAGAAACATTTATTTAAAGTTATAATTCTCTCATTTTAGGCATTTAGAGCATAGGATTGTTTTGGCTTTTTGTGAGAGTCTGGAAGTGGTTCTGTATTTTCCTTTTTTCTACAGACTTCGTAACACTGATTTACTGTTGTTGAATTCCTATGTGCCATATTGTTAGGCTTTCCCAAGCAGGAATTGAGAATACCATTGTGTTTTATAGATGTGTTTTCTTCTTCCTGAAGGGCTGGAGCAGTGCCTACTCAATAGAATCGGTCATCATGCAAATAAATGCCACCTTAGTTAAAGGAAAAGCCAGAGTGCAGTTTGGAGCAAATAAGGTATTTTTATTAAGAATTTCACATAAACTCTGATACATTTCATAACATCTTATGCTTATGAAGTTTATTCGTGTCTTAATTCTTTTTGAGAGAGTTTCTTTCATTTTCATTTTATTTGCTTGTAGTAGAAAAGTGAGCAATAGAAAACAGAAGTATAAGAAAATTAAAATACTTATTGCTAATCACTTAATGTTCTCATAGTCTTTGTTATGTCCACATAGACACTCATATTTAGAGGTTAAACTTATTATTGGTATGATTAACCTAATAATTTTACAAAAGTATACATACTTCAAAGTTTCCCCAAACTGAGATCTTGTTATAATAGTTAATTCTTAGTGAACCTATGTGCTAGACTCTAATCTAAATTAGGTTAACTGTTTTGACCCTCTTAATAACCTATAATGTATACACTATTATAGCCCTCATTTTATAGATGAGGAAACTGAAACACACAGAGGTGAGGTAACTTATGTAAGTTCATAGATGTCCAGGCAAGGATTGCAACCAAACAGTCCGGCTTTAGTCTCCATTCTGATCTGTATTTATTTACTATATCGGAAACATCTTTGTAGGTAGAATTATGGTTATCAATAAATATTTAAATAAGCTAAAGAAAATACTCTGAAGTTAGTATGTTTGGGAAAAATATTTGTGATGGAAACAAGGATTCAAAATCACAAAAAATTGGGTTCAAGTTTGGGTGTGGGTTCAATATGTTAAAATTTAGAGGGTTTAAGATTGGGTTTAAATCCTGTCTGTACATAACGGAACTTTAAACCAAACCTGAACCCATTCCAGGTCAAGCATTTAAAAAATTTTTCTGAACCCAAACCCAGTGAAAAAGTGAGTTTAGGTATAACTTTTAATGTTGTTATTTGTTTGTTTAATTTCTTATCATTAGCTAGTTAAAAATCAGGGGGAAAGTTTTATTTGTGTTTATTCCATGCTTTTGAAAATTGAGAATGACATAGGCTCATAGTCTGATTTTCTCCTTGGGTCTTGGGGGAGTGGACCCTGGGATTAGGAAGTGACTAGTTCATGATCATTTGGGACTTGCATTGTGTGTGTATTTTATTATGTTCAGTCTGTTTCTGTATCTTTTATTGTCTTTTTTTGGTGTGAAAATTTTATTTTCCAGTACTAGGGGTTGAACTCAGGGCTTTATATGCTAGGCAAGTATTCTACCACTGCACCCCAACCCCCCCCCTTTTTAATTTTGAGACAAGGTCTCACTAAGTTGGACAGGATGCCTCTGGCTTCAAACATGCAATCTTCCTATTTCAGCCTCCCAACTCTTGCTGGAATTATAGGCATATAGGCATGCACCATGAGGCCCAAATGCCTTTTTTTTTTTTTTTTTTGGTGCTGTGGATTGAACCCAAGGTCACTGAGCTAAATCCTCAAAAAACACTTTTAAAATCATCTTGAAGATTATGTTTTATATGTTTTAGTTTCTTAGATGCTTTATGGCAGGGCTTTACTATTTAGAAATTGAAAAAGACTACTCTGTAGAAAATGGGAAAAAGATATAATAAAGTCAGCCTCATTCAATAATAAGAATGCAAATCAAAACTACACCGAGAGTCCAGCTTTCACCTCTGTTTATAAAATAGTGAAGGTTTGGCAAAGGACTCGTGTTTGTGAGGCTGTATGAAAGTACTCATAGATGGTGGCTGGGGGTAGTCTTATAGTGAGCACTTCAGCAATATCTCAAAATTATAAAGGCATTTGGGCTGGGATTTAGCTCAGGTGGTGGAGTGCTGCTCTGCAGTCTGTCAGGTCCCAGGTTTGATTCCCAACACCACAAAAATGGGAGAAGGACATGGCAGTTGACTCCCAGGGCAATCCTGAAACAATCAGCCATTGAAAACCCCATGAGGGTCACTATGAGTCAGACACGACTCGACAGCACCTAGCAACAACAACATAAAGGCACATGTGTCTTTTGACTCAGCAACTCCACTTTAGACATTTTTCACAGTACTTTGCAAATATGTACAAGGTTGGTCTTGGAATAAGAGGTAATAGTTGGTGAATGTTGTCATAAAATCTTAAATGAAGACATCAAAGAAACTAGTAACAGTATTTAACTTGAGTGGAGGAAGTGAGATGGGAGAGGAGACTGGGTGGTTGGGGGACAGGTAAGGAGACTTTTACTTTGGAACATCTTTATTCTTTTCTTCACAAATTTATTACTTTAAAAAAATTATGACATAATATGATAGATATGTACCACTTACGGGGAATATGCATGGTTTGAGGTGTGATCAAAACATAGTGAATGATTAAATTTAGTAAAAATTACTACAGGAAAAGACACATTGCCATCAGTCCCCCTCAAAATACTCTCCATGACTTGCAACACAATTACCCCATCATTCTTGCCACTTTCTAAGTTCAGGAAGTCCTTTTGTGAGTGTCTTTAATTTCATCTTCCATAACAGCACCTCTATGTCACACATGACTCGTGGTACAGAAAATTCTGTCAAAAACATTACAGTGTATCCTCATTCACTTATTCACTGGATCTGGCACCATGGGACCTCTGGCTTTTCCCCAAAGACAAAATGATCATGAAAAGTGAACATGGTGAATCAGTTCAGGACATCAAGGCAGTCACAACAGCACAACTAAAAACATGAAAAAGAGGACTTTGAGATTTGCTTCGCAAAGTGGCAAGAACAATGGAGGACTCATGGCAGTGTATCTTTTACTGTAATTTTTTTTAGATTTAAACATTCACTGTATTTTTTTTTATCACACCTTATATACTAGTTGGAGGTAAAGATGTAGCTTAGTTGTACTTGTGGAAACAAAATTCAACCTAAACTTGGCTTGTTAGGGAAGACTGTATTTTTACCAAAAGAGGACTCCTTTAGTGTTCTGGCTAGGCTCCAATTATGTGCATTCTTTAGATTTTGGACTCAAAATAGGCACATGTATGGTGCTTGAGGCTTAATGTTTTCATATCTGAAAGTAATATTTTATAGTATGTCTTTTTGGATATAAGTTAATGAGGAAGAGAGTTGGGGTTTGAATAACAGGATTATTTATGACTAATGATCCTTTAACTTGTACTCATTGGTCTGCAGAGGGAGACTAGATCTGTAAAGGTTTGTGTGTGTTCAGTGTAGGAAGACTTATAAAAATGAACTTTGAAGCTTTTTATTGGAGTATAATTTTGAGTTTTTCTTATAAAATCATAGAGAATAATGAAATTAAAAAATGAGAGTATTATGTTACGATTGTTTTCAAAATGAATATACTCAGTTTCCTGTGTTCTTTCAAGCACAGCTGGGATACATCTGTAAATTTATTGTAATGATTTCATCTACTTACAGTTTTGACTTAAAATTGTCACTCTCTTTCAGAATCAGTATAATCTAGCAAGAGCCCAACAGTCCTATAATTCCATTGTACAGATACATGAGAAAAATGGTATGTTTAATTCAATAAATGTTGCTATTTATGAAGTTTTATGTAACATTGATATTTATCCTGGTTCATTTTTCTATTTTTGCTTTAATTTCTCATCAAGAACTTTTACCATAGTGGAAAAAATTTTAGCTTGTGCTGCATTCAAAATCTTAGAATGAATCTTAAACACTATGCTTCTTTCAGAATCTTTATGCCCTGAACACGTGGCCTGAGTACCCCTGAGTCAGTCAGAATTTTTGAGTACATTCATTGAATCTCTTTGCTTACTTGAAATGTATTCTGTTAGGAGAGGAACTAATGTTACAGACAACTTTTTACAAATAGAGTTCTTGTTAGAATTGAGTAAATGTAATAGGATCATGACCAACTCCCCTCCCCCCCCCCAGACAGGGTCTTACTAGGTAGCCCAAACAGGCCTTCAATTTGATGCTTCTGCCTCCTCTTGCTGAGTGCTGGGATTATAGACATGCACTACTATGCCTGGCTCATGACAAGCTATTTCTGAGACACCTTCAATTTACTTAGTGCTTTTGATAATTTTTTACAGTTATCTATTTAAGAATAGTTCTAGTTTCAGTATACACTTACGAATGTTGTTGTTGTTAGGTGCCGTTGAGTCGGTATCCAACTCATAGTGACCCTCTGTACAACAGGGGAAACACTATTGTCAGTGCTTCTCTGCTGTTCATAGGGTTTTCAATGGCAGATTGATTTTTGGGAGGGGGTTGCCAGGTCCTTCTCCCAAGCCTACAGCACCTGGTGTTCCCAGGCGGTCTCCCATCCAGGTACTAACCAGGCCCGACCCTGCTTAGCTTCTGAGATCTGATGGGATCGAATTCCACAGGGCTATGGCTGCAGGCCCTTACGAATGTATCTTTCTTAAAATATATTTCACTAAATGTATTGCCTTTAAATTTTGCTTCCATTTACAATGCACACGTTCTAAGGTTTTGTCTTTAACAGTGAGAGGAAAAAACAAACTAGACTTGGAATTGGAAGGCATATTTTCGAGTGCCACTTAGGGCCCTCACTAGCTCTGTGGCTTTGAGCAAGTCCTTTAAGCCATAGTTTTCCTCATTTCTAAAATGGGGATAGGGTCTGTCCTTGCTAAACTTATGAAGAAAGAGCAGTGTGTGTGCATAGCACTTTGTAAACAAGTGCTGATAATTATTTGCACTGTAGCAGTGGGAGTGAAAGAGATGTCCTTTTGTGCAGAGTAAATAATAAGAAGTGGTCTTTTAAGGGGAGTATTTGCAGTAAGTGTTCTTTACTTGCTAGAAATGTTTTAGTATGACTTTTAAGATTTGTGTTTTACACTCATTTTTAATGACAAAGCAAACTTGTCACTTTCAGTTATTGTTTGCTTCTGGAAATAGTATTCAAAACCAAATTTTCAAGCTTAAGAGGAAGATGATGAAATACAAGGACAAGACCAGCTTTTCATAATAATCATTTCTAGTACACCAAATGAGTTGCTCTAAAAAAACCTGTCTACAACTTCAGAACCGCATGGCTGTGCTGTAAATCTTGGTATATTCGTTCTGTTGCAGTGCCATTTTCAAACCAAACAGTACTTAGTCTCATTTTCCTTTCTGTAAAAAGCTTAGATTTTTATGGAATCTGAGACAGTCTTTTTCTTTTTCTTTTCTTTTCTTATCTTTCTCCTAGGTTTTTTTTTTTTTTTCTTTTTCTTTTTCTTTTTCTTTATTTTCTTTCCTTTTTTCTCTTAAAGACAGGCTCTCACTTTGTAGCCCAGGCTGGCCTGGAACTCGGTATGTAGACCAAGCTGGCCTGGAACTCCCGTGGATCCTCCTGCCTCAGCCTCCTGAGTGCTGGGATTACAGACATGCGTCTTCACATCCAACTTTCTTACTTTTTCTTAAAGCAAATATTATAGCTGGAATTAGAAAATGTTTGCAGAAAACATTTTTGAATATTCTTATTTGCATATGAGTGTGCGGGCATACATAAGCTTAGCTGTGATCAAAGAGCAATAAATGCAAAATCAGAAGAGATGAATTCTTGTTTTTACTTTAATTATGCCTTTTTCTTTTTTAAATTGACAGATGTATGCATTTATTATGTATAACTTGATGTTTTGATATATGTACCTTGTGGAATAACTAAATCTATCTAATTAACATATGTATTACCTCATATAGCTATCATTTTTATGGTGAACACTACCTCTACAGACAACCGAAATTTCTCTTATTCTAAAATGTCAAGATTTAGTTTGGGGGATATTTTCAGTGAGGTTTATTTTCAAATACAAAGTTGAAAGGGAAACCTAATTATGTGGCCTGATAGTCCACACTGTCATCTTTAGCTAGGAATGCCATTAACAGAGAGTTGAAAATGCATGTGAAATTTATTCATAGGAAATTGTATTATGAACATTGAAAATGATGCTGTTAACAACCTGACTGTAAGTTAAATTTTTTATAGTAGGTTTAAATTCCAAAATTACCAGCTGAAACTGTACCTAACCTTAATAAAGCCAGCTCTCCTAGTTAGTTTAAGGATTGAAGTATTTTAACTTTTTTCCATTCTATTTCAGGCTGGTACACTCCTCCAAAGGAAGATGGCTAAATATGTTGACTGTCACATGTTTGGACCAGTGTTGCTTTAAAGAAAATCTTTCCAACATGCAGATACAAGCTTTGAGTGCCCCTATAACAGCAGTACTGAAGATGTTAGCTAATAGATATTTTAGTGGATAATCTGTCAACTGACATCCAATATACGTTACAGCCTTTTCATATTGCTCACTTTAGGTATCTTGGACGGAGCAGTGGGGCCTTTGCTGTATTATTCCTGATGATAAGTACACATCCTGGCCACTCCTTATCTCTTTTTCTTAAAAAGTAAAATCTTTCAGGCAGGCAAGTAAGCATCAGGTTACTGCAGTTGCAGCTTTCCTGTATTGAGCCCATGGGTTATGAGGAATTGTAAAACACTGTTCCATTTAGAGCCAATAAAAGTTTGACTGTTGTTCAGTGTTGGTTTAGAAAATTTTAGGTTTTCTAAACCATAGCTTTTTCAGGTCTAAAACCATTTTATTGCCAAAATGATGACAGGAAACCTATTCATCAAATTGTTAATCTTTTTTATGGTTATGGGAAGATGTGAAGTACTTCTTGAAGATAAGTTCTTAAATGAGTTATATTGTACTTCTTAGACAAAGCAAAACAAAGCAGTGGCACTTAAGGCTTGTGAGTAGTAATTTCCACTGGGGCAGCAGAGTCTTCCTGGACTGAATCTGCTTCTTGTTGGTTCAGTATTTCTTATGAAGAAGAGCCACAGTCTAGAGCTTGAAGTTATTTAAATACTAGGTCATTTTCTTTTTCCATTTTATTAACGGGATGTTGCAATTATTTGTAAACTAATAAATTTATAAAGTGATTGGCATGAAGACAGACTGCTTGAGCAAAAGCTACACATTTAAGTGCAAAAAGATGCCTAATTTGGAGATTCAACAATTTTTGCTATAATTGTAACAATGATTTTTACATTAGAAGACTAATAGGAATCCTACATGTTAATTATTTTATAAAATGACACAAATCAATGTACTTTTCTTTTTATTGCCTTACTTGAATCAGTCCTCTTTAGTTGGTAATAGGTTTTCTAATAAACCTGTTTGATTTAAAAATAAATTCTAGTTATTAAGCACTTTTAAAAAGAAATCCAGAAGCACATTTTTCTGCACAAACCAGTACAAAGTTCAAAAGTGTGTTTTATGCATTTGCTTTAAGATTCATTTTTAAACTTTGTAAACCACATCCAAGAGAATTGGCACTTCTATATTATGGTGTATGTTTAATTTCTTTTGATTCTGTTTTGGTTGAAAGGACAATAGGTAAAGATTTTCTGGCATTCTTGCTCATGTGATTACATTTATATGAAGTTCTTATTGTCAGTTGCTCAGATAACAAGTGGCAAGGCAGAATTCTTTAAAGCATTAATGTTCCTTAAGCCTATGGCCAAATCTTGAATACATTACTGAATTCTTTAATATCCAGATGGCTAGCAGATTGATAGCTACATATTTGGCATGCTTTGTTTTTTTGTATTTTATTTTTCATTACAGAGTTATTTGGCAATGTACAGTAAATTTTGTAAACTTGCATCAAGTTTATGAATAAAGAACCATTTAAAAAATCCTTTGTCACCTTTCCCTCATAAGAGATACTGTGCTTCAGGTTTCTTGCAGACTCCATTGAGTTTCTGGACTAGGGTATTCAAGGAGAGGTGGGATGTGGAGAACATGAAAGGAAGAGCACAAGATCAAGTTAACAAAAGAAGGCCAGAGAACCTCGAAGTGGTGTGTACACACCTTGGGGTACTCAGCTTTCCTGCAACCTTCCCCTTCCACACTCATTTTTTAACCTAACTTCAAATGCCCTTTCTTCATGGCTGTCTCTAACTGCAGCAGTTAGAAGAATCTCCCTCTTCTGTACACCCATGGCCTCCTTGGGCACAGTTGTCAGGGTATTTCATAAGAAGTCCAGAAGTAAGACAACTACATGCTCAGTACATCTGGATAATACTCTGCTTGGAGATGTTTTCATGTCAGTTTCACCTTTGGATTGAATGTTATGTCTGGATGTACAGCTACCCTACTTTGTCCAGAGGTAGATGATGCCCCTCTCTGAGGGTGTCCTTAGGAGGTGAGGAAAAGTCTTCAGAAGTTGGACTCATTCAAACATACTGCCTCTCACTTTGCCTATGGCTAGTGGAAAGAAGGAAACCAATATTAGTTTGGTCCACTGGTTCTCAAAGGGATTTTGGGAATCCTGGAGACCGCTGTGATCCTTTCTGGTGGTTTTTAAGGTTAAAACTACATGCATAATACTAAAACATTTGCCATTTTTGTATGTTCTTTCATGGGTGTACTGTACAGTGGAGTTTTCCAAAATTTATGGCATATGGTACTGCAATGGACTGAATTTAGAAGCAGATAAAAGAATCCAGCTGGGTGTTTTTGTTATTGTTGTTTTTGTGGTACTGGGGATTGATCCCAGGACCTTGTGCTTGGCAAGCACTCTGCTACTGAGCTACATCTCCAGCCTCTTTTTAAAAAATTTATTTTGAAACAAGGTCTCACTAAGTTGCACAGGCTGCCTCTGGCTCCCAAGATGCTGGAAATACAGGCATGCACCATTGCATCCAGGTCTCCATGTTTTCTATTAAGCCATAAATTAGATTTTCAGAGTCTAAAGTGATGGCACAATTTAGTATTGGGGAGAGAGATTTGGGAGTTATTTTCCATGAAAATTATTTACAGTCCATAAAAATATTACTCTGTTAATGTGACTAGAACTTAAAACTTTTTTTTTTTTTTTTTTTTTTTTTTTTTTTTTTTTTTTTTTTTTTTTTTTTTTTTTTGAGATAGGTTGGCCTTAAACTCCTGATCCTTCTGCCTTTGCCTCTTGAGTGCTGGGATTACAAGCACATGTCACCTCACCTGCCTTAAAATATCTTAATATGGTAAATATTATTATAACACAATCTCTGGTGTCAACATGTTCCTAAACTACTTACCTTGAGGAGACATAAAGGGAACATCTGTTCACCCTAGATAAATGATGCAAACAAACTAAGCAAAAGATTCCATCAAGTCTAACTTGGCAAACACTGAGTTTATTGGGGTTACTTACAGGAGCATGGGTTCTTCTTGACAGCTGCACCATGAGTCCCACCAGCAGCTAGGGCAGGAGGGAGTGGTGGTAGCATCTCAGGGGAATAGTCTCCCAAACCCCACCCTCCACCCACAGGTAATGTTAATGTTTTGTTACCATTACCATAGGCCTAGCATCCTCTCTGTATAGTTTTGCTTATTTCATTCCATGTGCTCTGCTCCTAAATAATGTAGGTCATGATCCTAGGTGATCAATCATGACAGACCTAGAGGAAACAGGTGCACTGCAGTATATCCAAGGGTGTAATGGCTCATGAGACCAACCAAGTTTATTCTCAGGCTCTGGGGATCAAATCAGGCCTGCCTCAGTCAGGAAGCAGCTGGAGGAGTGGAAGTCTGGCAAGGGTACAGCTGCATCTACTCTGCTCCCATTCTTTTATTTGTGTTTCTCTCGAGCATGCATCAAGACCACTAGAAAGTTTATTAAAACACACATTGCTGGGCCTCACCTTAAGTATCAGATTAAGTAAAGGCAGAACACATGCTAAAACTTAATGGTTCCCAGATCATTGTGCTACTAGTAAGGAACTGTTGAGAGATTTGGGGCCTTGTTTTGATGGAAGTTATCTTAATTAGCCACCACAGAGCTGCTACTTAGGCTGTTGTATCCGTTCAAAACTTAAAGGCAACAAACCATGCATTAACCATGTTCACAAGGTATTGAATAAAAGCGATTTATTTTTCCCCATGAAGTGTCCCAAAAGATTCTGTCCAAATATTGCTGTTAGGTGCCATCGAGTCTGTGATACACTATTGTCGGTGATTCTCTGCTATTCATAGGGTTTTCAATGGTTGTCCAAGTGTTTGGCTCATGCAATTTAACAGGCATTGGGACTTTGCAGAGGCCTATAGGGCTTGCTTAAGATCCTGTGACTACCAAGCCACTTCCAGGAAACTCATGCTTTAGAGGAAGATGTCAACTGGCAAAAATAACCCCCATGCAAGTATAGGAAAAGGCCCAGGGAGGAGACATGCCTCCACTGGGAGAAGGAGGAAGTTCAGGGAAGATTCGAGAAGGCACCGCCACAGTCTTCCTTGTAGACTGCCTGACGCTCCAAGTCCCGCGCCGGAAACCCGGCCGCCGGGAGACCCGCCCTCGCGGGCGGCCGGAAGTGGCGCGCACGCCTGCCCAGTGCGCCAGGCCCGATCGTCCGCGCCCCAGGCTCTACGGGCCCCTCCGAGCCACCGTAGTCCTGGCCGCTGCGGGCTGGCGAGGAATGGAGCCGGTGGGCGGCGGCGGCCCCAGCGGCAGCTCCTCCTCCGCAGACCCACGGAGCACCTTCGTGCTGAGCAACCTCGCAGAGGTCGTGGAGCGCGTGTTCACCTTCCTGCCCGCCAAGGCGCTGCTGCGGGTGGCCGGGTAAGGAGAGGGGGCGGGCGGCTCCCCCCGGGACCTGTCGCGGGCACGCCCGGGGCGGGCGCGTGGGCCGGGGCCCTGGGGACCCTGGGGTGCCTTGGGCTCCCTTTCCCCGGCCGCAGTGGCCCTTGTCGCTGGAGTTACCCCCAGGGCGGAGTTACCCCCAGGGCTCCATCCGCCTCCTGCCCTGCCCGCAAGCCGGCGCCCGACACCTGGCTCCCCCGCAGACCCTGCGTTCCCCGGAGATCTGGCGGCTGCGGGAGGGAGAGGTGGAAGTGAAAATCCGCCCGCCTCCCTTTGTGCGTTTCCGCCCGCAGCGTGTGCCGCTTATGGAGGGAGTGTGTGCGCAGAGTGCTGCGGACCCATCGCAGTGTGACCTGGATCGCCGCGGGCCTAGCAGAGGCCGGCCGCCTGGAGGGGCATTGCTTGGTGCGCGTGGTGGCAGAGGAGCTTGAGGCAAGTAAGCAGGGGGTATAATTGCGCATTCGGTTGCAGGGTTGGTGGGTCAGTCTTTGACAAGTATTGTTTTTATCCCAATATTTTATGTGTCGTTTTTTCAAGTTAGGTAATATTTAGCTGTGCCTTGAAAAGGCTTTCTGATAAATGTCAGATTTTGTAACCATAATGAAAGGCTATACCATAACTTATTCCACTGGTCATCAAATGTTGGACATTTTAAGTATCCACGTGTTCAGTATTGACAATAGTGCTTCACAGCGCCTGCCTTTCACTTCCGTTGAACCAAGTGTTGTCTGTTTTACAGGGAAGGTAGTTTGGCTCTGGGTCTAAGGAAAGCCCAGAACCAAAACTTTTACCCAAGTATTTCAGTCCCAGTCCTGTTCTCTTTTGAGTCTTTGCCCTCCCTCCCTCCCTGTTTGGGAGGCTGTGGGAAGGGGGCTTAAAAATCTTGGACTGTGGAGTTGGACAGTAAGGCTATGGGATGTCCCTGGGGTGTTGGAGGGAGCCCTTTGAGAGTAGGCTGCCAACCTGATGCTGTATCGCTCTTCATTCTTTAGTAGAACTAGAGCATTCTACATGATCTCAATGCAAACATCAAAAGCAAACAGTTATCACTGATACATTTCTACTGTCTAATCTTCAGACTTCATTAGGATTTGTCACTTATTCCAGTAACGTTCTTTAGAGCAAAAAGGTCAAAAGTGCTTTAAATAAAATCATGTTTCTTTGATCTGGAACAATTTCTCAAATTTTTCTTCAATTTCCCAACCTTGGCACTTAGGGGAATTAGGGGCCAGTTATTTTACAGAACATCCCCACATTGGATTCAGATTATTCAATTTAAATTAGATATCTTTGGCATGAATAGTACAGAAGTGATGCTGTGCTCTTCTCCTGGCATCCTGTCAGGTAGCATGTGGTTTTCATTTGTGCCATTACCGGTGAGATTGCCTGGAATTACTTGATTCAGATCATGTGTGCCAGGAGTCTCCACTGTAAAATTACTCTCCCACTGTAATTAATGTTTTGTGGAGAGAAACTGAAGTTATTTAAATGTTCTCTTTCATTTCATTCAATTATTTATTTATATTTGGGTGTGTTCTTGGTCTCAGTATTATTTTGGTGCTCTAGTTGCCCCCATTTTGGCTAGAGGGAGCCCCTTCAGGCTGGCTTCATTGTCTTAGAGATGACTCTGTCATCTTTGAGCACTTGCTTGCTTTCTGGCCCCAATATTTTAAGCTTGTGTTTTATTTGCTGCAGTCCTGGAATTGACCATTTCTCTAAGAAACCTTGGGTTTTTTTGGGCAGGGAATGGTATTTAGAAACTATGATCTGGACTCATTAGGTGTATTGACTATTGTTGAGGGGTTTACTGCCCATAACCCCAGTCGGTGGACAGAGGCAGGGAATATGTAAATATATAAATAAAGTAATCCCTCAATATGTTGGCGTGTTGGTTCTGGGACCCTCCACCCTCTTATAGAAATCCACAAATGCTTAAGTCCCTTATGTAAAAGGGTGTATTATTTGCATATAATCTATGCACATCCTCCTATATGTTTTAAATTTATACCTAATGTGAATGTTTTATAGTTTATATTATATTGTTGAAGGAATAATGACAAGAAAGAAGTCTGTACATATTCAATACAGGTGCACAGTTCTTTTCCCAAATGTTTTCTAGCCATGTTCTAATCCTTGAATGCAGAACTCATAGATACAGAGGGCTCACTGTGCACACATATGAGTGTGTATACATCTATATATATGCACATATACATATTGCCATCTGGAAGTATATTTCCATCTACCGATCTGTATAGATATATATGGAAACTAATGAGTTCCGCAGGTCCATCCAGTTTTACTCAGGTTTATTTCTAGCTTTCTCTGTGCTCATGTTTGTACCTCTCTTTTGGATAATGAGGCACCTGGCTCTTAGTATGTTTAGATAGTAGAGTAGTACCCTATATGTGACAATCTGCTGTTTTCTATTTCCTTGTGTGTGTTTTCTCCTTACTCCTTTTGGAACTGGCCAGCATCCAGAGTGAGGCTTGTTGGGAAACTTTCTTCTGTAGTACTTTGGCCCAAATTGTACTGTCCATTTCCAAAAGTTTGCTATTTGGAAAAATCCAAAGTGCAAGCAAAGGCTTTTCCACAGAATTGTCCTTGGGCATATCATTTGTAATAAAGGAAATTAAAAGCAACCTAATGTTTAATAAATGAAGTCATTAAATGGTAAACGGCAAGGTGTATTTAATGATAGAGAAAATATTGATTAAAGTAGAAAATGCTGATTATGAAATTATGTTTAGTATAATCTTGATTAATAAAAAGAAAGTACTAAAATAGCGAGGGCTGGGATTTAGCTCAGTTGGTAGAGCGCCACTCTGCAGTCTCTGAGGTCCCAAGTTCGATTCCCAGCACCACAAAAACGGGAGAAGGATGTGGCAATCCATTCCTGAGGCAATCCTGAAAAAGCCATTGAAAACCCTATGAGGGTCGCTGTGAGTCGGATGCAACTTGGCAGCACCGAACAACAACAACAACAACTAAAATAGCCAAAATGTTCATGAAAGTTTCCTTCAGGAGTAGAATCATATGTGGTTTTTTTTAATGCTTTTTAAAACTCCCTGTGGTTGTTTTCATATTTTTACCACAATAGACCTTTATTTTTATATAGCTTTAAAGTCTATACATTGTAGTGATAGCCACTCAGTCTTAATTGAAAACTCCAGCTTTGGCACCTTACTAGCAGTGTAACTTTTAAAAAAGTTCTTTAACTTTGAACATCAGTTTCCATCTCCATAAAAACAAACAAAAACAATTCTCCTATGCTCTTATAGAGTTGTAAGGATTAAATAGTGGAAGGTAGTGCATGGAGCACATTACATATAGTGCCATGCATACAAATTTTCAATAGATGTTATCAAATACTCTTAAAATTACTAAAAATCATATAGTAGTAAGCCTAAAAGAAGTTAAAACTAATGTAAGACAAAAACCTGGAAACTCTAAATCATACCTGTTCTTTTTTTTTTTTTTTTTTTTCTTATTTATCTATTTGTTTTACTTATTTTTCACTACTTGGGAGTTGAACCCAGGGCCTGACACATACTTTGCAAGTACCTTACTGCTGGACTGCATTCTCGGCCCGTTTTTCATTATTTTATTTAGAGACAAGGTCTAAGTTTCACAGGCTGCTGCTGGTCTCCAGCTTGTGATCTTTCTGCCTCAGCCGCCCATGTTGCTGGGATTAAAGGCATGCACCATCGCACCCAGCTCATACCTGTTCTTTACTTTATGCTTTCCAAATTATCTTGTAGACAGTGTACTTTTATAGCCATAAGGAAAATTGAAGTCCATTAGAAGTTTTATAAAAGAGCTTGCCATTTGAACTCATGTAAATAATGGAATGAGGGTCCCAGCTGCCTTACGTTATGCACTAAGAATATTTCATTTAGATGATTGTCACTGTCACTGTCACAACTTCTAGTGAGAATGAGGAAGAGAAATTTAGCTGTTGCTCTTCAGAGGGTGCCAAAAAAGAGAGAGTCATAAAATCTCAGGACTCCTAGTATTTATTTAAGAATGGAAAACCCAAGGCCTACAAGCTTCATGAAGATTATTCTTCTGGCTTATGGAAGAGTCAGCACTAAGGCCTCACCCTCTTGGGCTCTCTCTCCTTCACACCCACTCACCGGACATTACAGACTGGAACAATGCAAAGGTCAAGCAGGGAGTAGAAGTGGGTCTGGTGGCTCATGGGAGCTGTAGGGCCCTGATAGGGTTCTATTTAGGCCTAGTTGAGAGGCATGCAGTTGTAGTGTTGCCAGAATGGTCTGTTTTTTTCCAAAAGAATTGGGAAATCACATTTTAGGTAAAAATTTTGTGGAATTTAAAATTTTGGCATCCAGTTTACAATTGTTAAAAATGCCATGTGGACCCAGGAAACTAAATCCATAAGTCTTACTCAGCCAGGAGGCCACTACAGGTCAATCATGCTGTCTCAATATTTCTTATGACTTTATCTAGAATCTACTCTGAAACATCTCAACATTCCCAAAAGTACAGTACATAAACTTTTTTAAAAATCTAACCAACAGTGAAACTTTGCTGCATATTAAGTACTTCATTCCATTCTCCTGGTAAAAATATTTGAAGTGAAAGTCTCTTCATCCTTTTCATTAAGTTCAGCCACTTTGACACTTGTCTGTAACGTAAGGCTTAATAGAAAGCCAACAGGTCTGAATAAATCAAGCACAAAGGGAGACAAGGCACAAATAAAAATGGCTGGACTGTAAAGGATGTTGTAAGTGAGGTCCCACATGCTAAGGAAGTCTAGGAGCTGGTGTTATAGAGGCGATGGCACTGAGGTGTCTCAAAGGAAACAATCTTAGGCTGGACAGGAAGAGAACAGCACAGAACATATGTGGAACTGAGTGAGTCTGATAACAGTAGAGGGTTTCTAGAAGAAACTAGTGGCTAAGGCTGGAAATGAATGAAAGCCTAGAATATTTTATTTGATACGCAAGAAGAAAAATGATACAGGCTGTGCATACACTATCCCTCTGTTGAGAAATGTCTGTTACTGTGGTGCCCATCCTGTAAAGCAGATGGCTTCTTTTGATAGTAATTAATATAAGCTTTTAGAACAAAAGCATCACTGTTATGAAAGTACATCTTGAGGGTTGGGATGAGTTTGACTTCAAGAAATAATAGGTGCTCAGTAAGTAAGCTGAAAATGCAGGAGCACAAGTGAACCAAGCATGACAAATGGGTGGACTCAGAATAGCAAGCTGGGTGCAAGAGAAGATAGGGCAACAGTACCTTGGACCAGGGAGGTGCTTTCAGGACTACAAAAGCATTCTCAGATTTATGAGATCCAATTCTGTTTGTTTTGTTTTGTTTTGTTTTTTTGTAGAATGTTCGTATCTTACCCCGGACAGTTCTCTACATGGCAGATTCTGAAACTTTCATTAGTCTGGAAGAATGTCGTGGTCATAAGAGAGGTAAATATCAAAAGCAAAAGTGTTTGTTCCTTTAAAATTTTTCTGTACCTTCTTTTCAGAGTTTGATATTGTCCTTGTCCTGAGAATTATTGACTTTCTAAGGCTCTTGACCTATATCCTGTCATATGCATGAATAGGTTTTTGAACCTTAAGTAGCCCTTTTTGCTTCAGATTGATTTCTTTCCCTCGCAGTACAATTGAAACAGTTTTTTCAGAAAGGTGTTTTTCTTCACTTTGAAATACCTTAATCCTCCAGCCACTTCCTTTTTGTTCCACCACTACTGAGGGTTGAACGCAGGGCCTCGCACATGCCAGGCAAGTGTTTTACCACTGAACTGCACCCTCTTGCCCTTTTTTAGTTTCTATTTTGCAGGGTCTCACTAGTTGTGTAGGCTCTTTCGCCTTGAACTTGTGATCTTTCTCCCTTCAACCTTCTAAGCTGCAGGGATTACAGGCATATGCCTCAGTGCCCAGCTCAAGGCACTTCCTTTATTCTTAAAACAGGATGTATGACTTCAGCTATTCAAGCCTTTTGGTGTATTTCATGGGACCCCATTTACTACAGTTACTACAAATATTGTACATTCTTGGCTGCTATGGAAAAGGCAGACTTGGTATCCAAGGTAGTCCTACTGAGGCCCAGAGTTTGACTTAGACAATGGATTATCATTGTCCAATTTGAATCTGGGTAACTGCCGTCAAGTACTATTTGTGCTGTAACAACCGCTGAACAGAGGTACTATAAATGGCATGTCTCAAATTTAGCTCCTGGTGCCAAATTTGACATCATTGAGGCAAAAGCCATATGTGAACAAAGGACAAAGGCAAATTAGTGATGCTGAAGAGGTCACATTTAGAATTGGAAATATAAAGTAGGAACCAAAATGGGAAAATCTCTTGTTTAATCAACTTCGTTTAATCAAAGCATTTAGACTTTCTTGTAAAGCATTCTGGAGTCAAATACTGCTTTTTTTTTTCCATTGTGATATCTGACCTTACATGGATGGTATGTTAATATTGTGCTACTGTATTATTACAGCAAGGAAAAGAACTAATATGGAAACAGCATATGCTCTTGAGAAGCTGTTCCCAAAACAGTGCCAAGTTCTTGGGATTGTGACCCCAGGAATTGTAGGTAAGAGAAATTAGCAATTTAATAATTTCCTCCTTGCTTTAATGTGGGGTCCTTAGACTGGTGAATTATTTGTAGCTGGAAAGCACATTTATATTTCTGGTCATCCAGACTACAATAAAGCTAGTCATATTTGCCACAGTATGACATTTGACTTTGTTAGTTGTATATAGTATTTCAAATCTCAAGGCTACCTAAAAAAAAGAAATGTAATCCATATTTTTCCCATAGCTTTCATAAGAGGGACAAAAGATCTCATTCTGCCTCTTTCCAAATTAGAAAGTATTTGCAGGCATTTTCAGAATCTTGTCAGTTTACCCAGTTCTATTTCTGGTGTGTAGGGGTGATGTAGGTTGGAATGACTAGTTAAGATAGGCTTGCTAGGAAACTTCTTTCTCTGCTTGCTACTACTATGTGATGTGTGCACCTTTCCTGTGTTTGATTGCTGATGGTGAATTTTTGCTATTTCTATTGTTGATTGTTTTCTGTATGTAACTGAGGGAGAGATTCTGTTGAGGTAATTAATAATGATGTGGTTAAGATACCTGGATTGGGATCCTAGCTATACAACTTAGTATCCATGTGGCTTTGGCAAGTTACCTGCCATCTGAAGGCCTTCAGTTTCTCCAGCAATGAAATAAGATGATGATAGCACCTTCCTTGGAGGGCTGTGAGGATTAAATGACTTAACACATGTGAAACATTTAGAATAGAGATACTAGGCATCTGCGTGCACTTGTAGCCCTGTGGCATCTCGTCCCGTCAGATCTCGGAAGCTAAGCAAGGCCGGGCCTAATTAGTACTTGGATGGGAGACCACCTGGGAACACCACATACCGTAGGTTTGGGAGAAGGACCCAGCAACCTACTCCGAAAAATCAATCTACCATTGAAAACCCTGTGAATAGCAGAGAAGCACTGGCAATGGTGTTTTACCTGTTGTACATAGGTTCGCTGTAAGTCAGACGCTGACTGTACAGCAGTTGACAACGCCACCACCAGTAGTCATCCGATGCATTGCTATGTCAGAGAAACCAACTGACACAAACGGGGAGGAAATATTTATTGTGTGCTTACAGTTAGAGGGGGCTGGGATTTGGCTCAGTTGGTAGAGCGCTGCGCTGCAGTCTCTGAGGTCCCAAATTCAATTCCCAGCACCACAAAAATGGGAGAAGGGCCTGGCAATCCACTCCCAAGGCAATCCCGAAACAGTCAGCCATTGAAAACCCTATGTGGGTCGCTGTGAGTTGGATACCGACTCAACGGCACCTAACAACAACAGTTAGAGGATTTTTAGTCCATAGAGGTGGGAGTCATGATGGCAAGGCAGGCATGTGGGCCTGTGGCACAGAACCTCACATCTTAGCAATCAAGGAAGCAGAGAGCAGAGAGCCATCAGAATGGGGGGGCTCCGTGTAAAACCCTCCAAAAGGCCTCTGAAGCCACCCCTTTTTCTCTCAGAGCCACTTCAACAAAGCTAGACTCCCACCTCCCAACGTTTCTGTAACTCCACAAACAGCTGAGGGATAAATGTTCAAACATATGGCCATTAGGGGACGTTTAGATCCAAACCATAACAGACATGCTGTGAAATGCTAACCAGTATTATTTTTTTGCTCTAACTTAGAAGTAGCCAGTAGGTCCCTGGTTTTTTTGTTTTGTTTTTGTTTTTGTTTTTGCAGTACTTAGAGGTTGAAGCCTGGGCCTACACCCATATTTTGCAACTAGTGTACCACTAGGCTGCACCCTAGCCCATGTTTATGTTTTTGTTTTTGTTTTTTAATTGTTTGTTTTATTTTGAGTCAGGGACTCAGTAAATTACGCAGGCTACTTCTGGCCTCAAACTCACAATCCTCCTGTCTCCGCCTCCTGAGTCACTGGGATTACAGATATGCATCACCATGCCTGGCTATAATTGACATTTTTGATGTTTGTTGGAAAACTTTTAGTTTGTGGTTCTGGGGATTGAACCCAGAGCCTCACACATGCTAAGCATGTGCTCTATCACTAAGCTGCACTACCCACCCAGAAAGACTTTGATATTGAATTTAGAGTCTGTTTAAACAGTGAAGCACAAAGGATTTGAAGTGTTTTCAAATGAGTAAGGACAAATACGCAGTTGATAGGGACTGTTTCATCTCCCACCATTGGCTCCTTGTCCCCTGGCTCACATGTTTCATTTCTCATTAGATTAAAAACTGACAGTAGTGGCCCCAGTTTTCTTCAGATTTCCTGTCGTGTTTAAATGGGTGTTCCTGTTTTTATCACTCCTGGTTACTAACAAATACTTGCACAGAATCAGTGTTCATTCCTGTATCACTTCCTTTGTCTGTCCTCAGTGCCCACTGTGGGTTCTCCCTGACATGACCAAGTTTCTACTTTGTAAAATTTCTGCTGGCCTCAAACTGATCATCCTCCTGCCTTAGCCTCCTGAGTCATAGGATTACAGGTGTGTGCCATCATGTCCAACTTTTCTTTCATTTTCTTTACTGTATTTTGCTGAGCAGAAACCTTATTTTGGTGAAATTCAGTTTATAAATTTTTTTCTTTTATGGTCAGTGGTTATTTTATGTTATCTGTAACATAAATGTATCTGTAACATAAATTGAACATATTATGTATCTATATGTAACTCTGCCTATCCCAATGTCAAAAAGATATTTCTTGTGCCTTCTAACACTGTGTAGTTTTAGCTTTAACATTTAGTTCTGTGGCCTAACTTGAATTCTTAATTAACTTAATTAACTCTAACTTAATTCTTACGTTTGTTACATAGGCATTCAAGGTTAATTTTTTTCCATATGTTTGTTTAGTTAGTCCATCACCATTTGTTGAAGACTTTTCTTTGCTCATTAAATTGTTTTGGCATCTTTGTCAAAAATAATTAACTGTTTGCTTTTGAGCCTTATTTTGGATTTTATTCTGTTCCATTGATGTGTATCTATCCTTGAGCAAAAACCTTGTCATTTTGATTACTGAAGTTCTTGATGTTCTGTGTAAGGATTGTTTGACTAGCCAGGTCCTTTACAATTTCTACATAAATGTTCAACTTGTCAGTTTCTACAAAAAAAGTCTGTTGGGATTTCAATTAAGATTTTCTTGCAGGCTGCTACACACATTTTAAAACTTGCTTTTATGTTTTGACATCTTTTGAAGAAAGCCTTATATTTCTGAATTTTTATTTTCATGCTATTAATTCAGAATATATTGTGTGGGGTGTAGTTCTGAAAATTTCTCTTTGAATATTATTTTTACATTTTTCCCTGGTTTTGTTTTTAAAAGACCTAACACTTTTTAAAGAGTTTATTTCTTTTTTACACTAATAATGATCATTTATTATTAGGGAAAAAGTTAGAAGATACAGGTAAACAAAAAGATTTAATCACAGTAGATTTAACCATTCAACTAACATTATGATAGTGCTTATATATGCTGTGTAAAACCGCAATACCATTTTCTGTAGACTTGTAACTTACTGTATTAGTCTGCTAGAGTTGTAACAAAATACTATGGACAGGGTAGTTTAAACTGCAGAAGTTCTTTCCTCATAGTTTTGAAGTCCAGGTCGTCATGGTTTTCTTCTGAGGTTTGCACACAGCCTTTCTCTTTGTCCTCATCTCTGATCATGACCATGTATAGTATTTTCTTCCTCCTCTTATCAGGACACTAGTCCGGTTAGATTGTTGTCGTCAGCTGCCGTGGAGTCAGGTCCCACTCATAGTGACCCTCGGGGTTTCAGCAGCTCATTGTTTTGGGATTGCTTTGGGAGTGGATTGCAACATCCTTCTCCTATGTTTGCAGTGCTTGGGATCAAACCCAGGTCCTCAGAGAATGAGGAGCAACACTCTACCAACTGAGTTAAACCCCAGACCTCTGTTGGATTAGGGACCCCTTATGACCTCATATAACAGCTATCTCTTTAAAGCCCTCTCACCAAATCATGAAGAGGGGATTGGACTTTAAATATGAGTTTGGGAGATACAGGGCAGCACTGCTTACTCTGTAACGTCTACCTTTAAAACTCATAGCATATTACAAACAAGTTCATGTCAGAAACACATTTGTCATTAGTCTTAATGGCTACATTCTATAGTGTAAATGTAATTTTTAAGCTAAATAAGTCAGGACATTTACTGTTTTCTTTTTATTTTCCATTAACAGTTCTATAATAGAAGTAATATTGGGGGAAAAATAAATATAGACTTTGAGTAATAAAGTAAGTGTGTGTGTGTGTGTGTGTGTGTGTGTGTGTGTGTGTGTGTGTGTGCATTTTTATGTATTTTTTGTTGTTGTTAGATACTGTCAAGTCAGGTCCAACTCATAGTGCCCCTATATACAATAGAACAAAACACTCCCTGACATTGTGCCATGTCCAGCACTATTGTCAGTGCTTCTCTGCTATTCGTAGGGTTGTCAGTGGCTGATTGTTTCGGGAGTGGGCTGCCAGATCCTTCTCCCTAGCCTACAGCACCTGGTATTCCCAGGCCATCTCCCATCTAAGGACTAACCAGGCTGACCCTGCTTAGCCTCCAAGATCAGATGGGATCGGATGTCCGGGTGGTACGGCTGCAGATGCATATAGATGTAGCAGAGAAGCACTGACTATAGCGCTGGGCATAGCACAGTGTCCAGGAATGTTTTGTCTCAGACCCAACTCCATGGAACCTAAAAACAACACACAATTATCAAATGTTTTTAGGATAAATTTTTTAAAGTGGAATTGCTGTGAGAGTATTCACTAGCTCCCAAGTTTTTGTTTTGAGAAACTTGAAACCTTTGGAGAAGCTGGAAGAATAATAGAATAATACAGGAGATGTCCTTGTACTCTTCATCTAGATTCTCTGAAAAAATTCTGCCACCAAAGCATTTTTTTCTGAACCATGTAAAAGTACATTGCAGACATCATGGCACCACACCCTAAACATGCCAGAGCTGAGGAACTTGCACTGCTCCTTAGCCTTATCTCTTAGTGATTGTCTGGTGACCTTATCTGCAATCATCTTGGTGGGATTGGTTGATTTACACTGTCACCAAACTAAGTGCAGTTTATATTGAACCTGTTCATGATAACTTTTTTCCCTAGTGACTCCTATGGGATCAGGTAGCAATCGACCTCAGGAAATAGAAATTGGAGAATCTGGTTTTGCTCTATTATTTCCTCAAATTGAAGGAATAAAAATACAGCCCTTTCATTTTATTAAGGATCCAAAGAATTTAATACTAGAGAGACATCAACTTACTGAAGTAGGTAAGTTTCTGTTATCATTAATTGTTCTTTTGTTGATTAACTTTGTTCTGTTTAGATTGTGGCTAATTGGTGGACATTAGGCTCCTCTGGGAGCATTTCAATTAATTACAGAATGACATGCTAATTCAAGCTCCTGAATAACAGAGACTAGTATGTTATATTTTTGGTAGAACTGATTTGCTTTTTAAATTATTTGCTTTAAAGCTCTAGAGGACCAGAGATGAAAATTTTTGCATAAATATAATATACTTGTTTGTATTTATTTCTGGATTTTGAAGGAATTCTTTATCAGTAGTTTGTCATTTTGCCATATTTGTCTTTTTTGAAGCTGAAAGTTTTTATTTTTTTATTTTTATTTTTACTTGTGGGAAGCATTTATTGTAAGAGTTTGTAGGAGAAACAGGTTGGTTCTAGGTGGACTAATTAGAAAGATAGGAATAGGCACATCAAACTTGGTTAAGTGGTAGGAAAGGGTTGCGTTAAGGCAGGATCTGTGGAGCCAGGGTTGTATTTAGCAGGAAGTGTGGCGGGAGGAGGTCAGTGATGAGAGATGAATTTAAAGAGATACAGGGTTGGCTTCATGACCAGGTTTTGATGGGAGAGCTTAATACAATAAGCAACAAAGTAGCTACTCAAAGCAGTGTTAAGGCCTTTTATGTACATATGCAAATGAATTAAATTGTTTAACTCATTAAAACTATCACTGTTGGCATAAAAGCTGGTCAGTGGCATTAGCTCATCTGTGTGTGGATCCTCTGCCCAGAAGAGAGACAAGCCTGTGTCACTTGAAATGACACCCATCCCCCAGGAATTAAAATTATATAGCAGCAAAGAAAAATTTTGTGGGTTTTTTTGATCAGGTAAAAGGGAAGATACCTATTAAAACTAGTTTTTACAACTATCCTCGACAGTGCAAAAAACAGTGGTTGGGGTATTTTTTTATTAATAGTGCAGGCTTGTAGCTGCCCTAGTTCTGTCACCTAGTTCTTTAATTCACAGCAAGTTTCTTAACTTTCCTAAACCTATTTCCTCATCTCTAAAGTGAAAATGGGCTGGGATTTAGCTCAGTTGGTAGAGTGCCACTCTGCAGTCTCTGAGGTCCCGAGTTTGATTCCCAGCACCACAAAAAAAAAAATGAGAGAAGGACATGGCAACCCACTCCCGAGGCAATCCTGAAACAATCAGCCGTTGAAAAACCCTATAAGGGTCACTATGAGTCGGACCCCACTCGACGGCACCCAACAACAACAACAACAAAGTGAAAATAACAAACTTGCAGGAGTGTGAGGATTAAATGATTGATTTAGCAACACTGGGGCATGAAGAATAGTGAACTGATTGGAGGAAATTAGCAAGTGATTCAAATGATTAGATCTGAAGGAGAAGAAAGCCTGAAAGGGACCATGGTATAGGGAGCAAAAGTAGGGAACTCTGGGACAGGAGAAGCAGGAGTGGAAAGAGAATCAGGGAAAATCAAACCCCATCAGAGAGCTGGTTTTGACTTTTTTTTTTTTTTTTTTTTTTTTTTTTTTTTTTTTGGTGGTACTTGTGGTTGAACCCAGGGCCTCGCACCTGCATACTCTGCAAGTGCTGGACCACTGAGCTGCACCCCCAGCCCATTTTTTTTTTTTTACTTTTTGAGACAGGGTTTCGCTAAGTTACGCAGACTGCATCTGGTCTCGAACTTGCGATTCTCCTGCCTCCGCCTCCCCTGCCGCTAGGATTACAGGCATGCGCCACCACGCCCGGCTCTGGTTTTGACTTGATTGGGGAAGTGTACAGCACCTGTCAGGTGGTGCGTCCTCTTCTGTCTGCCTGGAACACCTTGGGAGTCCTCGATGAGATCCTGATATATATCCCTGGTTGAAGCTAAAATCCTAGTCTTGTCTGTTTACAAGAAAGCCAAAATCTTAAGCAGAAAAAAGCATTCGTGTTATGTTTTGTGGTGGTGGTGGTGGTGACTAAACCTAGGGCCTCCACATGATGGGCAAATACTCTGTACCACTGAGCAACATCCACATCCCAAAATTGTTATTTTTGTTAGACCATGTTTTCATTGTGGTACCAAGTATAGGAATGAGAAAACTGAAGGGAAAATACTCCCAGATGTGTATCGCTTGTGAGGCTTCATACAGTGTCCTTTCCTGACCTGCTCACTGCCAGCAGTTTGCGCTCATTGCAAGGCATCGTGGCCTTCTGGAAACTGAAGCTTTGCCTAGACTGAGATAATAATATCTGTTCTTTTACATGCTCTTTTGTTCCCCAGTTTTACTTATTTTATTTATTTATTTAGAGACAGGGTCTCACTGTCGAGTCCAGGAGGCCTCTAACTCAACAATCCTCCTGCCTCTCCTTCCAAAGTGGTGGGATTACAGGTGTGCACCACCACACCTTGCTCTCTGCCCTGATTTTATGCATTTCTAAATTTGGACCATCTAGAATAGGCAAGGAGCAAATGAGTAGAGGCTGTGATACAGGACATGCCTTTACAAAGTTCCTGTGTGCAGTCCTGAATCTAACACACGGGCCCGGCTACTTTTTCTGTGTTCTGTAACCCTGAAAACTTCCTGTTCGTGTGTGCCTCTCAGGGCTGGCAGGATTTTTCTGTAAAGGGTCAGAGAGTAAATATCGTAGGTATTGCCAGCTAGATGACCTCAGTTGCATCTGGCTCTGCGATTGGAGAGCAAAAGCAGCCATAAACAGTATATGGAGGAATGGCTGTGCTCTAACAAAGCTGTGTTTATAGAAAGAGGAATAGGAGGTGAGCTGGATTTGTCCCATGTGCTGTGGTTTGTCTTCCTCCTGCCTTACAGTGCTTAGTTAGCTACAGAGACTCTGAACTCACATGAAAAGTTAACAATAAGCAAAGAAGGGACTGGATTCTCCTTTATGAAACTGGTGGTAGCCCTGAAGAAAAGGACTTGGTGTTTGATAATTATGGTTCTGCTAGCTAGACCTTGTGTACAAGAGACGTCATGATCTTACCCAGCATCATAATACATACAATTTTACACACATGTTTTTAATACTCTTTTTGGGGAAATCTTGCCAAAATGATACATTTAAAAAATAAGATTCCTGGGTGCCACGATGCATACCTGTAATCCCAGCAACTCAGGAGGCCAAGGCAGGAGGATCAGGAATTTGAGGCCAGAGGCAGCCTGTGCAACTTGGTAAGATCCTGTCTCAAAATAAATGGAAAAGCTGTGGGGTGCAGCTCAGCAGTGGAGCACTAACCTAGCATGTACAAGGCTCTGGTGCAACCCCCACTACTGCCAAAAAAAAAAAAAAGTATGTTGTATGCTGTGTTAAAATTAGTCTCTGGAATGAGAAAAGAATATGAATGAGCAAGCAGTTTTAATTGTCAATTAGTAAAGACAAAAATGGCTCAGTGAAGTTTCATTCCTTGAAAAACTGTTTATGTGTATGCTCTGTGCAAATCACTGTATGTGATTGTCCCCACCTCCTATACCTCCCAGGCTAGAAAACACATAAGCAGGGAGCGTAAACTGGCCTGGGATGTCAGGGAAGTGACCCTTTGACATGGCCCTAAGATGTGAATGAGGCTTGGATAAGGAGTATTAGAGGTGGTCTTTACCTTCTTTCCAGATTGATGGCAAAAAAGAAAACCAAAAAATTTTAACAGGGTTCCCAAGAGGTCAAAGAACAGGAAATAGAAAAATCCAATAACTCCTCTCCAGGGTGTAAATGTTGTGGGTTCCCACAGCCCAGTTAGTGGCAGGGGAGGAGGGCAGTAGGAGCAGGGAGGACATGACTGAAGACGAAGCTTCTTAAGAAGCTGGCAGGGGCCCATCAGGCCTTGTAGGCCACACAAAGGAAGAGCAGTGCAAAGCCGGGAGTCTCAGCCCAGGGCGTGCCATAATCAGATGACAGGCTGCTGGGGGGTGATCAGTGTGGAGAAATACAAGAGAAGGTACAAGGTCAGCTTCAGTTAGCTACATAGAATATGGATATTTCAAAAATCAGTATATAAATATACACATATATACATATAAATATAATATGTAAATATAAATTTATATAAATTTATTATAAATATAAATTCCATTTATATACATATAAATATACATATATATACCCACAACATTTACACCCTGGAGAGGAGTTATTGGATTTTTCTATTTCCTGTTCTTTGACCTCTTGGGAACCCTGTTAAAATTTTTTGGTTTTCTTTTTTGCCATCAATCTGAAAAGAAGGTAAAGACCACCTCTAATACTCCTTATCCAAGCCTCATTCACATCTTAGGGCCATGTCAAAGGGTCACTTCCCTGACATCCCAGGCCAGTTTACGCTCCCTGCTTATGTGTTTTCTAGCCTGGGAGGTATAGGAGGTGGGGACAATCACATACAATGATTTGCACAGTAGTGTGCGCATGTTTCATAACGTCCATAATGAAGGGGTTTTGTCAGTTAAAAAGTAGATGCAGGAAAAACAGGAGGTTTTTGTAGTGGTAAAGGCATGAAGGAGCAGTTTGGGCTAGGTCAGTGGTGAGTGGAGCTGAGGGAAGGTGGATGGATTCAAGTTTGGAGGTGAGTAGATGGCATGAGGTGACTGGCTTCATGTTGGATATTGAAAATCAGAGAAGTGGCAACTAGGTTTCTAGCTAGTGCAGCTGCACATTACCATTTACTGAGCTAGTGAGTACACTAGAAGTGGCCCCCAACTTTTTTGGCACCAGGGACCAGTTTCATGGAAGACAATTTTTCCACAGACTGGGAATGTGGAGCAGGTTCGGAATATGAGCTCCTGAGGAACAGCTATAAATACAGATTAAGCTTCACTCCTCTCCTCCTGTGAGGCCCAGTTCCTAACAGTGCTGACATAGAAGGAACAGATTGAGGAATGAGATACCACTTGTGTTGTGGAGTTTGAGATGGAGTGGATATTAGACAGGGTCTGGAGCTCTGGAGAGTGGTGCGGACCCAAGATGGAAAATTGGTGACGATCAGGTAATAATGGTAACTGGAGCAGAAGGGATTCACTTCATTGACTTAAGGAGGAAGAGAGGGGGCCTCAGGAGCATTGTTATCTTGTGCAGGTACTAAAGTAATGTTATTGTAACATTCCTCCCCTGTGCCTTACATGGAGGACTTGATTGAGACTATTTGCAAAGGAAGTTCTTAGATAGTTTCCTAACTTTTCTTTTGAGTAGAGATGACATTTTCCTGGACTAATCACCTGCCTGGGATTGACAATCTTATTTGTATAATAAGATTTGACTAGTGATCCCACAGCCTCTTCCAACTCTAAAAATTTGCTCTACAAAAGAAAAAAGTATTCTCTTACAATTTGCTAGACTAGTCTGTAAGAGAAGAAAAGACCCTTTAGTAATGGTGTGGGATTCATGATATCCTTTTCACTGTCCAAATCCATGTTTTCCTGTGTGGAGAATCAGAAATGGCCAGAGGCAGGTACCCAGAAAAACCATTATTTGTGCTAGTAATTGGGCATCTCACACACATTTTAAGTGAGCTTTATTTCTGGTAACCTCACTTTTTGTCTATTAAGATGGAAGTCATATAGCTAATAGCACTTCACTAGGAGTACTAGTCATTAACACTAACATTTCATTTTGCAAGATGTATAAAATAATTCTTCAAGGCCATATTTAATTGTTATTTTTCATTTCTCTACAGGTCTTCTAGATAACCCTGAACTTCGAGTCGTCCTTGTCTTTGGCTATAATTGCTGTAAGGTGGGAGCCAGTAATTACCTGCAGCGAGTAGTCAGCACTTTCAGTGACATGAATATCATCTTGGCTGGAGGCCAGGTGGACAACCTCTCATCACTGACTTCTGAGAAGTATGTCTGTACTTGAGCTTTTCTTCTGTGGGTGATGGGATTCTTATTATTTTGGGTTTTTAAGAGCCATACTGGAAGAATAGCTAATGTCCTAGTTCATTCCATTCTGCTATAGACAAAGGGCTGGGTCCCTTTCCACTGTAAATGAAAATTATGTAGCATTTTGGGATAATAAGGTGGACATAACTAATTTATTTCCAAACACACAAAAATGAGACCTACCCTATCCCCACTGCCTGCTGTAAACACTAGTATTTGTTTCTCCCTGTATTTGTGTTTAGTATTCGGATCTTAGACTGGGGATGTGAGGACAGACTGTTTGGATCAGTATTTGTAAGAGTAATGTAAATCCTCCTGTTTCTAACATCTCAACTCTATTTGTTGATGGACTGAGGAAGCAGGCAATTCAGTGCCCTGGAACTGCCATGAGAAAGAAGGAAAGGTAGTCAAGTGCATTGAATTCTAGGTAGGCTATCAGATCCTGGGTTTCATGGATACATTGGCCTAATTCTTACAGACTGTCTAAAGTTATTCCTCTTGCCTAATTCTCCCTGGGTCTTTGGTATTACTTTTAATTATACACAGAGCTATGGTGATTTAAGATATAATTTACCTTTGAAATGCAAATATTGGTATATTCTCTATTCTAATCTGAACCCTTTCAACAGTTGAAGAGGGCTAAAAAAATCAGATTTGATTTAGAATTGATGTGGATTGGGCTTACAGGAGAGATTTTATAGCCCTCTAGAACTATTGAAAGGGTGCAGATTAGAATCAAGAACATATGGTATCTCCCTCAGGCTTACAAATCTGAGGTGCTAGCCTATTGGTTTGGCTATTTGTGTATTCTCTATTTTTTATACTTAATATGGAAAATATACCCTTAAAGTCATTATAAGGGCTAGGGTCTTAGCTCGGATGGTAAAGCACTGCTCTGCACTCTCTGAGAACCCGGGTTCAATCCCCAGCACTGGAAAAATGGGAGAAGGACATGGCAATCCACTCCCGAAGCATGAGGGTTGCTATGAATCCAACACTACTCGAAAGCACTTAATTCAAAGTCATACCTGACATGACACTTTAATCTTAACGTGGTCTTCATACTGTATCAATGGGTAAAAGAAGCCATTGAGTCAATCATTGCTCCATTTTAATGCTGTGCAGATAACCTAACCTACCCTACTCCCCAAAAAGATAACACTGAGGCAAGAGATTGACAACATGCATTCTAATTGTATGTCAAAGAGGAAATAGGATAAAGTTAAAGGACTTTAGAAGACAGATTCTGCCTCTCTCGAACTGGTTATGCCCATTGACTAGTCTGTCTTAGTTTCTTGCTAACCCAGTGAGTGTTGCCCATTTTATAGATCCAGATTTTGATAAGCACAATAGAGATGTAAGGTATTTACTTGTTTTCCCCCATGGGTGTTCGCTATATATGCTTTGTAGCTCTTATTGATTTTGTATTTTCTTTTGTAAGGATAATTTTTTTTTTTAAGTCCACATAAATAAAAAGAAAACATGAGTTCTTACTATCAGATTAAACTAAATTCTAGGCTCAAAGGAATAATCAACCAAAAAGCAGTGTACTTGTGTTTCTTTATGGACCAACCAACATAAAGCTAAAACTTCTAAAGTTAGTAGGTTTAAAAATTATCCACTGTGATTGCATTTTTAATATACCTCTTTCACAATGTGACAGTGGGAGGGGAGAGGGGAGGATACCACAATGTGGCTTACATGAAGAAGTTTCATTAAATAGACCTCTCTGGGTTGGGGGTTGTAGCTCAGTGGTAGAGCACAGACCTAACATGCTTGGGGCCCTGGATTTGATCTGCAGCACCACTGCCACCACAAAAGTGGTAGGTATC